>CM046341.1:1462919-1805511 GCA_025403435.1 Artocarpus heterophyllus | reverse complement strand
CGTTTTAAACCTTTACGTTTTAAACACTAGTTCAAAACCACTATTTAAATCATACAATTTAAAACTCACAGTTAAACCATAAAGTTTTAAACCACACAATTTTAAATCTGCGCATCAAATGAACTATTATTCTTTCCCAAAGCTGCTTATGAGCCTATTTGAATGAACTATTATTCTTTCCCAAAGCTGCTTATGAGCCTATTTGAGTGACCCATGGACAAGTGCTTATGGCTTTTGTTGAGGTGTTGAGATCTCGGGCCGGAGCCTGGCGGGCACCTTTAACGTATTGCCGGGAAGGCTATCCGGCTCGACCCCGAGTACCCCCAGCCGAGTTATATCCCAGCTGAGTTCCCAGTTAGGTCGGGAGCCCCCACGCAAATTTGCCTCCCGCGGGGGAGCGTGTCCCCCAGGAGTTGAACCTGTAACCTCTTGTATAAGATGCCTTAAGGTTTCTTCCAGGCCTTAAGTAAAACTACCGCTAGGTTAAAAAATAATGTTTAGGTGTTAAGTCCAGTTAAACTAATAACGGCACAACTATACCAAGTTTATGATTTCTTTCTTCTTCTTTTTTTCCTATACAATATTTGCCAATAGCCATTTCATTTTGAGAAGTTATTCATGTAGTGATTGTGGGTACCAATGCAGTTTTGCTATTTCTTTTAGTTTGTTATTGTAATTTGAACTATGCCAAAAAGAATTCTGAATAACATAGAGAATTGATTATTCTCATAATACATCAACAAGCCATTCCATATGACCCCATACCCTTAAAATTTAAAAAGTCTTGCTAAAGGCATTCCTGGGCTTTTCTACAAAAATACTCGGTGCTGGTATAAACACCTATGTTCTCTTTGCATTTCTTTATCCACTTAGCTAAACGCCTCTAGATTAGTTAGGATAGTCTTTTTTCATTCCATTCCTTAAAAAAAGAGTTAATAATAGTAACGACCTCTAAATTTTAAGATCTTCTTCACTTTGTCCTTTAAACTTTAAAAATTATCATTTTAGTCCTTAAACTTTTCAAACTCTTTAGTTTGCCCCCTGAATTTTTAAAATCATCATTTTGCTCTTGAATTTTTAAAACTCCTCACTTTTCTCTTTAATTTCTGGTTTTTCATTCAAATAGACAGAATTAAGCCTACATGATCTGCACATGGGTCACCTGTAAAGGCAAAAATGAGATTTTATCAGTCTTAAGTTTAGTTACATGTTTACACTATCACTTAACACTTTTTTTTTATTTGAACCCTAATTTAGGAAGGGTTTGTTTACACATTTTTCTCTTTTTTAATGCGTAACTCATTAATAGGTCGATATTATTCATCGATATTTGAATTTGAATACTAAAGAAGATAAATTTCGCATTAAAGATGAGAATAAATTAATGAACAACACTGAGAAGAAATGTGCATATAGACCATTACTAAATAAGAGCATATAAAAAAATTTAAATGAGAGTGTAAATATGAAACAAAACTTGATAATGATAAAATCATATTTTTGTTCTTATAGTTGATCTATATGTGAATCATCTTAATTTTATCTATTTAAACAAAAAATCAGAAAACATGAGGTAAAATGAGGAGCTTTGAAAGTTCAAGTACAAAATGGTGATTTTTAAAATTCATAAGGCAAAGTGAGGAGTTTTAAAAGTTCATCGTGTACAATAATGATTTTTAATGTTCAGAGAGTAAAACGAGGAAGACCTTAAAGTTTAAAAGTCATTAATACTCATAACCAAAAAAAAAAAACACTATACATAAAACTATATATGAATTCACACTTTTTTTTTATGTAGGGGGAGGGGGAATGCCACATGCTTTTGAGTGGGGCTGAGCGTGACTCAAACCCTCAACCATAGGTTGAGGTGGAGGGACTTACAACCAACTAAGCTACTTTCACTTGTCAAATCATACTTTTTTGCTTTCTTTGTAAAGTTAACATTTTTTTTTCAAATAATTTATAGCATTAGACTAAAGTTATGTCCTTCCTATGAGCCAATGGAAACACAAAACTTGCTTGGTCATCACTATGATCCTCTCTAAATACAGGATCCTCCCTGGCAATGGTGGCGATGCGGTGATGGTTGAGCGACCTCGGTGGTGATGCATAGAGGGCCGAGGCCTCAAGAATCTGCTGCCTCACGTTTTCTTGCTCTTGGGATATCCTCTGTGCCCTTAGAGCCGTCAAGTACAACCCAGCAGCAAGGAAAACTGAAGCCAAGGCAAACACCCCAACGGCTGAGAAAAGGCCTTCTCTTATCACAAGGCAAGTAGGTCTTGGCCTTGACCAGTTCTTCAAATGCCCTGACTCCACAATCAGCCCAATCAGCAACAAGATTTCCCCAACAGCAAAACAAATCCTGAAAAAAAAAAAAAACTTATTTTTTTTACGGTGAGTTTGATAATTACGGTAATTAACCAATCACAAATTCATATGTCACATGAACCATAAGACGATATGGTATACGTATTATTGTATAGAGAACACAATAATAAAAGACTATTAGGGATGATCAAGGGTAGTGATAATTAGTAGTTTCTTACCATATGATTAGAGAATAACAGATAATGTGTTAGGCTCACGTTCTTATGATGGACTCGATCCTAAGACCTGTTGGCCTAATGACATAGAGGGGGGTTGGGAAGGGCTTGGGTGTGAAGGGTTGTGGGTTCAATCAAACAAGCAATCTTTTTTTTTTCAATTACAGGATAACATAAGTATAACATGCGCTTTATTCAAAAAAAGTGCAAAGTTTAATGTTATGATTGAGATGAAAAATGGAATGTAAAGAAAAAAGGGCTCACCAAGTTGTGACGTAGAAGAAAGCGGCTTGCCTTGTCAAAGTCCTAGAAGAGCCTAAATCAGGGTCCAAAGTGACCAAAGCAGATGGTGGGAGCTTACTAACTACAATCAACATGAATGTGTGTTCAATCATCATGGCAATTGCCAATCCCACAAATGCACCTGCAGCACACAACAAAGGCATTTTCCCACTTCCACTATACACACAACAATTGCCAATCCCACTATACCTCTTATTTTAGATTAATTTAAGAGTTATACTTTCTGTTTTTTATCTTATTAGATATAGTTCATATTACATTTAACACACAAATCTATAATTTACATAGATTATAGTTAATTTTAACACTTAAAATGACCAAATTATCTCTAAGTGAGAGAGAAATTAAAACTTACAAAAAAAGAAGAAAACAAAAACACAAAATACTCATTTTTAAGGGTATTCTATACATTTTAGTCAAAAACCTTGGTATAAATTTTTTTAAAAGTTTTTAAAGTTCCCTTATTTTTCAATTTAAATGCATTTTGAGCAATTTTTAGGTCAAAATTGAATATTGATTGAGAAAATATATAAATTTATGTATTAAAATATAATCTGAATGTATATATTTTATGATATCAAAACCTAATATAAAGTGTTTAAATAAACTTAAAATACATAGTATAAAATGATACAAAGTTAATTTCATAATGGTTCCTAAAGTTTACACTCAGTTGCAGTTTAGTTACCAATGTTTAAAAGTCTCATTTTGGCCCCTAATATTTTACTTCATTTTAGTTTTTGGTCCCTCTTGTAACACCCCGGTATTTTCAATACATTAAAAATGTATTAAGTTAAGGATTATATTAAGACGAAAAGTACAGTTTAAGAAAAAATATTGTATAATAATATGAAAAATTATACAGTATTAGAATAATACAGTGTAAGAATTGGACTGGTTAAGTTTATGCAGTAGAGAAATTAAACTATTTAAGTTAAAACAATGTAGAAAGAATACTACTAAGAAAAAATGCAGATATGGGAAAGGTTATGTTTGGCCTCCAAAAATAAACCAGAGGCAAGTAAAATATTTTATACCGTCTAAGGATATGTTTTTTGCACTGATTTTACCACGACAGTATAAGAAAAATACTGTGTGGTGAAAATTACACTGTGTAAATTTTCAGGGCCCACAAAGTGGATACCCTCTTGAATTCTATTAGGCCACCAAGCCATGAAAGGTAGCTTAATCACCTTGTGCCACATGGGTAACCCAAAGGATTACCATGAGTCACCAAAAGGATAAACATGCATTTAATGCAAAAATTTGCCAAAAAATCTCTCTTTCTTCTCCAAGACCCACGGCAGCCATGGATGAGCTTTCTCAAAAATTTTTCGAGTTCCCATCTTTGCAAAACTAACCCCAATTAAGATACATCGTACGAAATGTTTTATTTTCTTATAAAGTTAAGTTTTGATTAATGATTTAGTAAATATTTCTTATTAAGTTTTAAGAAATGATCTGAAATAGTTATAAAGTCAAATGTTGAGAGAGGTCTCAACTTGAATGACGACAGAGGTCGCAACAGTTTTTAAGTACGTTTTTCAAGAATGTTAAAAGAAAAAGAAATTAAGGAAAAGGAAAAAAAATTTATTTCAGTATTTTTCTTACTAAGTAAGTAAGATTACTATTTACAAAATGATGTTTAAGAAAGTAAAGTGACTGCCCGAAAAGGCAGGTCGTCACACCTCTATCAATCAAATATTCTTAAAATGTCTCACTTTAGTCCCTAATCTATTATTTTTTTCACTTTTAATCCCACTATTAGCAAGGTATTATAAGGATCAATATTAAAAAAATAATAATAATAATAAAATAAGATATTAAATACAACAATTTTGATTCATGTAACTAAAATAAAAAACAATTTATCATATTGTTAGTTATAAATGTGTGATTATCCAATGCTTAGAAATTAGTATTAAAAATTAAAATTTTATTTTTCTTGATTAAAATTCATCTTATTAACAATTTGATAAATTGTTTTTTATTACATTTATCAAAATCGTTATATTTAGTTTTTTACTTTTGATTTTTTAAATTTTAGTTCATAATAACTCTTAGTTATAACAAAGGGACAAAAAAAATACAAAGTAATAGGTTAGGAACTAAAGTGGGATATTTTAAAAGTTTTTCAAGTTGAATATATATCATCTAACTAATGGAGGGGAGCGAAACTGAAATAAATTAATAGATTAAAGACCAATGTGAGACTTTTTACACGTTAAAGACTAAACATAGACTGAGGGTTAGAATCCATTTGTAAAATTAATCAAAAGATATATAACCCTAAAAAAATTGTACACTCACCTTTTTTTGTATTTAGAATAGAGAAAATTACATGTTATGCTTCATTTTTAAAAAAGTTATATTTATTTACATCACACTTAAAAAGTTTATCATACTATTATTTATATTACATGTTAAGTTATGTCATAAATAAATATGTATCGTATTTATAAAAAGTAAATCTTGAAGGATAGCGTTATGAAAATTCTCCTTTAGAATAAGAAAATTTATAATAAAGGAAAACTATGAAACTGCCGCTAAAATAAGGCCGCAAATATCTTTTAATTTATTGGATCATTGAATGTTGGTCAATGAAATACTTCAAGGAACTGTCAAGGAAACATAATTTTTATTAATTATATGATTGTAATTCTTTGGTCCAACGTTATTACTTTTCATTTATTATATGTTTTTTTTAGGAAATTTATTACACGTGTAAAATATGGAAAACATTAAAACTGGGCCGTCAGGCTTGTGTTTGCTGTGTCTATCCAACCCAAAAAGAGAAAAAAAGGGCAAAAAAAAAAAAAAGGAAAAGAAAAGAAAAAAAAGGCGGCATGTAGTGCTGTGTATATTGCCTTTAACAACCACATTTTAACTATATAATTAAAACCGTTATAATATAAAATTTTTATATATTATAATATAAAATAAAAATAAATTACAGTATAAAGCTCTTACATGTTACAGTAAATTGATTTTAATTTTTAGTTTTCTAAGTACAACTTTACGTGAAAAGTTAGAATTGGGGATACGGACATGACCAACAAAGATATATATAGGGAGTGAGCATTGGATTAATCAAGTAGCTCTCTGTAAACCAAAAACCAGAAAAAAAAAAAAAAAGGGATTAGATTTAATCATGATTACTCATATCATTAACACACTAATCACACAAATCCCATCTCTTTTCTTAAAGAAGCAGACAAAATTACCAAACTCAGACAATATGCAGGATAAAGTTTGTTTGAACTTAAAAAGTTTTTTTTTTTTTTTTTATCGTACGTGTGATAAAGAGTTGTGCATGTAAATATGGGAATGAAAGGAGAGAAAGTATAAGCCTTTTGGCTTAGCGGCTTTTTTTTTATATTTTTTTTAATTCTTTTTTTCAGGCAATAGGCAAGAAAAAATTCAAAACAAGAGACAAAAATTTGCCAGATGTAAAATGTGATGTGAAGGAAAATGACAGCTCACGGGGCCCCTTTTGTTTCCCTTCGGGATAGACTAAAAACAAAAAAAAAATCTTAAAAAACTGGGAAATTCTAGGATTAAAAAAAAAATACCTTCCTAGCATCCAAACAGTTTTTAACCAGCGCATATATATATATATATATATATATATATATATATATAATGATTCAAAAGCTGAGTCTTACAAAAACAAAAATAAACCCACTTTCGTCCAATCATTTTTTTAAATTGTCATCGATTATTTTTAAAATAACAAATTAAAAAAGAACAAAGAAAAAGCCTCAAAGAATCAAAAAAATGTCCGTCGTGGGGGGTGGGGGATTACTCATTACATCGGCAGGGTAGGCCTCTGCCGATTGGTGGGTGGAGGTGTAGGATCGCCGAGCGAGGGGTGGCGGGTGGGTTTCGGCGACCTCCGCTCAGCCTCACCTCCTCGATCACCCACGACCTCGTGAGGCTCAACGACTTTTCGCCCACATGAACGGAGATTCGCAACCCACAAGCTCGCGATTTGAGCTCAGATCCAAGCAAGCTAGTCTTGACGATTGGGGGGGCTAGCGGTGGCGGTAGACGGCCGAGAAGGGGGCTCGATTGTTGCGGATCGATAGGGACCACGGTGGCCGAATCGCGAAGGTGTCGTGATGGAGTCGCGACTCGGTCACACCTTCTCCGCCGGGTGAGGAGATTTGCCTCCGTGCCGTGGTCGTTGCGTCTCCCGTGAGAACTCCGTTGGCGATTCACAGTCGACAATCGCCATTGCCAGAGAAGAAGCTTTCTTCGTTTTGGGTTTTTTTTTAATTTAATTTAATTTATTAATTTGTTTTTAATTTGGTGTGTTTAGAGTCATTGTATAAATGATGAGCTGTTGCACTTTTAACTGTTGGATCCAAATCTAGTAGACCCAAAGGGGTCTTAGTGATAAGAGATTTAGCTGGTCTTAATGTAGTTTTGCCTTTTTTTAATCTAATGAAAAAAATTCAGAGACAATTTTGAAAATCGAGCCAGGGTCTCTTTCTATATATCTCCCCCTCGTGCTATAAGTTGGGTTTGGCATGCACTAAAATAGTTATATTTTGTACTTTTTGTTGTGACCAAAATCATTCAAAGTTGTTTTGCTTGATTAGAGTGTCCAAAATCGTTTTTTCTACTCGGGGTATTCAGCCTGGTGTGAAATGTAAACCTTTTTTTTTTTTTTTAAACCAATAACTTGTTTTTCAAAAAAAAAAAAATCTGTTGTTAGTCCAAATATATTACTTTGTTTTTTTTTTAATATGTCTTCTTTCAAGATGCTTTGTTTTTTTTTTTAAATATTTCTTCTTTCAAGATGCCACGGCAGCAAAGTTTCTGTCGTGGTGTAGTTTTCTAGAGAGTTCCCAACGTCCCATTACCTCATTTCCAACCACGAGAAGCCGTAAGAAAGAACCAAAACACTAGAAATAGTTTTTCCTAATGCACTCCAATATTTGAACAGTATAAAGCCCGTTTAAATTGCGGGTTTGAATCGATCCAAACTGAAAAGTTGAAGTTAAAAATATTATAACAATTTAAATATATCAAAAAATACTACAAAAAAATCAATTTAAATGAAATGAGTTGGACTAGTGATTTCCTTCTTAAACACAAATTAACATCTGTT
The DNA here is from genome assembly GCA_025403435.1 of Artocarpus heterophyllus. Lineage (NCBI taxonomy): Eukaryota > Viridiplantae > Streptophyta > Magnoliopsida > Rosales > Moraceae > Artocarpus > Artocarpus heterophyllus. The sequence goes on along the minus strand of CM046341.1, from coordinate 1,797,549 downwards.
TTCAGGTTTAGAAATTTTTGGTCAATGCCTATTGGCATTTTACTAACAGTATATGACATTCTGACTTGAGATAGAAAAGCTTTTTCTTTTTCTTTTCCTTTTTTTTTTTTTTTCTTTTTGCTGTGGAAATGGACAGCACAAGCAAGAATAATAAATACCAGTACCTTTGTACAAGAGATGCTCACAATTTTCTAAAAATTTTGAAAGTTAAGGATCTCTGCGATGCTGAAGATCCTCCACCTGAATGAGTGATTCAAATTACATCACTTATTGTGAATATTACATGATAGTATACCGTGCATGTCTTTTTTTTTTTTTTCTTTTTTTTTGGGGATTTTCACATATTGGGAAATAATGAAGAATAATAAAGCACCAACCAGAGCTCATTTTGGAACTTACCGAGTTTCCAACAACCAGAACATACAGGGCCCAATGACCATTTTTTTTTATTTATTTTTTTAAGGCGACAGCCACTTTCTACATTTTTGGATGCTTCAAAGAAACTCATGAGGAGGCCCCATCAAAAGGAGGGTCCATTAAACCAACCACATAATTCATCTGTTGAGTATAACAAATTCATTAAGCACATTCGAAAAATAGTTAAATCTGAAAGTTCGAACCGAATATTGTAACACATAAAAGAAAAAACTCTAGAAAGGTTGATTGGAGCTGTAAATTACAGTTTGTAACCTTGCCCCTGAACGTGCAGGTGCAAATAGATAAAAAAAAAGTCTCCTTTCTACAAAGTAGTAACATCACTTTTTCAAATCAAGTTTTAAAAATATTTATAATAAATAACATATTTATAATATAAATGATTTATTTATCTCTTAATTTATAATTTGAATAGTTTTTATTTATACAGTAAATAAATTTAAAATACAAATAATCAATTTATCCACTTGTTTATAATATAAATAAAGATAAATAATTCATACATACATAGTAAATAAACTATTTATGTTGTAAATTTATTATTTACTACAAATATTTTTAAAATAAATTATTTACATTGTAAATCTATTATTTACTTTCAAAAGTTTTAAATGATTCTGTCCCTTTCTTTCATTTGGTAAGAACACACAAAAGAAAGACATAGTGGCTTCGGCCCATTTCCATGCCTTTAACGATGTTGAAACTAGCCCAAAAATAAAAAATGATCCAAAAATTTATAAAATCAATAAAGCGCATTAAATCCACCAACCATTACTTGTATATTTCATAACAGAACTAGAAAAATATTACAGCAACCAAATCAAAAGGCTAAGCACTAAAAGCTCTCTTTCTATGAATCTTGAGTAACTATAAATTATGATTTGAGAACTTACACCTTAAATTTTTCTTCAAATGTCAGTTTAAAGTCGTCTATTTACTTTAAGAGAGAAACAGTAAACCCAAAGGCTTTTCATAACAACAGCCGGAATGGAAAATAAATACCAAGCTTTAAGGTATATTTCAAATCAAAGATATTAACTACAATAATCACAAGGAATTTTAATTTTTAAACCAAAACACCACTAATTCTTTTTCCTTGCGATACAACGAAAGCGACTTTTCTACAAACACTATACTCACTCAACAAGGCAAAACAAATCCCGACTCTTGTAGAAATTACAAGTACCAACTAGGACTCCAACCAAAAAAAAAAAATAAAGGTCTATTGTTGCATTCATGAAGTCTCCACTAGCACGCCCCATTAATAGTCGAAGGGCCCTGCTAATGCAACAATAGGCCTTTAGACACTTCCATATTCCATTGGTACTGTCGCAGTGATAACGAACACCGCAAAACCAGACATCATGCCACCATTGAACACACCAATCACAAGTTAATTGGTCAGAGTAGCATAACGGACCCACCTTGGCATCTCTTTGACCACATATGGACACTGGACACACTGGAAACCGACACGGTGAGATGCCCTGACCCGACCTGACCCGACCCCCAACATCACCCCCATCAGCATGCAACTACATTCAGCTCCATCTGATCCTGAATATCTGCAAGTTTTCGATACCCAAAACAGGAAAGAGTTAGGGAGACTCATTAATTGCAAGGACGTTGCTACATCTGGCTGACCCTTTTCTGGACTGGATAGTAGTTTTGTCATGTATTTGCATGGGTGAAAGTTGGACTAACTTTAGCTTACCTACCTTCAGCTAAAGTTGAATCCACCAGATGGAACTTGAAGCTCATTTCCTCCAAAGCGAAACCCTGGCTGGGAACCATCACCAGGAGGCAATGTCTCGTCCTCCTCCTCCAGCCAGTATGTTTCAAGAATTTTAACTGCCTTCTCATAGATCTCATTGTTGTCATGACTCTGTAAATTTTCAATCTTCTCTAGACCCTCAGCATCATCAATCATCTGCGCATATAAGTTGACATCTCCACTATTGCCCTGATTCTTCTCTGCTTCCCCAACCTTCAAGATATTTTCCAACCCTTCTAAACAGACAGTGACTATTCTTGGATCCGGACAGACTAGAAGATCACACAATGGTTTTATACACTGCTGACTAACCAAATACCTAACACCCATAAAAGAAACAGTCCATCAGTACAAAAATCCCAGGGGATGGGAACAGACAAAGATAGAGATTACATACTTAATTTGCTCGTTTGTGCCACCAGAAGTAGCATTCGAAATTGCCCAAGCGGCCTCTTTCTTTATATCAAACTCAGCATTTTGAAGCAGATTGACTAGAGGGCCGATCAAACCAGCCTCAATAACAGCCTAGAGTATTTGAACATATGCAATTGTCAAATACCAATAAAATTAACAAGGAATAAGAACAAAAAAATAATTTGAAACATTGGAACATTGAGTTTAGCACTATTACCTGTATCTGCTCTCTGTTTCCAGCAGTGATGTTTGAGATTGTCCAGCAAGCTTCCTTCTTAATGCTCTTCTTATGATTATGGGTCAACAAGCTCAGCAGACATGGGAGTGCACCATTGTTAATTATACACTGTGAAAAGACGAATCAAAATCATAAACAAAATTTTTTATCATGTAAACACGGTTAAAAAAATGAAGGGGAAAAAGAAAACAAGAAAAGTTAATACCTGCGTCTGAAGGTCATCTCCTGTCACGATATTTCCAACTGTGCGAAGGGCAGGAATAAGCACAGAAGGGGATGGATGTCTGAAGACACGTAAATTAGGAACTGTCAAGCTTGCATTCAATAAAATTGGAATAACCGCACAAAGAATTAACAAAATCAAATACTCACAGAAGGAGCTGCACAAGTCGAGCAGAAACACCAGCCTCAATCACCGCTTGAATTTTGTCATTCGCACCATCTGACAGATATGACAGTGCCCAGCAGGCATCTGTCAAGACTTCCTCGTCACTTGAATGCACTAGACGCTCCAGGGCTGGAAGTGCTGGTCTTACCTGTCAAACAAACTCTAGAGTTAAAACACGCAAAACCATCCATTAAAAATGTTTGATAGAAGCCAAAACAGTTCAAAAGAACAAGACAACAACCTGCTCAAATGCAGGCTGTGGCTTTCCTCTGCAAAAATTGGACAGCGTCCATGTTGCATTTCTCAGCATTGAGAGCTTTGCATGTTCATTCAACTGTGCCAGCAATGGAATCAAAGCTCCATGGCCAAGTACAAGATCACGACATCTAGGGGAGTCACCGGCAACATTTCCCAGTGCCCACACAGCCTACAATCTCATCATCAAGTAAAATATTTTAACTTATAATAAAAATAACAACAACAACATTTTTTTCCACTTTGGTGCTTTCTCTGGAAAGCTCCTGCTTTGAAAACACACACAATCAGTTCTTCTAATTTATACCTGCTCACGAACATCGTCACTTGGAGAACCAAGTAGCTTTACAAAAATTGGAACTGCCCCATGATCAATAACCACCTTGGTGTTCTCTGAGGTTCCAGATGCTATGTTTGTGAGGGCCCAAGCGGCCTCAAACTACATCAACAAACCATAAAAATGACAAACAAATTATATGTATATATTTGTTAGAAAAAACAGAAAATAAACAACAACAATAAGCCTTAGGCAATGAGAAGGGACTATAAATCAGACCTGGAGTTGTGGGAAATCTTCTCGAACAAGAAACTCAACAAATCGAGGAACAACCCCAGCTTGAATCACCTCTTCAATTGGTGGGCTTCTTTCTGCAATCGACAAATTCGATCATCTTCGTAAATACAAACACAAATATCTATTATCATTGTCACTATTACCCTATTAAACTTAAAAAGAGACAGCCTAAATGGACAGGATCGTAAGGAAAATACCAATTGAAAGCAGTTTCCGAAACTGTGTGGTTGCCTCCAGTTGCAAACTAGTATTATCAGACCAAACTCCAGCAACCATCTGAGGAAGACTCTCCAACTACAAAACAAAATCAAACAACCATAAACAACCCGAATTAAAAAAAAAAAAGAATCCTTTCATTTTCGCCGCCAAATGTATTCCAATTACGCAGTCACTTCCAAAAAGAACCCCCAAAATTGATTCATCCCAATCCGATCTAGCAAAAAACCTAACGAAACCCTAAATGTGTTCGAATTACGCTTAGAAAACAACGATCAAGCAACAATCACACTCGGAATCAAGGTTAAACTAATCAAGATCATAAAAAGCAGTAACCTTTTTCTCGAGATTCGAAGGGTGAGGAGCGGGAGGGAATTGCTGGGCTTGGAGACCTTCGCGACGCTTCTTCTGCAAGCTTTCCTCTCTCTTGCTCTTTCGGATCTCGACCATGTTGTCCTCTCTCCTCCGCCGCCCCTCGTCGGCGTCCACCGCCACCTTGTACCTGTTCCGGCGGACCTCGGTCCTCGCGCTCGGCCTCAGCGACATATTTGGGGTTTTTTGGTCTTCTCAAGCTCGAACCTTCTGCAATGGAAAACCCTAATCAGAGATCGTTCGTCAGATTGGCGATCGATCGGAGAGAAATGAAACGGAATTGAAGCGATTGATATCGAATATGAATGAAACTTTAGAGAGCCAAAACCTAGGATTTTAGAGAGACAAAGAGGAGAGACAGTCTGAGAGAGTGAGAGACTGCGAGATTGAAAAGTGGGTTTGGATTTTTATTTTTTGGAAGATGTTCTTATAATAACGGGCTTTTAGATTTTGTTTTGTTTTAATTTAGAATAATTATTTTTACTCGAAAAAGAAATTCAGAATAATTATTTTATAAATTTTTTGGATTGAAAATAATCTGTACGCGTTTACTTTACGTGAAAAGAAAACAAAAATTGCTTTCAAAAGCAAGAAAAGGAAAACAGAAAAGGACTAAAAACGGGTTTTCAATTTAAAAAGTAATTAAATACATTTTCTTATAAAATTGAAAACAGTTTGAAAGAGTAACAGAATAAATAAAAAATACCCTAAAAAATTATCAATCTTTTCAATTGTAAATCTTCACACTTTTTAACAACTGATTTTGAATTTTTTTTTTTAAGTGGACAACTTCCTATTTCATTTTGTAATAGGTGAAAAAATAAACACCAAAAATAAAAATCAATTCTCATTACTATTATTATTATTCTATAAATCAATGATTATTATTATTGATCTCCTGTTATTTCATTCTATTAGGGTTTGTTAGACTTGCCCTTAATTTCTAATATATGTAAAACATTTGATTTTCGTAAAAAATTTATATGTTTGTTTTATTTTAAAAAAAACAACTGCGAAATTTGTAGCGTTATTGTTTTGATCTATTTTCGTTGATTTTTATTGTTTGAATAGGTTCTTCAAAAAAAATCTAATAAATAAAAAAATAACAAAAGGAGTTTTATTTTTAGAGGATTAGTAAAAGGAGATAAATATTGGATCAGATAAATAAGAATATAATGTATTTATTGCAAGTTTTTATGGACAGTATGCGATGTAATTGGGTGGGTTGGAGAGCACAACTTGTTTTTATTTATTTATTTTTATATAATTTATCACCACTAATTTATTCTTTTTCTGAAAAAATAAAAATAACAGTACGATTATGACGATAGTTTTATTCTCCTTTCATTAGTTAAAAAAGAAAACAGGAAAAAAATTATTCTCGTTTAAAATAGAATAAAATAAAAACAAAGCAAGTTATTAGTAACTTGTAAGAAACAACGAAAAGCTTTCACTTTAGAAACAAGTATTTTGGATTTTGGTGAGCGTTTAATGAAATCACCAACCACTGATTTGAGCAAATTCTATTTTGAAGAAAAAATAGAAAAAAAAAGCATACAATTATAACTATCTTTTTGTTGAAAAACATATAATTATAGGCTTCCTTTAATAACGTATAGTTCTAACTATTACAATATAAAATTTTTATATACCATAATTGAGACTGTTTAGTATTATTTTTAAATTAAGTAAAAATATTTTTATTTTAAAAAATAAAATTTTTTAAAAATTATATTAAAAATATTTTTAAAATTTTTGTCTCAAAAAACACACGAAAATATTTTTAAAATTTTTCACAATAAAAACAAAGGGGAATATAAAGTGCTGATATTGTATTAAAATCATTCTCACTTTTGTTACAACTGTGATGCGCAAACACTTTACAACTATTTGATTGATCCTGAAAGCTCCCCTAACTTGTACTGGACTGTCCCCCTCCAGGGTGGGCCTTTTGAAAACACCAACATCTTAGGCCCACAAAAGTGTTCTAACCACTGACCAACGAGCAACCCACCCAAAAGTCTCAAAAGCCCAAAACCAACTATTTCAGGACAGTTGTTTATTAATCATTTTTGCACATGGGAAATTTTGCCTTCAAATTTGCCCACAGAACACATCTGCATTGGCATTTAGCAAGGGGGGAAAACCAACAACAACAATTGTTGTTGTTTTAGTTTTTTTTTTTTTTTGGTCTCACTCTTATAGTATGTTTAGCCACGTAAGTTTCAAACAAAACTTTTAGTTATTACGATATAAAACTCTCATATATTACAGTATTTTTAATCAAAATTAGTTCAAATTAATGGTTTAAATCGCACTTACCAAACAACTTATTAAGAAAATAAGACCAATTACGGTGGTTCCAACTCAAAATGAATATAGAATTCATAATTTGTAAAGAGTTATTAGTCCCACAATAATGAGGATTGTTATCTGTCTGTTGGAAAAAAGTATTGTCATTTACTTGAAGTGTTTATTCATGAAGTAATATTAAGCGCTTTTGCAGTTTTGCTATTTCTTATAATTTGTGGTTGTCATTTGAACCAAATTAATATGCGAAAATGAGTTCTGGATAAAATGAAAAAGGATTATTCTCAAAACGGTAAATTGCAATCATACACCCTTAATTGATAGTCTTTTGCATATTACACCTTAAATTTTTAATTTTGACATTTTAGACCATAAACTTTACAATCCATAACAATGCATTCCAATCAAAAATTGGCATCAATTAATAGACCACAATTAGAGTCCGAAATTCTAAAATTAAAAAAGTTCAGGTGCACCTTGCCAACCAATAAAAAAGTTTATGGGTTTTTTTTTTAGAATAATCTAGGATTATTTTCGTCTATTAATTGATGTTTGTTAGCTGTTAAATTACAATTATAATAAAATTTTGCCTTATTTGTGAAATTCAAAAATTCAGAATCAAAACTGCCATACTCTCAAAGTTTAAGGTGCATCCTTCTTAAAATTCATCAACAAGTCGTTCCATGTGAACAGATATTAACTTTAAAAAATCTTACTAATATTCAACAACCAAAAAAAAAAAAAAGTATTACTAAAGTCATTGGCTTGTGCAAAACACCTATCAATTGGCTTGTGCAAAACTCCTATGCCCTCCTGGGTGGTGTAGTTTTATAAAACTTATTTTAGCAAAAAGCCTTGGACTAGTCAAGGCCCTTTTCATTCCAATTTTTAATTGTAAAAAAATTATTAAAAAAAGAGTACACAAAACTAGGTATGAATTTATACCTTTTATATTTGCGTGTAGAGTTACAATTTTTTCTTCTTTTAATTACAGCTTGCATTTTAGTGTTAGAACCAATTTAAAATAGCTTATTTTAAGTTGCTTTTAGTTTATAAGCCGATAGATACATAGGTTTTAAACAGTTTAAACTGAATTTGGTGGAGCAATAACTAAGACCAGTTCAAATCATGGAGAAGGTTTTAAAATAGCACAAACTCTCAAAATCTAAACTTTGTCCCCCTTTAAGTTTAGATGCTTTGAACCATTTTCTACAGTAAAAACTAATTTCATTCTTTTTTTTTTCATAAATAATAGTTTTTCAAATATTAATTCTCGTTTTAAATTTGATGTGATATTTTATTCTCGTTTTAAACCTTTACGTTTTAAACACTAGTTCAAAACCACTATTTAAATCATACAATTTAAAACTCACAGTTAAACCATAAAGTTTTAAACCACACAATTTTAAATCTGCGCATCAAATGAACTATTATTCTTTCCCAAAGCTGCTTATGAGCCTATTTGAATGAACTATTATTCTTTCCCAAAGCTGCTTATGAGCCTATTTGAGTGACCCATGGACAAGTGCTTATGGCTTTTGTTGAGGTGTTGAGATCTCGGGCCGGAGCCTGGCGGGCACCTTTAACGTATTGCCGGGAAGGCTATCCGGCTCGACCCCGAGTACCCCCAGCCGAGTTATATCCCAGCTGAGTTCCCAGTTAGGTCGGGAGCCCCCACGCAAATTTGCCTCCCGCGGGGGAGCGTGTCCCCCAGGAGTTGAACCTGTAACCTCTTGTATAAGATGCCTTAAGGTTTCTTCCAGGCCTTAAGTAAAACTACCGCTAGGTTAAAAAAATAATGTTTAGGTGTTAAGTCCAGTTAAACTAATAACGGCACAACTATACCAAGTTTATGATTTCTTTCTTCTTCTTTTTTTCCTATACAATATTTGCCAATAGCCATTTCATTTTGAGAAGTTATTCATGTAGTGATTGTGGGTACCAATGCAGTTTTGCTATTTCTTTTAGTTTGTTATTGTAATTTGAACTATGCCAAAAAGAATTCTGAATAACATAGAGAATTGATTATTCTCATAATACATCAACAAGCCATTCCATATGACCCCATACCCTTAAAATTTAAAAAGTCTTGCTAAAGGCATTCCTGGGCTTTTCTACAAAAATACTCGGTGCTGGTATAAACACCTATGTTCTCTTTGCATTTCTTTATCCACTTAGCAAAACGCCTCTAGATTAGTTAGGATAGTCTTTTTTCATTCCATTCCTTAAAAAAAGAGTTAATAATAGTAACGACCTCTAAATTTTAAGATCTTCTTCACTTTGTCCTTTAAACTTTAAAAATTATCATTTTAGTCCTTAAACTTTTCAAACTCTTTAGTTTGCCCCCTGAATTTTTAAAATCATCATTTTGCTCTTGAATTTTTAAAACTCCTCACTTTTCTCTTTAATTTCTGGTTTTTCATTCAAATAGACAGAATTAAGCCTACATGATCTGCACATGGGTCACCTGTAAAGGCAAAAATGAGATTTTATCAGTCTTAAGTTTAGTTACATGTTTACACTATCACTTAACACTTTTTTTTTATTTGAACCCTAATTTAGGAAGGGTTTGTTTACACATTTTTCTCTTTTTTAATGCGTAACTCATTAATAGGTCGATATTATTCATCGATATTTGAATTTGAATATTAAAGAAGATAAATTTCGCATTAAAGATGAGAATAAATTAATGAACAACACTGAGAAGAAATGTGCATATAGACCATTACTAAATAAGAGCATATAAAAAAATTTAAATGAGAGTGTAAATATGAAACAAAACTTGATAATGATAAAATCATATTTTTGTTCTTATAGTTGATCTATATGTGAATCATCTTAATTTTATCTATTTAAACAAAAAATCAGAAAACATGAGGTAAAATGAGGAGCTTTGAAAGTTCAAGTACAAAATAGTGATTTTTAAAATTCATAAGGCAAAGTGAGGAGTTTTAAAAGTTCATCGTGTACAATAATGATTTTTAATGTTCAGAGAGTAAAACGAGGAAGACCTTAAAGTTTAAAAGTCATTAATACTCATAACCAAAAAAAAAAAAACACTATACATAAAACTATATATGAATTCACACTTTTTTTTTTATGTAGGGGGAGGGGGAATGCCACATGCTTTTGAGTGGGGCTGAGCGTGACTCAAACCCCTTAACCTATGGTTGAGGTGAAGGGACTTACAACCAACTAAGCTACTTTCACTTGTCAAATCATACTTTTTTGCTTTCTTTGTAAAGTTAACATTTTTTTTTCAAATAATTTATAGCATTAGACTAAAGTTATGTCCTTCCTATGAGCCAATGGAAACACAAAACTTGCTTGGTCATCACTATGATCCTCTCTAAATACAGGATCCTCCCTGGCAATGGTGGCGATGCGGTGATGGTTGAGCGACCTCGGTGGTGATGCATAGAGGGCCGAGGCCTCAAGAATCTGCTGCCTCACGTTTTCTTGCTCTTGGGATATCCTCTGTGCCCTTAGAGCCGTCAAGTACAACCCAGCAGCAAGGAAAACTGAAGCCAAGGCAAACACCCCAACGGCTGAGAAAAGGCCTTCTCTTATCACAAGGCAAGTAGGTCTTGGCCTTGACCAGTTCTTCAAATGCCCTGACTCCACAATCAGCCCAATCAGCAACAAGATTTCCCCAACAGCAAAACAAATCCTGAAAAAAAAAAAAACTTATTTTTTTTACGGTGAGTTTGATAATTACGGTAATTAACCAATCACAAATTCATATGTCACATGAACCATAAGACGATATGGTATACGTATTATTGTATAGAGAACACAATAATAAAAGACTATTAGGGATGATCAAGGGTAGTGATAATTAGTAGTTTCTTACCATATGATTAGAGAATAACAGATAATGTGTTAGGCTCACGTTCTTATGATGGACTCGATCCTAAGACCTGTTGGCCTAATGACATAGAGGGGGGTTGGGAAGGGCTTGGGTGTGAAGGGTTGTGGGTTCAATCAAACAAGCAATCTTTTTTTTTTCAATTACAGGATAACATAAGTATAACATGCGCTTTATTCAAAAAAAGTGCAAAGTTTAATGTTATGATTGAGATGAAAAATGGAATGTAAAGAAAAAAGGGCTCACCAAGTTGTGACGTAGAAGAAAGCGGCTTGCCTTGTCAAAGTCCTAGAAGAGCCTAAATCAGGGTCCAAAGTGACCAAAGCAGATGGTGGGAGCTTACTAACTACAATCAACATGAATGTGTGTTCAATCATCATGGCAATTGCCAATCCCACAAATGCACCTGCAGCACACAACAAAGGCATTTTCCCACTTCCACTATACACACATTCATTTCTCTCCTCTTTTCCTTTCTCTTCACTGCCTATCCATGTCATCTACAAATATGATATCAAACCCAAAAAAAAAAAAAATCATTTTGGCATTTTACACGCACATAAAAAAAAGAGAGAAGTTGTTATGCCTCTTGTGTTATTATACCTCTGAGCGAGTGGCTTCAGCCATAAGGCAGAGAATGAAGCAAAACAAGCCACAAAGAATGGTCAAGACTATGAGGAAGACACCAAGTTTGCTGCCCAAATCGGTTCTTCGGCGGCTAGGGGCGAGATCTGCATGCGTGACGGCCATGTTTTTCGGCATTTCTTTGGCGTCCAAAACGAGCTAGAATTCATGCAGGCAGACCTCAAGAGGGAAAAGAAGACTGGTATATATATTTTTTAAAAGGTTTTGGAATGACAAGAAACGAGAGAGAGAGAGAGAGAGAGAGAGAGAGAGAGAGAGAGGGAATTAGTTATTAAAGAATCGATTGGAGCAAAGGTTGCTTAAAGGGTAAGGAACCCAAAGGGATTATAAAAGCATAGGCATTTTGATTAAGTAGTCACATATAGGGGACAATGGTTGGTTCTGAAAACTTTGCTAGAAAGGTATTCTGCTTGCAAAACATAAAGTCATACATTTACTTCTTCTTTTTTTTTAATTAAAAGTTATCTAGTCACAATTGAATATGGAGAGACACGTGTATAGTTTTGGCCTTTCTTTTTTTCCTTCTGTAATTGTCCCTCTTTCTAACCCAAGTACATTTTGGCTTTTATGTTGTGAATTCTCTGTGCACATGTTATATAGAATTGTGACTGAGCCTTTATGGGCCAAGCTAGGCAATCAATCTTTCTTGAGAAACCATAGCCAGACATTTGATCATGATGATAGAAAGTTGAAGGCAACTTCAAAAAAACTTTGTCCTCACTTAATAAGTTTAGTGGTAATTTAGGCCTAAAATCTTTAGTTATATATACCCTTTTGAGATATTTCAAAATTAGGCCTAATTATGGACCTGCAAATTATCATATCATGATGGTATGTTATAATGTTAGATTTGAACCCTAATATTGGGTGTAGAAGAAAAAGTGCATGTGTGCAAGAAAAACAAAATGAGATGGAGGGTGAGTAGTATTCCTCATAGGCTTTTGATTTTCTTAAGTATGAGCCTTCAAATGTTGACAAATATGGGTATCAAAGCTCCAAAATTTTGAAAAAACTAATTTTGTGTGTAAAGTTGTGATAGTAAATAACAAAAGAGACCAAGAATAACGAATATTGGATGTCGGTTTGCAATATATAGTAAGTTTGGTGCCTGATGATCTGGTTTTTTTGCTAACACTAACATCTTTTTTTTTTTAATTGATATCAACAAATATTATTTTTTTATTAGGTTCCTACGTGTGTGATGAAATATATAGGGAAGAATCTAGTAGATTCCGCACGTAGAAAGTTCTACCTCATCAAGAGAAAACATATAAAAGTTCAATCTAATTTTACCAAATAAAAAATGCATGATATATATCCTATCTGTCCTTAAGATTTGACAAGATAAACCCATATCCACAGAGTATTTTTTTTTTTTTTTAAAAAGAGAGAAACAACAAAAAAGTTGTTTATCTACCAATAAATTATTTGTGTCCCATTCAAGCATCCAAGCAAAAACAATTGTTCATGAGCCTCTATATAATATCCTTATTTTTTTTCAATACAAATTGACCACAATTGTTTATCTTCTTTTTATTTGTAGGAGTTAAAAAAATTCTCACATTAATTGAGATTAAAAATATCAGTCCCCATTTGTTGGCATGAAAAGTTTAGGCTAATAATCAAGACACTTGGCATTACTCTTTTTATACTCCCATTTTTAAGTTTTGGTTGAGGAGTTGACTATGCTATTGTGATTTATGCAAATGTTCATGTCATAATATTCTTATTCAAGAAGTTGATATTCCCACTTAAAACTTTCTTCATGTTGTGCAAAATGCAAACCGCTAAATTCGTTCTTACAATATTCCTTTTTTTAAAAAAAAACGTAGTAAAACATCCTTTCATCCATCAAATCAAACAAAAACGTGTTTTAAAAAATAATAAATTAAAGGCACTAGAAAAATAGCAATATTCTTTGAGATCTAAAATAAACATAGAGATATCCCTTGGTGTAAAACCATTAATAATTAGAAGAATTTTTGACACGTTAATGTGTATTTATAGATTGTTAAATTTTCTTCATGTTTTATTAAATTATATACATTTTGCAATTAGGATATAATAATATGACAACTGTAGATTCTTTAAAAGAACGGTTGGAACTAACAATTTTAGTTTGAGAACTGTAGCATGTGAAAGGTTTACACTTTAATTTTTATTGTAACATATGAATGCTTTTTTACTGTCAAAATTATAACGGATAATTAGAACAGTTCTTTCACATGGATAGTTTATTTTGTTAAACTTATCACTAAATTCTCCCAATGATTGATTCGAAACCTCAAAGAAAAAATATCCTACACAGAAACTTCTACAATATATTAGACAAGCAAAAGTGGACAATTACCCTTTGGTGCATCTTCTGTTTCTTGCAGCACAAGACAGCAAAAAAAGAAAAAAAAAAACTATATTCCATGAGTGAGAATTAAGAATTTTTACATCTTGATTCTCATTTAGGCCACTTGTTTCCAAACATATTCCTTTGATAATTTCCCACGTCTTATTTCCATCATAGGCTGATATTTCTCCACTAACCATTTAAAATCTTGGAGAGCTTTTGCCATTCTTCACCAAATCTTCAAGTCCCAAACTACAAACATCACACTTTTGAAGGGGCAAAAAATTATGGCTTCTGCTAAGGCCAATGCTGGGAACATCGAGGCCTCCTCCAGTAGCAACCAAGTGAATCTGCAAGAGAAAAATCCAAACACCAAAGGCACAGCTAGTTCAAATTTTGAGAAAGCGCTCGCAAAGAGAGCGCTTTTTGGCTCGCGCCATCGCCAGGCCGGCGGAGATAGAAGGATTTCAAGCAACACCGCCAGGTCATTACCGAGCAGGCTTAGCAAGGTTTCCCTGGCTGAAGATGCAGCAGACTAAGGTATGGAAGGCATAAGTCATGGTCTTTTGTGATGCCAAATTGAATTTATATATAAATATAGTAAAAGAAAGAACATGACTGAAGAGTAATGATGATGTGAAATGTGTCTAGAGCAGGTATACGGAACAACTAAGGTTTCAAGCAGATGATATATCAACAAATGAGAACAAGGGGCAGAACTATATTCTTATTCCCAAGCTGGCACTTCTGCATCAAATTGTTGAGAATGTATTTTGAAAGGTGCTTGAACCTTGGGGCTTGTAGATAGAGAGTGTATGGAAAAGTGTCATGGTGTATGATTTTAAAACATTAGCTGAAGCAAAATATAAAGCAATAAAAAAAAGCAAATTAGCAAAATATAAACAAATTATTTTGATGATTATGGTACCAATATATGTTTGTTCCATAATATTTCACAACGCTAACTTCTCCCCTAATTTAACTAGTCTAAAAATAATCTTTTAATTTGAAAGATACTCCGGAAATTTGAACTGTCATGAAACTGATCATGTTATCAACAGAAAAAAGGATAATTTTCTCCTGTATTCTCAAAAAGAGCTCATCTTCACATTTCCAAATGGCTCAAAGGATACAAGCCTAGAATTTAGCTCAAATCCTCATTCTTTGGAAGAGTAATAATAATAATAATAGTAATAATAATAATAATTTTTGACTTTGTAAGGACAAAAGATCAACCACTTAAGGTTGACACTAAAATCCACTGTTAGTGTATACACCTACTTTCATTTTCAGTGCTATATCCTACAAGTAGCCAAGTGCGTCTCCATTCAAATGATCACCTCCCATTAGATGACACTCAGATGCATCATGATGTCCAAACTGTCCACAACAAGGCCCTGAAAAATGCCTTCTCTTCCTACCAATATCAACCCCATCTCTTGCTCTTCTTTCCTTGAGCTTGCCTGAGGAAATAGACTCGTGAGGATTCCCAATTGCGAACCGAACAATTCCATCTGTGTCTTCCACTTCCTGAAGAATCAATGAGTCCGGTGGGCAACTGTAGGAGTCATTCGTGCTGTGCATTGCACGAGGAAGGTCTTTGATCCTCGATAAAACCATGGAGATTTGCTCACAAGCCACGTCCAGGCGTTCCTCCGTCTCAATTGATTCTGTGACGAGAGTGGAAGCCATGGACTCTAGAAACTGAACCTTTCCGGAGTGGTCTCTTATGGCCGGATTCTGAAAGGCATAGGAGGAAGTTGATGAGCTGCCATCGCGCCAACGGGTTGGTAGGTATTGGTCGGGGATGTGGAAACAGTTATTGGTCGAGAGGACACGGAGAACGTGCCTACAAAGAATGCCTGAGAACTCAAACTGGTGGCAACTGCAACTTATGTGCTCTTGACAAGGAAGCCAGATCACTTTGCAGCCACCATTCATTTGTGTGTGGTGTCTGACTTGGAAACAGCCCTCGTCTACCAAAACTGAAGCGTACTGTGGCGCGAGCACGAGCTCCTCTTGGAGCTTGCCGAAGGCGTGAGGAGTGAG
Organism: Artocarpus heterophyllus; assembly: GCA_025403435.1. NCBI lineage: Eukaryota > Viridiplantae > Streptophyta > Magnoliopsida > Rosales > Moraceae > Artocarpus > Artocarpus heterophyllus. The sequence continues at coordinate 1,781,670 of CM046341.1, read as the reverse complement.
AACAGACGCAGCGTGTGATTCGATCGGTGAGCCTGTTTTGAGGCAGACTTTCTGCAGCTTCTGTTGCAATTTTTGCTTTGCTCCTGCCCGGTCTTTAAACTCAACAACGTCAGCTAACTGTTAAAAAAGGATGTTAAAAGTGGTAGGAATATGGAAATGAAAGATGAACTTACTAAAGGTTAATTATATAATCATACCTACTATACCTCACAAATTTAATTACTTCTTAATTTATCCCTCTGTTTTAAAAAATTACAGAGGTATCTTATGCATTTTTAAAATTTATTTTTATTTTATCACTCGCACACTTGTGAACAAAACAAAAGCAGGAAAAACAAAACTTGAGAAAAAAGTTGTAAAAAATATGTTAGCATTTTAAAAAACATAAAACTCAAGATTTTTATTTTGAAATTTGCTAATGTAATTAGAATATTTCATTCTTTTTTAATCAGTAAATATTCTTCCACATACATTGAAGATTATTATCTCGTCTGTTCACAAAGTATGCTAGGGAGGAAATGAAAATAAGTTTTTTAAAGTAAAAGAATACCTTTGTAGTTTCTGAAAATAGGAGGACAAATTGAGAAGCAATAAACTAAGAGGTATAGTTAAGCAATTAACCCACTTACATGATCTACGAAACGGTCTAGTTGTGACTGAGCGGCCAAAAGTCGTTGGATAAAGGCGTTGATGAACTCTGCCTGAGATGTATGCATCATTCCTGCAAAGAAAAAGTGTCTCAAGAAGGCTAAAGCCCAAAAAGTACGTAGTGCATATAAGCTGATAATGTGCCTATTCGTATGGAGTCCATATTTGTTGATCATGTCTCTCCATCCTTCCTCAAAATCTTCGACTAATTCTAGGTTGTAAAGCCGATGAAAGTCGGATTTCCACTCGTCATAATGCGATCCCAGCAGCATGGAAAACCAGTTTGAGAACTTTGATATGATGTGCCATATGCAAAATGCATGCTTTGTTTGAGGCATTTCATTGACAATGGCCTCTTTCAGCCATGTATTGTGGTCCGTTAGTACTGTCTGCGGAGCTTTTCCTTTCATGAACACCAAGAACGTCTGTTGAAAACATCACAGATGTTAGTAACAACTAAAAACCAAGAAAGAAAACTATTATTTTAATTTCAAAATGCAATTTAGATCAGTGATGCAATAACTATACAGGTCAGTGCGGCACATAATTTTAACGGGTATTGGTATTGTTACCCCCCGAAACTTTTCGGCTTTTGGAGACTTGCCCCTAAAATTTCTAAGTTTGGCCATTAAGCCCCTGAACTTTCTAAATTATTGCGGTGTGTCTCATTTTTCTTAGCTTCCTATTAAATTGGAGCCAGAAAGCTCACTTGCACCTCATGTGAAAATAAAATTCCATGTCCAACCAAGAATTTCTAAATCTAATTCAAATCTTGGTGCAAATCTTCGAAATTCAAATCCTTAATTTTATGGAGAGTTAACAAAATGGGGTACATTGCAACAATTTAGCTCGGGGACTAAATTGTCAAAATTAAAAGTTTACAGCGTAAGTCCCTAAAAGCCAAAAAGTTTTTGGGGAAAAAGTAATTTTAGTTTATGCTGGGTAACAGTTCTATGTGTAATTATGCATTACCTTACAAGGCACACCAGAAAAACATGAAAAGAAAGAAAATGACCAAATGAACTTTTTTTTCCTTGTTTTTATTCATTTAAATGAATTACTTCCATATCTAATTGATCATGAAAAGTTAACGGCCCATTGCCCTACTAAGATGCCTTAAGTTTCTTACCTTCAAAGCCCAGGAAAAAGATTGCATATTCTCATCCCTCAGAAGCACACAACCAAAGAAACAAGTCATTCCATGATTGTCTACTCCAAGCCATATTCCCAACAACATATCATAGGCCTCCAGCCGGTGAGTCGTGTCGAAAACCACGGCGTCTCCAAACGTCTCATACGACTGAACAGATGAAGCATAAGACCAGGCAATGTGCTCCAACCTGTTGTTGCCATCTATCTTGAAGTCATATTTGAAGTTGGGGTTCTCATCTTTCAGCTTCTTGCACATTGCAATAAGATCAATAGCATCATTGTCTCTGTCAACATTTCTAAAAGACTGCAATAGGTTTCTCACATCTATTTCAGTAAAGGGTAAGCAACCAAGCTTAACACCTTTCTCTAGCTCCATCAATCTCATCATCTGTCTCACAGACATACCAGCTTTCGCAAACATGCAAATCCGGCTCTTGTCATCTGGAGTTATGGCACAATAGGCTGGGAGAAGACATACTTCATTCGATTTCAGCAATTCGTGGTTATGGATGTTGCTAAAGCCCGTGACACGCCATTCGGGGACGTGATCAAAGTCTGCTCGCTTAACAATCCGCATATAAGCTTGACAACCACACCTCGAGGATTTTCGGTTCCTCTGCATCTTCCCATCCTCGGACGGCTTCATCTGAGGATATCCAGCACGGTGGCAAGTGAAGTCCCTTCTCGTGATTCCCCGGCCAACCCCATCCTTGCCCCGAGTGCGGTGGCGTCTGATCGAAAACCCACATTGCTTCGCGAAGCTGCAATAGAATTCGTATGCTGCTTCTTGAGACACAAATCTCTGGCCAATAAAAGGAACGAGGTTCACAGACGTCTGCCGCGACAAAATCGAGTCTTCAGGGGTTTCCCCCGTTGTGCCAACATCGTCTTGGGATAAATCAGTGCCATTGTCGGAAGATTCCATTACTAGACTTGTTCCTTCAGACATATTTCCTCCAAAGACTAATCTAAGTATAAAAGCAACCTGAAAACGAAATTTATAGAAGGAAAATCGATACATAATGCCAAAAAAAAAAAGCAAGTATTTTAAAAACATGATGCTCTTGTAACAACTTTCAACAAACCAGCGTACATATTAATTTCCCCAAATATTCATACCAATTAAGAGTTCAGAAGCTCACAAAAATAAAAATGGTCTCTCTCTCTCTTTTTTTTTTTTTCCTTCCATCTTTCCACTTTCACAACATGTGTGATAATCAATCTACTGTAACTTCCCTACCCTTTTATTATCTAAAAAAAAAACTTATCTATTTTAGGTGATCACTTGTTTATGCCTTCTCATAAAAAATGGTCAATTTTTTTTCCTTGTTTTTCCTCATTATCAGCATTCACTTACTCCTTACTATCTACCCCCAACAATGTTCAATCATAGAAGACAAAAAAAAAAAAAAGATTGGAGGAAAAATTTTGATCTCCAAAACATTTTGATCCATTCAAACTCCAATAAGCTCAAATGGGTCACTTCAAAACAGATCAAAATCCCTTAAAAAGTACTTTACAATCCCCTCTAAAATCAAATGTCATTATATCTTCAACCCAAAAAATCAAAATAAAGACAAAAAACGCAAAATATAAGATAATCATTCACACGTTGAAATCAACAAAAAATAAATTCCCATATTGAAACGTATATTATATTATAAAGAAAATGAATATAGAGGCGTACCTGAAATGGGTGATTTATTTTAACGGTCAAGAGCGAACTGAAAAGATTAAAAGGGAAGAAAAAGAAGAAAAAAGTGTGAATTGAGAATGAAAGTGGCGGGGAATTTAGGAGGGGGAGGGTAAAGCGCATCCCATGGGGGACGATAACCACTTACAGAAGATGTCGGCTATCGTGCGCCAATAGGATACACTAGGTTATCCAGCGCATCAGAAGAAGGATTATTGGCTGTCGGATCCGGCTGGGCCTGATGGGATTTTTCGGGGGTTAATGTGGCATGTCCTTTTTTTTTTATTTAAGTTAAAATATAAAAATTATATTTAGATATATATATATATATATATATAAACATTAATAGCCTTAACAATAATCTTGTTAGTTTTAATTTTTTTAAATTAATAATAATATATGTATTTAAGATTTCAAAGATGTTATTGAATTTTTAAAAAATCCTTACACTTAAAGTGTTTGTTTTTTAAATTTAAATTATTATTTAAAATAACGATTTTAAAATTTAGGGTTAACACAAGTGTTATTGTTTATCATCTCAAAAAGATGAATACCAATTTCAAGGACTCATAAAAAACATAAAGTACTAAGTGTTGCTTAAATTAAAAGCAACGGTTTTTTACCAATAAATTAGAATTAAGACTTGTATTCCTTTCCTGCTGGAAGCATGGTATAGATAAGAAGACTGAATCATACATTAGCAGTCCAAAATTCTCAATGGGTGTTCATGCCTAAGCAAGAATTCATCCACAAGTGGTATTAAATTTGCAACTGTGTCCGATTTTTTTATAACGGTTTGAGGATTCTATGTTCTTTTTTTTTTTTGCTTATGTAGTATTCTTGTCTTTGTAGTTTGCCCAGTCTTTGATATTATAACGTCCTTTATTCTACGTATACAGGTTTTTGAACTTTATTGAGTGGGTAGTATTATAAGTTAATGATTGTTTATGTTATTCTTTTTTTTTTTGTTTGTTTTAACAGTGTTTTTTTTTTTGGGTGCGTAGGATTTTCGTTTACCATTAACTTAGTGACTGCCCATGTTCTTCTTTTTTGTTTTTTATTAGTAGTGTCAATAATTTGGATTTGTAATGTAGTTAACATTTCGATAAGTAATGACATGCTATCTTTTACCCTTTTGTTTTTTTGTAGTTTATTGAAGTTATTGACTTTGATGATTTTTTTTAATGTACTTATGCCTTGTTAATTTACTGGCATTCTTTTATTATCTCATTAAATTAATGATATTCTTTTTTTTTGGGCTTCTGCTTCTTGTGTTGTAAAAGAAATTTATTGACATGCTTTAATGTTTTATTAATGTAATTATATATCATTAAATTAATGGTATTCTTTTATTCGGTTGCTGCTTCTTGTCATCTAAGTAATTTATTGACATTAATGTGTTACGGTGTGAGTATTATAACAACTTATTCTTACGTAATTTTTATGTTTCACATTTTATTTCAGAATCATAATTTATTTTTACTGAGGGAACAATAGAAGTCGGAATGAATAAATACGTTTTTAAAAATAGAAGTAATTACAATACTTAAGTCTAAACTTAATGATATACAAAAATTACTATTCAAAAGAGGGTGTTTTGATCACTTGTTGAACATAAGGATTACAAAATTTCCTTCACAAATTCTTCATCAGCTTATTATCCTAAGGCAATATGCTCACAATAGAGCTGATGAGCTATGTTTTGACATTGATGGTAAATATCGAACATTTGGCATAAAAGATTTTGCTTTTATTACCGGATTGAATTGTGATACGTCAAAAACGTATACATCTATGGGGATAAAATCTAGATTGAAGGAAAAATATTTTCCAATACGATCAACTGTCCAACAAAAAAAATTTAGCTCTTTAAAGGATGGCAATCTTGAGGGCAGTGATGAGGATATTTTTAATTTGTGGAATTTGTATTGCCTTCACGCACTAGTCCTTGGAAACCAAAAAAGTCAAATTGTTCCTGATAAGCATTGGAAGATGTTTGATAAAGACGACTTATTTGACAAGCATCCATGGGGCAACGGAGCATTCACAAGGACCATAGAGAGCATCAAGAAAGCAACCAACTCTTGGAATACTGTTAATAGTTATGGAATTTGTGGATTCCCACTTGCAGTTGTAGCTTGGTTTCCATCATTTCAAAAAATGGGTTTTACATATAAGTGGAATAATAATATGCCCCCATGAATCCAATGATGGAGTTCAGATAACCAACCAGATTCTTGTGAATTAAATGTGCATGTCTTCTCAGGCGACAAGGTACTTGTTTTTAGTTTTTTTTTTTTTTTTTGGTAATAGAAAAATTAATGCTCTTTAGATGATAAAAGTATTTAGTAGCATTATAGATGTTATTTAGAGGGTGTTTGGCAGTAGTGGGAACTAAGTACAATATCAATTATGAACAGTGTAAAACTCTCACATGCTACAGTAACAATAATAAAAAAAAAAGTGTTACAGTATAAAACTCTCACATGCTACAATAAAAGTGGTTCCCACCACCCTTCCAAACACCCTATTAGATTTAGTATGATTTTGAAAGTTAACTTTAGTAGTTTGGTTTTCGTTTCAGCATTGTTGGACTTTTATGTTTATAATATTTTTTGTTTAAAATTTAAGTTGCGGTAAATACTTTAGTTGCATCAAGCTTTGAGTCAGGGCACCGTATATGGCTATTTTTGATGGTGTTATTGATGAGTATCTATCCGTTAGTAAAGGAAATTTGAATAAAACGATCATGAATCACGGTGGCTTAATCATTGAAGAGACACCAACTTTGAATCAAGAGCAAAATGATGGAATAATGAAGATTGAAAAGGCTCAAAATGCAATTAGTGTTAAATTAGATAATTTGTTTACCATGGTAAAGCAAATACACTGTGCGATCGTGATAAAACCACCTGTACCATCTACACCATCTGCAAACCATGAGGGTGGCACACATTCTGTTGGTAGTCTTGACCATATCCTAGCAACAATGGACACAGAAATGTTCATGGAGTTATCTAAACAACTTTGTAAAATAAATAATGACAACCAGGTTTTTAGCTTTTTATCAGTTTTCAATGAATATGTCATTAATACAATAGATGTGATGGTGTCATTATTGCTTCAGTGATATGCATGATTGGGTTTCATATTTGTACAGGGTAATAGCATCGATCATGAGAACAGGAAGAAGAGAATCGATGATCTGGTATATATATGTTTAAGTTTGCGTCTTTTTCGCTCCTTTTTTTTTATGGATTTGCCATTAAAATAATATGTGCAAGTTTCATTATTCCTTAAGTTGCTCTTTTTTTTTTCTCTGTCTTTTTTATTTTTTATGGATTTCTTATTAAAGTAATAAGTGTGAGTTTCATTATTCCTTAAGCAGCAAGCGTTTTTTATTTTTTTTAGGTACAAGAATATGAATCTGACAGTAGCGTTGATCATGAAAATATGACAAAAAAGAAGAATGATACGGTATATGTTCAAGTTTTTTTTTTTTTTTTTGGTTTCTGTTTTATATTTAATGATATGAAATCATTATAATAATAGATTTGATAGTATTACTTGAAAACGATGCACAGGATTCTTCAAATAATCCGACTGACATGGGAAGGACTATAATTCTTAAAGTTAGTAATGAAAATCAAAAGCAAGACTCCAAAGAGGTAATTTTTTTCTCAGTTTTTTAATTTCTATTTATGATTGAATAACTAACTCTTTAATAATAATTAAAATATCTTTAATGATGTAGTAATTATTTTAATGATATCAAATTTCATACTACATAATTACATAGTCATTATTTTAATGATAATTTAATAATATTAAATTACAGCCATAAAAAAAGGATGCATGACATAAAAGAAATGTAACAATCTCTTTAAAAACACCGCATTTTGTTCGACAAAGTAAGAGAGAGATTAAAAAGAGTAGAAAATTGGAAAGCTGTTTATATAACAGGCAAATGTGGTAATAGAGAAGAAGCTAAGAGAAACAAGCTAACACTGAAGTGCCAAATTTTGATCTTATGAGTCAATACGCATAAAAGAAGTAAAGTTGAAGCAACTTATTAAAAGTCCTCATTTATCTTTATCTTCAGCATTAGTTTTTTGTTATTATCTAAAATACTATCATGACTGTGATTAAGGTATATATTTCTTGTTTTTTCGTTTTCTTTAAAAAATACTGTCATAAGAGTAAAAGGTTAAGAAGCGGTCAAGGCCCAAGCCAAATACCTTTAGACGTTTATGGTTGACTTTTTCAGCTTATCTTTTCGTCATGTTCCAGCAATATTCTACCATTGGGTGACTTTTGCATGGTAACTATATATATAAACAACCATCTTTATTTATTGTTTTTTATTCTTTTTTTGTAATTTAATGAAATTATTGACTTTAATGATTTTTTAACGCAATAATGTCTCATTAATTTACTAACATTCCTTTGTTATGCCATTAAATTAATTATACTTCTGTTTTGGGTTTTTGCTTCTTTTTTATTAATGTAAATATGTATCATTAAACTATCAAAAAGCAACTCCTTTGTGTGTTTGAAAAAGCTATTAAAAGACGACATATCATTAATTTAAGGTAATACTAGAAGTACTAGCCATGCACAAATTATCAGAGTTAATTTAATTTAAATTAAAGTAAGAGAGAGATTACATTAAAATAATGATATATCATAAAAAGAATTGCAAATTGCGGGGGCCTTGCATAGTTTTATGACATAAATCAAGGACGTTTAATAAGTAAGCCATGCAGAAACCAAAAGAGATAAAAAGAACCAAATTCAAAACTCAATTTGAGCATTTAATGATAGTTTTCAACAACATCACTGAATTTTATTGTGCATAGAACATATTAAAAATGTTTGAATGTAGAATGAAAACAAGTAATTACAAAAAGAAAAAAAGCTCAAAGTTCATCCCATCGTAGACATCTTTTGCTTCTTATATGGTGCTTGAACTGCATTATCTGGGATCAAATTTCTGCTGTGACATGACTTTTTGTTGTGACCAATCTGACCACAACGACCACACCCGTTTTTCTTCTTGAATTCTCGTTTTGAAGGAATACGTTCCTTTTTTTGGCCTCCCAATTGGTCGTCTTGTAACCGACGGCATTACTTTAATCTCGTTAACAGATGAAGGCACCTCCCAGTCTTGTTTGTTACCGAGAGGCTCCACCCTCCCTGCATATGTTGCGACAAGTTGGGTTATTAAATAAAAATTCCCCACATAATTGTATGGTGAAAGGTTAGATCTTGTGCTAACTATGCAAGAATGAGACTAAGGGAAAAGATCTGTTTGCCACACCTTGCAAGTGCAAATTCCTTGATGCCAAGTCAACTATAAACTGAAAGTCACCATCAGTGACAATGAAGCGTTGAACGTTAATTTGGTCACTCTATTAAGAAAAAGTCATTTTTATAATTATTATATAATTGAAAAGTTAATCCAATAGAGTAACAAATGGATTAAAAAGTTGAATGTTAAAACATATTAAAATAATTGTCATTATATTAATGAGCAATGTGTAATAAAATGATCATAAATTAATGAGCTTTTTTTTTTTTTTTTCAGCTTAGAATAAGTGGTAAGTTTTTTGCTTTTTGTTTTAAATAAAGGTATCTCTATAGACTGTGAGTCGTTTACACAGTTGAGAAGTATCTTATTGTACGAGCTTGTGATTGGTATGAAAGTACTTCAATAACAAGCTGATCCAACAATCAACAAACTTCGAAACTGGAAATTCCCTTGCCTTTCTAAGACACTATTCATCGACTTCAAAATGTTTGATGTCATGAATGCATAGTTGCTGTGATCGCTATAAGCACGGCCCATCTGGCATACCCAACGTCTTCTAAATATTGAGGTATTTATGGGTTAATGGCATCCAACTGACGCATATATCTCTCAAAATCAGGTATACAATAAGCCCTGGCACAATTGGCGAGAGCACTAACAAGCCTTGTATCCCTAAAATATGTTTTTAAATTGGCACACAAGTGGTACGTACGTATGCCATGTCGAGCATCAGGGAATATTTTCGCAACAATATACGCTATACTATCGTGCAAGTATGAAATAATTGCTAAATCTTCACGATGTCCGATTGCTTCCTCTAGCTTAACCAAAAACCACTCCAAGAATTATAATTTTCGGAATCCATGAACGTAAAAGCTAATGGAAATATTTGATTATTCCTATCAAGAGTATTAGCAATCAACATTTTACCACCATACTTATTCTTCAATTGGGTCCCATCAACAGACATGAGAGGGCGACAATGGTACCGTCTCATGATCGAAGCTGCCATGCAGGTGAAGAAGCACAAGAAACTACCATCATTATTGGTCACTAATCCAGTAACTATTCCTGCATTTATTAAAGAAACAACAATATTTATTAAAAATAAATTTAAAACAACAATAGTTATTAAAATAAATTTGATGTTTTTAAAATAAATAAAGACAAGGAACTAGCAAAAATTAAAAAGAGGCACAAAATAGCTTGTACCAGGATTGGTGAAGTCCAAAGCAAAACAATGAGATGGTAGGTGTGAGTATGATTTATCGGGCAATCCCCTAATAGCATCTAATGTCAATCCTCATGCCTTCTATGCTTTGTTATAACTAATATTAACCTTATGCTTTTGATGCATGGGGTCAATAATGTCCCTAGGGGTCAATAATGTCCCTAGGGGTTGTCTTATCTCCACCTTTTTTAGAAAAATACTCCTTCATGCAACTACTAATTATTATACTACTTGCTTGACGTTGATCTGATTGAACAATCTCTAATATACAAGTGCAATTGCGTAGATATTTACTAACTTTCCACAAGTGTCCACCTCTCAGTTTGGGTGCTCTAAAATAACAATTGCACTTGTCATCTTTGCAATGTGCAACCAATGCTCTGCAGTTCGATTTCTTTGTTTTGAATTCGAAGTTGTTCTTCATCGCAACTATGTGCGATGCCTTTTGCAATTCAAACTTTGACGTGAATGCCGAGTTATACTTTATATCATAAGTATCTGCAATGTTTGTAATGTCAATATTCTCGATAACAATATTATTGTCACGACCTCAAAACTGAGGATAGTGACTAAATTAAAAGATATATTTTTGGAGATCTAGAAGGTAAAAAATACTCGAAAACTATACTGGGGCCCATAAATTTATAAAAAAAAATGTATTAAGTATGCTCCGGAGTCTTAAATATTAAATAAAAAGATAAAATTCAAATAAAAAACTTAAAATAAAAATATACAAATTTTGAATGAATGTTTATCAAATAGGTGAAAATACAGCTACGCAGCTGTGTTAAAAATAAATTCAAATAACTAATAAACAGAGTTTATAAATAAGCAATCATCTACTGGGAGTGTTCAATTTCATGTATCATCCATGCACCAATAAAAAATCTTGGAAAAGAGTACCAAATGGGATAGTGAGGAGCATTGACGTCAATCCACGAAACCAAGGATCAAATGACTAAACTAAAAAGGGAAAGTAGGGAAGTGAGCAAATGGTACATAGTAGGAAATCTATTACTTAACTTTTTTTTTTTTTTACTATTAGCATATTATATATAAAATCTTTATGAAGTTAATAAACAAATTATTATATCAATATAACAATTTGTCGAGTTCTCGCTTTATCAAGCAAATCAACAATTTAGAAATCTATAATCATCACTCATATTTTTTCACACATGTACATGCTTGTCAATGAAGGAAAAGAAAGAACAAAAGATTATAATATGTTCTATCAAGTCATAAATGAGCACTCCGTGTCCATTGTGTCCCGAAGGAGCATCCCATAAGATAGGCCATATAGCATCAATGATACCAAAAATACATGCTGTATGTTGTGCCCAATAAATGAGCACCCCATGGGATATAACTTTGAGACACACATTGCATGGCCTTAAGATTTGTCTATCGACACTGCATAAGGTTTCAACATTTATAGAATCTGGTTATAACCCATCTGACTACTAAAAACCTATCGTAAATCATTTTACCCACATTAGTCAGTTTTTGACGAAATTCTGGCAACATCATGGCTTAATTTTCTTGAAACCAAAATTTTTAAACCTACAAGACAATGATTTACAAGTACATTATGGTACGTCATAACTTTAAGATGCACCACTCAGAGCAATTATATTATATCACATAACGAGAAGACACTCAATATCATTCACCATTCTATCCACATTAATCATATCATAAAACTCCATTTTCAAGGCCAAGCTCATACATCATATCATTGACCTAAATCTGAAATAAAAATTTAACGTATAGGTGTTCAATATAAATATAAAAACTAATCTCAAGATTAAAATGTACATAAGTTAATTCAACAACAAGTACAATAACAACAACAACCATAATAATATATTGAAATCCAATTAATAATTCTAAATTCTAAATTTTATTGACTAAGTTAATTAAAATATCATAAGGGATGAGAAATAGAGTCCTTAATGACTTAGTCGATGACATTAGGCAGCAAGAAGATTTGAAACACAGTAGTCCGTCGAATCTTTGAATCACCGAACTCAGCTTTCCAAATTTTGTCTTGCAAATTCGACACTACGAATGCGTCCTAGAATGTCAAAAATAAGCCAAAATAACATTTTCCTAATTCGGTGGTCGGGGTCAACCATTGACCGATGTGGACCAAGAGTTGACCGGCATTGACCAACGTTGACTAGTGAGGCGGTGGCAGAGACCTGTACCAAAATGAAGCTCTCGACAGTGAGAAACACCGTTCCAAAGTTGGTTTTCCAAAATGGAGCTCAGTTCGTCAAAAAACAGAGCAAAATCGACAAGGAAGGGCAGCGGGTGGTAGAATTTTCTGGCAATGATCGGGCTTGAGGAGGAGTAGGTTTTCCTCCTCTTGGCGTGGGGAACAAGTTGGAGTGGTTGGCCAGAGAAAGGGGCAGCAAATAGCACCGAAATTGGCTGCCAAAGTCCAAGGAGGTGCAGCGGCCTTGGGTTGGCTTTGGGCTACCAGCAACGAGTGAGGGGGCTGCAGTTCGACGGCTGGGACTTCGGGTGGTGGTGGTCACGGTGGGCTAAAGCGTGTAGGCGGCGACAGCCTAAGATGGATAGACGGGAAGAGGCAGGGGTGTTCTTTGTTGCACGGGTAGGGAAGAAAGAAAAGGAAAAAGAAACATGAAAAGAAAAGGGAAAAAGAAAAGAAAAAAATGGGTAATATTTTGGGAGATTTGATCCCTTAAGGATCAGACCTTTTTTTTTAATTAAAAAGAAATTTTCAAAAATGAATTTTTCTACCATAAAGTTATTGAAAAGTTTAAATTGGCGAAAATTTTTGAATTCCTTATCAAATAAATCCTCAGGTTTCACAATTATCATCTTTTATATCAATATCATTATCATTCGTTTCATCAACTTGTTCTAAAAATTCGGCTATTACGTTGTCAACTTCATTACTATGGAGTGGGTATGCCATTAGGGCAAATGACAAACGCCTTGACAAAACCTTAGGATATATCATTTAAGGAAAAAGAAGCAAAATGAATGGTTCATATTATGTATATGACTAATTACTACATATCATAAAAATACTAGCCATACATTATGACTAATTGTAATGTACATTAAAATACTAGTAATATAATTAATATACTAGCAATAAAAATAAATTAACATTTTTTTGGTGAGGAATAAATTAACCTTTTTTTAAGAAGATAGCAAGTCTTAAGTTTGGGGGTTGTTCTGTAAAAGGGAATGTTAATTTATGTTTTGTCGGGCCTGTAAACAAATGTATATTTTATAGGTGATTTAAGCCACACAGTTATCCAAATATCCTACTCATTACCAAGCCATGTATTACATGCTTATAAAAGTCCTAATGATCCTTAATGCTATGTTAGTCTACATTAGTAGGGATGATATGAAAGACAAGCTTATGGAGTTTCAAATTTTGTACTTAAAATCTGTTTTAAATTACTGATTAATTTACATAAACTAATTTAGGTAACATCAGCTAAATGTAATTGGTTAATCACATACTTGCTCAGAAGGATCTAAGTAAAATAAATAAAACTTGTACACATTTGTAATGTTTTAAATTTTTCTTGAGCTATGCGATCTGCGAAATCTTTGAGGCCTACTTTTAACTCATCAACACAAAACTTCTGTCTTTTTTTTTTTGTTTTTAGTCTTAGTTTTTCTTCTTTTTTTTTGTTCGAGGACAAGCAAAAAGATAAGTTTACATGTATTTGATAATATGTAAAAATGCCATGTTTTATAAGGTCTAAAATAATTTATTTAGTATTTTATTTGTTGTTAAATCCTCTATTTAAACATATTTGCTTGTCTTTAGCATTTTTACTGTGTTATCTATAAAATATATTTAATTATTAATTTTTAGTGTGTTTTTATGTTTACGTGTATATTTTGGTGATTTTTTGAATTATTTTCTTAAGTTAGTTAGTTAATTTCTATAAAATAATAGTTAAAACTGTACGTTTAATTAAGTTTTGTTTTTATTTTAATATGTGGCTTTAGTTTTAATTTAATTTTGCATTGAATAAGTATGTAAAATATTTAGTTATGTTTAGTAATATTTATTTTGTAAATTAATTGATTTTTCAAAGTTAAAATGTAAGAAATTTTGATTCTGAGGCCAAAATAGGAAGAAAACAGAAAGAAAGCTTCAAACCGAGTCAAAAACATAATTTTCATAAGTTTCTAGCCCTTACCACGTCAGTGCCGGTTTGCCACGTGGCGCATTATCATTTGTGGATAAAAGCTCGCTCAACGCTGACTGGGCGCGTTGCATCAGCCTTCCCCTCCAGTCAGCAGCAATCGTGTCCGTCCACTGCTCATAAAGAGACCGATTTGGACGGTCATTCTTTGTCCTAGAAGCTAATCAATTGCCAGCCATTGATTAGTCAACGTAATTAAATCTGAAGGGCTAAAAGCATCCGCATGGCTTGCTGTCAGTCTCCGTGTTGCACTGGATTTGAATCCAAAACTTTCCTTCCAGCTGTAGCGGCGGCGAAAAAAAAGAAAATAAAAATAAATAATAATTTAGGGCATCGATTGTCCTACAAATAAAAGCATTTTTTGCTTCTTTGGGCAGAGATCAATGAAACGGGTTTTAAGGTTTTTTTTTTTTTTTTCAAATAATATATTTTTAATTTTTTTATAGTTCTAAATAAAAAAATATTTATAATATTAATATTTTGTAATTTGTCAAGAGTGTTTTATTTTTAACATTTTGAGAGTATATGTATAATAGTTGAGAGTGTATGCATAATAGTTGAGAGTGTGGAAGGAGTGCCCGTCAAACACTGTTTGTTATCTGGGTCATTTCTAAACTCTATCTTTTATAATATATTAATATTAATTTTAATATTTTTTAGTATACTTTTATTATCATGTTTTAATTTTATTTTTAGTTTGGATTGTGATGTAACTAAATATATGAAAATTGTATTTAGTTAAATTTTATTATTGTGAACCTCATATCTATAATGAGTATCTACGCTAGGCTTAACGCTTCTAATTAGCTGGTAACTAGTCAGTGACAACACAAATCATAATGAAACCAAGAAGAGATTTATGATTTAGAAACATGCATTGAGTTCCATAAAATTGTAATAAGATAAAGATTACTTACATTGTTTGTATGATCACAATAAGAATATCCATAGAACATAATAAACTTAGGTATAATAAATTCACATAAAGATATTGTGCATTTTAATGCCTAGGTTTTTTTGATGTAACTCAAGAGAGAGTACTAAATAGGATACAAAATTCGACCATCAATATAGTATTAGGCAATCATAATAATATGTTTAATTAGATTTGATCAGGTTAATTTTAATGAAATCATAATTCTTAATATTTTTAGGATTTATTGTTTTTAACTTTATTTAAATTCTCTTTTTAAATTTTATTTTATTTTATTTAGATTTTTATGATTTAAATAGATCACGTGCGCTTGCGTGTCACGGAAATCAACCAACAGCTTCTTTTCTTACTTTACTCTTATTAACAAAATTTTCTTCCATATGTGCTTGTTGTTAGTTTTATTTTATTATATTTTATTTTTATTTTGTCAAAAGATCCTCTGCATTGTAATCATTATTTAATGTACTTCTTTTAAATAGTTTTTTCCCTGCATGTTTTCATTCAAATATATATATATATATATATATGTGTGTGTGTGTTCCTATTAAGTTTTTTATTATGCAATTCTTATTATTTTAAAAGTGATAGCTATAAAAAGACTTGTGGTATATATATATGTGTGTGTTCCTATTTAGTTTTTTATTATGCAATTCTTATTATTTTAAAAGTAATAGCTATAAAAAGACTTGTGTTAGTTGCATATTAATTAACAATTACGATCTTTATTATTGTAATAATAATATGGTAATAAAAACTTAACATACGGGTAAAATCTTTAAGATGCCTCTCACATACATAACACACGGGGTTGAACTAGTATATAGAAAAGAATTCTAATAATCTTCTTAATACATGGGAAGAGGATAACATGACCTTTAACTTGTCCAAAGAGCCCTCTTCACTTGCTAAAACAGTATAGCAAATTAGAACCTTTATTAAATTCTTTCTTGCATATTACTTTATACGCAATACTTTGTGAAATATCTACCAATATATATGTGTGTATACTAAATATATGTGGCAACGTCATCAAATAATGACTTTGAGCAGAGACACTACTATTTGATTACGTAATGCCATAACTCAAAATATTTGACAATATGGCATTGCCGTTTTTATAGGTTCGTACATAATATGATCATGATGCAATATGCTCTACTTTGGCGAATTGTTTTTCATATTAGGTTTCATATTAACCTTCTGAATGCCAACGCACGACTGCATCATTACTACATTATCATGCTACCTCCATTATTATAATTATTATGGAAAAATTACTGTGTGCAATGATAGCGTTCTATGAAAATCTAACTCTTAGAAGACCCCATATAGCTATATAGCTATATATATATATATATATATATTCTGTCTCTTTGTGTTTATCTATACATATATGTGTATGTATGAATGTACGGACGGCCACATGTATTGCCTTTTACCAATATCTTTTTCGTTACCTTCTGCTTTAGAGTAATAAATCTCACACTTCTATATATTCTTTAATACCTCTTCTAACATACCCTTTGGCAACAAATAATTTTAACCATTATCTTAATTATAAATTATATAAAATTTTCACATATTACAATAAAAAAATTATTATAATATAAAACTCTCACATGTGACAATAAAAACAGTTCTAACCAATAATTCTTAATACCATACCAAACATCCTATGTATTGGAAAAGTTAATTGACCAACAAATATTTTAGTACTTACTCATTACAGTCTTAACAGAACCTGTAAAGGGGATTTTTTTTTTCCTCTTGCAAGATTGAAGAATTAATTAAACTATCTCTAATGTAAATGATAAGCATATTTTATACTCTAATATATACTGCTACTTATAATATTATGTTTACCTTTTGTCATAATTGTAAAATCTTAAAACTTGTAAAAGTAAACTTTTAATATTAAAATAATTAAAAAGTAAGAATGTTGTAATTATTAAGGTAAAAAAGTTAATCTATCAACCAATAAAAATCAAATGATAAATTTACTATATGATAAATTTTACCACAAATTTGACACAAAATTTAGCATTAAAAAATGTCATTACATCGAGAGTGTTTTTTATATTTAAATACTAAATTTGTTATTAGCATATTAATTTAATATTACATTATAGATGCCCTTATATAATCACCTCTGTCAATGTTCAAATTTACGGTATTGCTATTTGGGAAGTTGACGCATGTAAAACATGCACAAATGTCAGTACACAACAAGATATTTTTCACTAGTTTAAAACCTTTAGAAGACTTGATAATCCAACAGATATCTTATGAGAGACGGAACTCTAACCACTAAAGAGTTTGGTATGATAGTTAGAACTATTGATTAGAACTGTATATGCTATAATATATAAGAGTTTTACACTGTATTAATTTTTTTTTTACTTTTAGTGTAGCATGTGAAAGCTTTACAATGTTCCTAACTGAAAAAGTTGATTAGAACCAACTAATACCAATAGGCTATAAATACTTCGATAATAATCTGATATGTATCTTATGACAGGATGACGTTGTAACACCTAAATATTTCAATGCAGTAATGGAAGGATTATTTTGCTTAGGAAAGCAAACAATGAAGATTCCTTTTTAGAGTATAAGGTCCAAAAATTGTTTAAGAATACTGATCACCAACGGCCATAGGCCCTAGCTTTGCTCAGTGCAAATCGCTCTAATAATGGTAAAGAGAAAGGCACAACCACATTTCATGGTGAGAACTGAGAAGAAAAGAGTATATTATGGGTGGGCCATTTTTGGGATT
The DNA here is from genome assembly GCA_025403435.1 of Artocarpus heterophyllus. NCBI lineage: Eukaryota > Viridiplantae > Streptophyta > Magnoliopsida > Rosales > Moraceae > Artocarpus > Artocarpus heterophyllus. Next base: position 1,763,720 of record CM046341.1, on the reverse strand, counting down.
TTGGCTATCTTTTGGATGTTACATTCCACATATATCTCCAGCATTTTTTCTGTAGTCTTTATCCCAAAAGACTACTCTTCCAAATTCTTTGAGATGTGATTTGAATTACAGTTGTATTTGGTAAAATTTATATCTAATTTTTAATTTAACCTAATTTTTTGTTTAGTATTTTACCTACTTATTTGGTTTTACACTCCTCAAATTCTCATGTCTACATTGACTAAGAGAGGAAAAAAATAAAGAAAAGAAAAAGAGCAAGAAATGAAAGAAAAGAATAAACAAAGTCCAACTTCAATAATATTTTACGCCATTTTTTTAATTTTTTTTTGCAATTGAATTGCTAGAAATTTATAAGTCCAAGAAATTTATATTCTTTTTGTGCTTTTGCTAAACCAATAATACAGTCATTTGCAAAATTAAACATGATTAAAACTTAAATCGATGAACAACAATAATAATCATGATCGACGTTGCTTTTTTTTCCCCAAAATGATATTTGTATGTCTTGATCCAAGTGTGTGTGTGTGTGTGTACATATAGGAATTTCATTCAAAGTGAAGGACGTCCGACATTAGGTATTTGGATTTAAGTTTTTTTTCTTACTATGTTAAGTAAGATTAATTAGACCTCATAACAATGATTTTAAGAGGAAGAAAAAAAGGGAAGAAATTTTCAAGTTTTAAACTCATTAATGCCTTCTTTGCCGTCGTCTTTTTTAATCTCCCTATAGTGCCTTATTTGTTCTTTTTCCCCCTTAGTTTTTAGCTTTTGAGATTTGGTAGCGGATTTAGGTGCCAATTTCGTTAGATGTTCTTCTCCACTCTAATGCTATTTATTTTTTATTGTCTTTTAATTTTAAGGGTGTTTGGAAGAGCCATTGAAACTGAAAATATTAATTTAAAAATTATAATATGTAATAGCTTTATACTGTAATAATTTTTTATTTTTATTTTTTGTTTTTTTCACTTAAAAGAGTCAAAGGAGTCAAACTAGAATACTGTCATTTGAAAGAAAGCTTAGTAAAGCGTGTATCATGGATTAAATTTAAGTCACATTATTGGTAAGGATACCAACATACTTTAGTTAAAATGACACTATTAGAATTATTGAGGGTTGGACTAGAGAGGTGATGAATCGGAAGTTATATATATATATATATATGTGAGTGTGTGTACATAGACACACACGTCAAACATATCACATACAGTGAAAGAGTACGGAAACGACACAATTCAAAGTATTCTAAATGGGTTAGATCTTGTCTCTTCAGCCAAACATAATTTGAATTCCCTGTTGTTTGTTTGGTTTGAAGTAATTGGCCCTTTTCTTTTCTCTTCCTATAAAAGGCGAAGAAAATAATTGTACCATTGAACATGTCATTCAAACCTTGTACATATTCTGATCTGGCCCCTACCAGTAGCATGACAATTTCTGTTTTCGGTGCTTTCAAGACTTTGAGCAATAGCTATTTATATCTTATCCTCTTCTTTTTTTCCATTACTTTTTCCCTTGAGAATGACTTGAAAGCTATATGTTTGACGAAAGGACTTATGACCAATTAATCCCTACAACTTTTTTCTTATCCCTAGACGAAAAAAAAAGAAGAAAAAAAGAGTACACAACTATTCGGATTAAGCTATTGACATTTTGACGTTGTAGCAAATACTAGCTCCTATTCCCATTGGGCTCCTCTCAATTTATTTATTTTTTTAAGACAAATTGAAGGGCCTAGAAATAGACATAAAGTTAAAAAAAATAGTTGAAGCTCCCGAAATAAAAAAATTTACTCTTCAACGTAAAATTAATCCATTTGTCTCTTCTTGGGTATTATTTAAGGAAAATGAAGGGAATAAGCTAACATAATAAAGTAATTAAAATTAATAGGTTAAAGTTTTAAAAACTTTAATAAATAGCCCATTTCAATTTAAATATGGATCGATCAATTAGATAAATGAGAAAACTACTCTCATAAGAAAAAACTTCCACCTGTAGGCAACAAAATCCCATTGCCCGGTACCGTTGAAGCCATAACCATTGCGGCCACCACCAGAGGCAACATAATCCTGTTGGTTATGGAAGCCAATCTCTAGCAGCCGAGCCAAAAGTTTATGTCAGTAGGACTACTATGTAAAGAATTACTGATAACGTTTTTTCACATAGATACAAAGTTATATGTTTTAATTACGTGAAAATTTGATATTAGTACTTGTGTTATATCGAAATATGTGCTTGGTATCATATATTTTGAAATATTTAAGATTGGTATCTCGACCTTTGAGAACATCTTTTTTTAATACCTTAGAGTCTTTTTTGAGGATACAAAAAGACAAAATTACCTTTTTGTATAGTTGATTGAAATTTTGACTAATAAAAAAAAACCAAAAACTGAAAAAAAAAAACCTAATCAGATTTGTTTCCACAAAACAAAAACCCAGCAAAACCAAAACCAAAACCAACTCCTCCTTGTCACCCCCTACCCATTGCTCCTCTTCCCCTGTCAGCGAACCCTTCTCCGCGATGACAAGCTCGTGACGTCGACCGATAGCAAACGATGGAGATTCGGCTTCCGTCCTCCCTGGCCCTAAAGTCAAAGGTCTCTCCTCTGCCACGATATTTCCTCTTCTCCCAGCAACATCACGATCGAAATCCCCCTCTCATAGATCTACGGCTAGGTGACCTATCTAGAGGCGGTAGCGGACGTTGAATGGAGGAGAGAGGGGGTGGTAGATCCCAATTTCCATACATATTTCTTCAAACCAGAGAAGACATTCGCTGTTGTCGCAACCTGTCAAATCGTCTTCGTCATAAAGTTCAAAGCCCAGAGGAGGTCAAAGGACGTAGGACCTGGGAGGGCTGGGATCAGCAGGATCTGGACGCAACTGAGGGAGTGGCGATGGGGAGGGAGCTGAGCTAGCATGGAAGGACGAGGATACCGCTGGTGAGTTGGATCCGATCGGAGCCAAAGGTGGGGGAAAATAGAGAATCAAAACCAGCAATTTTTCATATCAATTTTTTTAGTGATGAAGAAGCGTTTTTCTTCTTTTTTTTTCTTCTTCGACGATGGCGTAGTGAAATTAGAAGACGGAGAGAGAGAAAGAAGAAAGAGAGAGAGAGATAGAAGGGGGTCTCGTAGGTGGACGAGGTCTTCGGGCAAGGTCTTCTGGAGAGTGAGGAGATCAGGAGGGTCGGTGGCAGGAAATGGTGTTTGCGCTTTGTTCATTTCTGCTTTAATGATTTTTTTTTTTTGAGAGGAGGTTTGCCGGGTTTTGTAATTGCAAGTGGAAGGAAGAAGATGATGAAATTGATAATTTTTTTGGGTATTTTTTAGGGGAGTTTTTTTTTAGCTTTTTTTATCACTTGAATTTTAACCAACTATACAAAAGGATAATTTTGTCTTTTCATGTCTCAAAAAGGCTTCGATGTGCTAAAAAAGATTTTCTCAAAGGTTGAGGTATCAATATTAAATATTCTAAAACATACAATACCAAATACATATTTCGATATAACTCAGAGTACTAACATGAAATTTTCTTTTTAATTATTAAGTGAGGGTGCAAATCATAATTTTTCTAACAAAATGGGGGTATAATGCCATATTTTAATTTCTTACTAGAGGCCCAACTATAATTTTCCATACAAAACAATAATAAACCTAAATTTTTTTAAAAAATTTGTAAGCAAAAGATTAATAATTCAAAAGCTGAGTGGAGTGCGTGTCATCACTCAACTATAAGTGGGTCCGTCATTGCCGATCTCGCACGACAACATGCACCTAGAGCTACCGCAACCATGATTGGTTCTTCGACTTCTCCGTCGGCGATTTGCCGTCCAAATCAAGAGAGGCAGGGGGCCGATTTCGGCAACGGTACTGAGCAGCATGAGCACCACAGTTTCTTAGGTCAATGGCCTATGAAGCGATGTATGGTGATGGGGACAAAAGGCACCTAACAGAGATGGCTAAAGAAGAGGAGCATGATGGACGCGAAAATTCTGGCAACGTTTGGTAGGAAAACTACTTGGGATCTCTGTGTGTGGACGACGGTGTTATATAGGTCGTTGTCGTATGATGACGGAAATGGGGGTTGTGTCCTCCGAACGACAGCATGTTGGAACGCTTGAGAGAGAGGAGCCAAAGCGTGAGGAGGAATCGATAAATGAAGTAGAAAGAATATGAAAAAGAAAAAGAAAAAAATCAAACTTGAGGGCAAAATAGGAAAATAATAACTTAAAAGAGCAAAGTGGCCTTTATTTTCAATAATTTTTAAAATAGGATATTTACTTCTAAAGCTTTAAATTTTAGTCTATTTATTACAATTTCTCTACTATTATTTAGATTAACAAAACATGCCACATAATTATGATTGTGAAATTAGAATATGATTTGAATTTGTGAATATTTTATATAAGACTTTAGCTAAAATAATTACTATGTAATTATAAAATATGATATCATTATTACAACTGCTATATGACTATAAATATTTTAAAATATTTTAAAAATTTTATTAAATTATAATTTTATCATATGTAGTGTACTTTGTTTTATTGGTTTAGTCGTGGCAGCTTGTACATAGCGCATATCAAAAAGCATTAAATCCCTTGGTTGGAGCTTTTTTTTTTTTTTTTTCCACTTTAAAATACAGGAGGGGTGCTTTCGAAATTTCCCCTCCTCTTTAGATTCATGGGCGTCAAAAATTGGAAAGGGTCACACAAAAACCGAAGGAGCTAGCTAGCTAGAAGAATTTCCCTTAGAAAGACAATATATCCCTATAACCCCTAATATGTAGGTTTATGGCATCATTGTCAAACATTCGCATTTGCTCTAAAATGGGTGGTTCAAGAAGCATGCGAGTCATTACGAGAAATTACTATATCATTATCTTAATATGGTACATCCATCTAATTGCTAGTTAACATTTGAACAGTTTTATTAATGTTATATATTTTGTTTAATCATCTTTATCTCTCCTAATCACAACTTTTATTAATATTCTATCTAAATCTCCTACACTAATTACTTCATACATCAATTATATTCCTAATACTTGTTTTCTACACTTAAATCAATTTATGAAACGTCGAAAAAAAAGTTAGCAACCTGTTTTAATTTATTTCAATATATATAAATCATACATAAGAGGCCTTGAGATATTGAAAAGAAAAAAAAAAAATGATCGAGCGTTACTGGAAATTAAATGGAAAGAGTCCAAGGTTTAATGCTTGGAGAAAGCTTTAGTAATTTATGTATAGACGGAAATACTATTTATTGGTTTTGTTTATATACATTGTTTTGGCTTACTGAATATACTACATATTGGACTGTATATTGTTGTTAATGTGTTGTACAGTGAAAATTTAAGTAAGAATATTTGATCCTTTTTTTCCTTTTAATATCTCAGGTGCCTCTTGTGTGTATATATATGTATGTTGAAATAAATTAAAATAGGTTTTTAAACTTTTTTCTTTTTTTTTTTGGCTAAATTTCGTATACATATTTTTTTTTAAAGGGTTTCGTAAACTAATTTAAGTGTAGAAACAAATTATTAAGAATATTATTACTATTTAAAGCAATTAATGTGGGAGATGTAGGTAGTGTATATATGGTAATTACAATTAGAAGAGAGAAAGAATTGAACATATAGCATTGATAAAACAAATATTAAGTATTTGTTACACGGGTGTACCATATAAACATAACGACATGATATACTCGATCTACTGAATAATTTCTCGTCCATTAAATAGGCAAAGTCAAATGAATAACTATTGTTAAAGGAAGAAGACAAGTGAAACTAATTGATTGTCACTTTGCCGATGGAGGCCATCATCCAAGCCAGAAACATTCTTGGTGCGTCGTACTATAGCCAGAACAAAAAATATTAGGTATACCTTATCTATAAGAGATCTCACATTGACATAAATTTTAATACGTCTTTCAATTCCCAACTTTTAATCTCAAACTATTAAGTTTATTTCAAATTTGGTCCTTCTATCCGTTAAATAAGATGCACCTTGTCTATTTCCAACATTACGTGTATGCTATGCCCTTTTTTTAACACTTAATTTATAATAAGGATTAAAACTAAAATAAGTTGATAGATTAGGGTCAAATTTGAGGTACTTGAAAAGTCGATGAATCGATCGTGAAAAGTTCGGGAGTATTAACCCACAAATATTTATAGACTTCTAGTAGTATCAAAAAGTCTACTTCTCTAATATATCTTTCAAATATAACTATAAACTTCAAAAAAGCTTCTAGTCTTCACTAGTAGTTCTATGTATTAGTCATGGGGGCAATAAAATAATGTAGCCGACGGTCACTTTTGAACTATAACAAAAAAAAAAAAAAAAAGAGTATGTATGACACATTAACCAAAAAAAAAAGAGTAAAAAACTGAGGAACAAAAAAGAAATATGCAAGAAAAAGGGGACAAAAATAGGAAAAACAAATACTATCTAAAAAAAGAACAAGAACAGGAAAAAAATGGAACAAAAAAGAAAGAAAAAAATAAAAAAAAAAACTTGAAAAAGTAAAGAAAAAACCTAAAAAGTAAAAAAAAAAGCACAAGTCATTTCTTACACTAGAGAGAATCCGTCGTGAAAACGGATTGTCTCTTCTAGGATTAGAATTGGCTGTGTAATGATTTCCATATTTGGTAGTACTTGGTCAATTTTCCAAAAACCATGTACCCTCCCCCATATTGAGGTGTAAAAAAGATAAGTTTACATTAACATATAATTCCCTTTTTATGCTAATTAATGAAGTTATAATATTTTTATTAACTAAAGTTAATAGCCCAATTAGAGAAATGATGCATTTGCCACCTAGGATAAGAATGAGAATAAGGGATCATAGGGCTAGAGATAGATAAAAGAAGAATCTAGTGAGAGAAAAGAGGAAGTATGTGGTCAACTGAATGACAAATAAGTGGACTTGGATAGTCTAGTTAAATTCAACGTAGGTTAACAAAAAAGGAACTCGTATTATTAGTGTAGTTTTTATTAAAAAAAGGACACTATAAAAGATATTTCGAATTAGAGTTAGATTTCATATCAGTTTCTCAAATATGAGCTTAAAAAAGACTAAAGCAAAAAGTTTTTCAATAATATGGAGACAATATATACTATAGAAACAGAATATAGCCAAATTCATATCCAACTTATCTATTGATTTATATGTAGAAAATAGAAATTGTTGTTATGACACTCTAATTTGTACACTATATTTAAAAAGCATAAACTGGTTGAAACAATAACAAAATGAGAAAAATGTAGAAAGTTAGCTTATTAATTTAATGCATCTTATTATTATTATTATTATATCTCTTGTATAAAAGTGAATCAATCTTTCCCAAGCCTTAACTTCTCAAGTGTGTTTATTAGAAAGTTAGCTTATTAGAATGAGAGATTTGAATTTGTTATCTATAGGTGAAATCAAGTGTGTTTTTACACAAGTACACCAAAACCACGGATATTGATTTATTTGTTTTCTGCCAAATGTATATATACGAATGGATCTATGATCTTCCTCATGGTAGCAAAATCCGACTTTGAGATGACTAAACAAGTACTAAATGTACTATGTCTTTCTATTATCACTCCTTTACTATCATCTTTTTGTATAGCTAGGGACATATACAATAATTGTGTCGTTGCAAATGGTCACTGTGCGCATGCCTAAATTCAGTGATATTTTTCGAAGGGACTTGCACTCTTTTTTTGGCAAATTAATAGTTCAATAGCACAAGCACCAATGTCGATAAAATAGTAAAAAGTATGTCTATAAAAGATTGACATCTATTCACCTTTAGATAAACTATAAGGCAGAAATAATTTACTACCATTTAATATTAATTGCTGTGCATTTAATTTGTCTTCTTTTATTATTTAGACGACCTCCAATGCTAGATCTTAGTACTAAAAAATAGCACATTTGATATTCTATTCTATTTATATTAGAATTCATAATGTTATATTAGATATAATATCTTTTTTTTATCGTTATTATTAATGCTGAGCTTTTTTTTTTTTGGAACTTGAAAAAGGTAAGTATAAAATTTTAGAATAAATTTTTGAAAATATAACAATTTTTAATGTTTTAAGTGAAAAATTAAATTTACTATTTAATCATTAACAATAATAATTAAATGTCAAAATTTAATATATGTTAGATATTTGGTATCAAATTTGTCATCAAATATACATATGCACGTCATATTTAATACAAAATAATATTATGCTGGAAATGGGAGTTTTTGTGCTCAAATTTGGAGATCTTCTAATGATTCATGCGAGAGAGTAACTTGGTTAAGCCGTAGATGTATAAGGTTAAATTAGTAAAATAATATTCAGATTATGATCGATACATAATCTATGTTATACATGGTGACATGATCAAACAACTATAATCTTTAATCCAGAAAACCAAAAAAAAAAAAAAAAAATCTACACAATATTCGTGGAACACCAACAATCATTAACATCTGGACTATTGGTCAATGAAGTTAATCAAATTATTGATTTTTATATTCATTTTTGGGCCCCTTTCGTTTTGGATCTACATGTGGAAGATTTGTCAATATGTTTAGCGTGGAAAAAGTTTAAGTGGACAAACGACTTTTTGGTGAAAGCAGAGGTAAGCAAATTTTGCCGAGATGAAGTTTGGGTTGCGTGCAAGTCTGTGTTTGTATCTAATATTTGATGCAACACAAATATATAGTTTACCCATCGACATAAATATCGACTAAATTTCGATAAATTTTAAAAATTTTAAAGTATTGAAATAACTTTTTATTAGAAAATTTATATGTCGTGGAAATTTCGATTAAATTTCGATAATGTCAAAAATTACAAAATTTAATGGATTTTTCTTTTAAATAATTTATTAGAATTTTATACTTTTAGTGAATTAATATTTGTCCTATACATATTAAAATGCTAACATCAAATGAAGATAATATTTCTATGAGTTTACAATTAATGAATTTAAAATCAATTATTGCAGCTCCTCCAATAAGACTCTTCATACTTGTTATCTATATAATCAAGACTTTGAAAACTATGATGGTTATGAAATTTTTAATTATCCTCATCTGATCATACTACCATCATTTCAGGCAAACAATTAAAAGAATTCATAGTTTCCCAATCAGAAAAATACAGTGGGATGAAGTCTACAAACCTATATGTGATATATTCATAACTATATTTAGCACTACTCAAATAACCTATCATGTCACCAATATTGTTCAAATCAAGATAGAATCCCAACTATGTTTAAGCCTCATAAAACTTTTTTTTAGTATTGACAAATTTAATATGTATGAAGATTTGTTTATTATGTAAATCATGTTTATTTATGTTTCTTTTTAATATTTAATAGTACATCTTAAAATATTAGAGATATATTTAATATTTTCATAATTTTTGTTGAAATCTCTACTAATATTGATATTTTTATTAAAATTTTCGTAAAATTAAACCACCGATATTTCCACCATTGATATTCTCATTATTGAGTTCATCACATATAGAATACTTCAATTGCACAATAAATTTGTTAGAATGTTTGACAAATGAGTTTCATATGAAAAAAATAAGTTCAAACACTGTGCATGTGATAGCATATCTTTAGTATTTTACACTATCTACGGTACAAACTAAGTTAGCAAAGTTAATTATAACAAAAACATATCATTAAGTACAACGCATGTCCGTACGATTTTTCTTTTCCCTTGAAAGCGACGCTTCTACGATGATTAAACAAGTGGTAATTAGTTTTACATTTACATAAAATTGACCTAAGCTGAACTGCCAAAGTAGTACTTAGGAAAGTAATCATGCATATTTTACATAGTTAAATATCTGCATATAGATATTATTAATTATATTATTTATTGTTAGTTAGCCCTATCTATTGTGTATATATATGGGTTTTTTTGGGTGAGAATTTCAGTGATAGTATATTATTTCTGACTATTAGATAAAATAAAAAAAACCACATTTTTCTCTAGATCTGATAACTAAAAAATAAATACACTTTTAGTGCCTATCCAAGCAATCTTATACATATATGCGTGTGTATGTATATAATGAGGGTCGCTATCACAGAAAATGCTACAGAACGAACAGTACTACTACCATATAGCTAGACCCAGCTAGCCACTCTTTGACCACTTCTGCAAAATATTTGCTCAATTCTCCATCTGTACATACACACACCATATTGTCTTCCTATATATAGCATATCAAATATCACCGAGAAAACATATACAAACTAGGCATTTTTTTCCCTAGGGCTTTGTCCAATTTATTCTTATTCAACACCATGAGTTTTTCATCCTCATCAAATCACAACTCCTCAGCCGATCATCATGAAAATAGCAAGACGAAACCACCACCAAAATCAAAAGCTTTGAAGCTTTTTGGTTTCCCAATAACAAGTTGTGACATCCAAACCGTTAATCCTGCTACTTCAAGGCCTAAACCAGTATTACCATGCAAAAATAGTAGTAGTAGTAGTAATGATAATAATAATATGGATAATTATAGTAATATGATGATCAAGAGATCATCATCGAGGTTTAAGTGCGAGTATTGTTACCAGGAGTTTACAACTTCTCAAGCACTGGGTGGTCACCAAAACGCTCACAAGTCCGAGAGGAAGCTTGCGAAACTACTAGCTGAATTCCAAGGCCATAATCCTCGTCATCAATATCCCTTCCTTCCTGTTCATCAACTTCCGTACCATGTTGCAGTGGCTAGTAATAGTAGTACTAGTACTAATACTAATGGCCAAATTATCACCGTGCAAGCCACGAGATCATCTTGGCCATCAACAAGCAGTGTTGGCACCAGTGATGCTGCTGGGGGCGCGGCAAACCCGATGATCGAGAATATCAATGTTTCTGATCATGATGATGAACATCCGAGAGTAAGTTATGATGAAGGTGTTGGTCATGAAGAAGGCCGCAATTATCATGATCATCAACGAAGTGATGATCTGGATCTTCAGCTGAGGCTTGCGCCCTACCAAAAATAGCTAGTTAATGTTTTAGAAATAAAAGTACCTGGGATACTACTGGTGTTAAGTACTGAAATTAATAAAAAAAAGGGGTTTATTGGTGAATTTCATATTGGTGCTATACTCAGCACCATCGGTCCTATCATTGTGTAAAATTGTCTAGATTAATTGGTTTTACTAGTAATCTACCAGTCAGTCACGCTTGCTGAAAAAGTAATAGAAAAATTTGGGGACCGGGGAAAAAGGAAAGGAAGAATTTTCAGGTTAATTAATGGTTCATTATTCGTTAATAATTCTTGATATTTTCTTTTGTTTCCTCTTTGATTTGTTTCTTATTACGTTATCCATATTGTGAAAAAGAAATGGCCAATTAATATATATATATATATATATATATATTTATTTATTTATTTTATAGAAATATGGATGTCTTATTTTGTGATAATATAGCAATTTATATGATATCCCATCTAGTGTAACGAAGGGCTAAATTGCATCTCCTATTATCTCCCAGTTGTTAAGCTTATATGATGTCGATCATTAATTATAAACAGGCATTTGAACCCAACGATGTACATATGTACACTCACACATGTGTGTGTGTGTATATATGATTGGAGAAGAGGGGAAAATTGACAGAAATGTGTTTGCCACGAAGGAGATGACCGTCTAAATAATTAGTTATCTATAATCTTAAACGATAAACACAATATGTTTTGATCAAATGTCAAAATCTGATATGTGCTACTTTCACAGCAAACAAACTTAAAATAAAGGGATCTCAAAAAGTCGAATGATGTGATTTCATGCATGGACCTCAATGGCTCAATCCTATTCTTAGTCATAGTTTCCCAAGGACCTCTTTATTACATACTAGGCTTCTACAAATCTAGTTGGAATTAATAAATTTCAATGCTACAGTATATAACTCTAACCTACGATATAAAGTAAGAGTTTGTTATAATGTAAAGTTTTCATATAATATAATATTTTTTTTATAAATTGTAGTTTTAATTATGTTACCAAAACTGTTAGAGAAAACTAAGGAAATATGTTCCCTTATAATTAATTTTACATACTATATATAGGAAAAGTGAGGCAGAGATTTTAGTTTGAAAAAGTCATCACTAACGGAATATTCGGTAGATTTCCTTTGTTACTTTTTCCTGTGGTCGGCGATTTATATATATATATATATATATATATATGTATATATGTATGTATGCATGTCTATTAAAACAAATATTTTTTTAATAATTCAAGCATAATCTAATTTGCAGGAAGTATACATGCATGATTATATAAAAAAAATACATATAAATACTTGGTGTTAAAATACACTAAATATATATATAAATGGCATTCCATCGATGTAGTTTCAAGCATGTTATGAGCTTAGTCTAGTTATAAATTATACGTAAAATATCGTCCACATATATGTATGTATGTATGTCTGTCTGTCTATTAAAACAAATATTTTTTTAATAATTCAAGCATAATCTAATTTGCAGGAAGTATACATGCATGATTATATAAAAAAAATACATATAAATACTTGGTGTTAAAATACACTAAATATATATATAAATGGCATTCCATCGATATAGTTTCAAGCATGTTATGAGCTTAGTCTAGTTATAAATTATAAATAAAATATCGTCCACATATATATATATATATATATATATATTTTGTTGGAGAGAATTTTCACGTTCTCAAAATTATATTTATAACATTTGAATTTGATGACAAGAATTGAAATATCTAACTCCAGGAACACCCGAACACCAAAACACTAATACCAAACACCTGGCAACAGAGATCCTGTTTAAGTATGGAAGCTCAAGGACTTCTCGAATGCCAACGGACATTGGTTTAATACATTGATGTTCGGAGTTAATCCACATTAGTTCCATTTAATTAGAATTAATATAACAATGTAAATTATGGCATAATATTGGAGAGAAATTACTTAACTCTCTGATAAATAGGAGAATTAGACTCCCTTATTGTATTGCCGTCTTTCCATTTAGTTGAAAAAAAAAAAGTACAATACTCACAGAAAATATCAGGCATGCTTGCAAACTATATCAATGGAATATTTGTAAACTAGCTTATCATGTGTCTCTCTCTATATATATTATATAGAGAGAGTGTGAGGGTGGGAGATGCATCATGTGCATTTCAAATTTATGAACTATTTGGTGAGTTGGTTAGAAATAAAGTTTTTAAGTTTAAGAACTACATATGCGAGAGCTTTATACTATAGCAATTTTTTATTTTGTATTATAGCTGTTGAGAGTTTTATATTGTAGTAAGTTAGAACTAATTAGTTCCAACTAACATCCAAACTTATGGGTAAAATTAAACCACCTATATATATATATATGCCTTTTGCAGATCCTTATCTCCTAGGTAACATCTGAAGTATAGGCATATTTTAGTACCTCAATAGTAGGGAATAGGTAAGAATATTTGGGAGTAAAGGGGATTCAAGTCTCTCTCATTTCTGTGTATAATTTACCTTTGCATGTAGTATAGACTGTTGAATATGATCGTTTGGGAAATACTTTCGCTCGGTATTCTCAAATGCAAGGCATTATTGGCATAGTTTCAAGTAATCGTTTCCTAACAAATCACGTGTGTAAGAGAGATAGAGACGTCAGATGAAGGCAATGCTTTGTCCTGGTACTTGCTAGAGGTGCTGTAAAAAATTAAAAATGATCACCATAAAACCAGAAAACCGACCATGGTAATGGTAAACTAAAAATTCGACGTCACATCACAAAAAATTGATAATGTTGGGCGAAAATCGAACCCTCAAGTAGATGACAAAGTAGTTACCATGATGGGTACTTGACCTTGGCTTTAAATTGAACCAACCGATGTCTTTACATTTTATATTTTTCTATTTATTATATATAATAAATAATTTTAAATAAAAGAAGAAATAAAGACCTTGGTTACAATTTGTAAACTGTCAGGTTACTTTCAGTAAGCTGGCACGTCACTGACCCTAAACTGCCTGGTTGCTGTCTCTTAAAATCGACAAAAACTGACTGCTTCAGACCAACAGAAATTGATCAAGCACTGAATGAAAACGAACCAAGTTTTTCTATTCTTGGCTTTGTGCTTGATTCCATCTTCTCAAAACCTAGCGCTTTTGTTTTGAAATGGACCGCCCTAAAACTCCATTGAGTCCTAGGACTTTGATACCCCCATGATGTTATTCTTAGTTTAATTATGTAGTCAGTTCACAGTTGGTTGGGAAGAGGAAAGGCCTAGTTTAAATAAAGTACTTTTTGGTCTTCTTGGACTTGTTTTGTTAGAGATTTTGGCGTTATTGGATTGCTCATGATTTGATAATGGTACAAGAAGATAAGTGGATTTGATCCCCAAACATAACATGCAATCTTTAAGTAAGTTTCACGTGATTAAACACATTTTTTTAAAAGTGTGGCATAACTTGTAACCTTCTCTTAATTTATTTATGTAGTCAGTACTTGCTTATGGAAAGCAAAGGCCCAATTTAATATGCTTGGCCTACTTATACAAATTAAATTTGGGCAACTTACAAAAATGCCCATCAAATGCCTTAACTTATTAAAAATGACCTCTAACAAATAACTTATTAAAACTGTCCCTTTATTAAAAATTAATGATTTATTAAAAATCTAAGTTATTTTCCCTTCTCACTCCTCATGAAGAAATAGAGAAAAAATTAGGGTTCTCAATTTTTGAGATCAAATTATAATGAATAAAATAATAAATATGTAATTATTATTTTAAAAAATAAAATAAAATAAGGACAGTTTTAAAAAATTAAAAAGAGGATGACAATTTTTAATAAAGGTTGTTCATAAAAATGCATTCTATGTAATTTTCTCATTATATTTTTTTTTTTGGCATTGTTGGAGTCTTTTTGCTAGAAATTTTGGCCTTGGTTGACTGCTCATGGTTTGATCACACATATACATACATTAGCATCCATACATGCATACATTGATAAGAGGAATATTTCATTCATCTTTTAGCAACCATATACATTAGTAGTGTCCATGGGTCTTGGTAAAATATACTTGGCAAAACTTGGGTGAATTAATAAGAGTTATATATTACTCACATATCCTTCAAAGATATATATATATATATATTACTCTGGTAAGGAAATTTAAATATAATTTACACGTGATATAGATAAATAACTGGACTTCAAAACAGTGCCTCGCTTAATTTACACAAAAATTTAGGCAAATGGAGATTTATGCATCTCCTTAAACGCCATTAGATTTCCGCCACATTCTTTACCTTTATGCGTGTCACGTCACTAGTGCCCAGAGTTAGTGTTCAGTCTTGGCCAGGGTCGACTCACTAGATGACCTTTTTGGCTGATTGTCTCCGAAGTTGGTTGCTGGAGTTATTGGAACACCACCAATCACCTACCGACACCTTTGTGAATTATTAGGGAATATGATAGTCTTTATCAAGCACCATTGCCAGTTCTAAGAAGTCAACGGCTCTGATAAAACCAATCGATGGTAAATCTCCTAATGCTTTTCGTTGAATGAAGTGTAAAATAGGCCTCACCAACATGACATTCACTCATGTAATGATATGGGACGACCATGCATGCTTTAAAATGAATATAACCATGCTATTTTTTTTTATCATCTTAATCTTGCTATCATAACATTTATTCCATCTTAAAAACATGGCATATATAATAAATCATCTTGGTGTATCATAGTCTCAATAAAAGGTGTTTGAAAAGTATGGTTAGAATTAATTTTTAAAAAATTTTATAGCATATGAGAGCTTTATATATAGTAATTTTTATTTTTTATTGTAGTTGCTGAGAGCTTTACACTATTTATTATTATTTTAATATTTTGAAAAGAAAATAAGAAAAGTTTCTACCTACAATTGTTTTTCTGATTTCATTCTTTAGAACTTATATGCTGTTTTTATATAATCAAACACAGTTTTACTTTTCTCTTTTTTCTTGTCATAATGTATCAAAAGGCGTTGCATATACAATCGAGTAGTGGAGCATTTATGATTATGGGTAATATTGACCATACAATATCAAAACAAAAACAGGGCATATATAAATGGTTTATATAATCTTAGGCCATAGCCAATCGCAGCATGGCTAGAAAGGCAACATTTGGTGGTGATAATTTGAAAGAGGACTAGCTAGTGAGTTTTGGGTGGACCCTTCCAACATTTTGGATACTTGCATATATTCCAAATTAGTTATTATGATAAGCACATTACGCATGATTATTATTACAGCAGTACAAATGTAATTGACTGCCCAAATGGTCATGATATATAAAAACAAATTACAGTATGGAGAATTCAGAAAAACGCCATTATAATTTTTTTTTAATGTCTAAACAAGGATTGTTTGTGAAAAAACATGTACTTTCTAAGAACTTGAGTTATTATGTATGATTTTTTTTAATAGAATGTAGGGCCTATGTAGATATAACGGAAACGTAACAAAGCAGAAACATAAAGGATAAACTCCTAAAATCTGTAGATTTCAATTAGAATGTTAGAAAAATCTATTAATTTTTTATGAATACCGGAAGAAATAACTTTTATAAACATATTGATTCACTCTGAATACCAAGAGAGTAAACATCAATCACTCTTTGATTATGTAGAATATTGAAAAATTAGAAAAATAAGAAGAGAAACACTCTAATTTTATAGATAAAAAATTCCCTTCTCGTTAAATATGATGGAACTAAAATATTTATATCCTAAATTGTCTCAAATAATAATAGGAAGCTACAAATAAAATTAAAAAAATAAATAGTTTCAAAAATTAGAAAATAAATAAAGCACCTAACAATTCTACAATTGAAAATCAAAATTAAAGAAACTAAACCTATTTAAAATATGAAAATATTCTTCTCTTTAAAATAACTAAATAAATAATAGAACAACTTAAAAAGTTGGAATTTGAACAAAAGTAAGTTCACGCTACATCACTATAGCTCTCATTTTTACTAAGAAGAGTTAAAATCATCAGGATTTGAACTTTTGTGGATACACGCACACTACTTAAGCTATGGGGCATGATTATTAAGTATGTATGTATGAAGAAAACCTAGCTAACTATAGTTTGTGGACCTAAATTATTTTATGGGTAATTTTTATAAATGTCGTCTTTTAAGATTTACTTTTATAAATGCCACATATGTTTATTTGTGGCACAACTTAACATATAATATGAATGATAGTGTGGCATAACTAAACACAACTCTTAAAAGTGTGGCATAACATATAATTTTCTCTTATTCTATTCTTTTTATAAGTGCCTGTTTGGTCTACAAGATTAGGGAAGATTGAATAAGATTAAATTTTAACTCTGTTTGGTAGAATCTTAAAGATAATCTTACCCAGGTCCATACTCGAATTTCCATATAAGGAGATTTGTCCATGACTCTATCCCTTGTAAGCATAGGATTAAACACAATACACTGTAACCTGTGGAAAAAAAATTGGGGATCTTTTTGTAGAGATTTACAAAATTTTGCGCCTAATTGTTATTTAAAAAAATTAAAAGCAAAAAGGTAATTTTTATGTGAGAAATATTTTTTAAATTATATTTTTGCCTTTCAAATTTCAAAAAATTACCATTACACCCCAATTTTTTTAAAGATGTTTTAAAAAAGTTCCTTATCCTAATAATATAACACTAAACATAAAATTAGATTAACTAAAATTTAATCCTATTATTTACTATACACTTTAATACAATCCTCCAATACTATCTTATCTAATATTGTCCTCTTTTGTGCATCAAATTGGGCTTAACACATTAGAAAAGGACAAAAACATTGAAAATTCAATTTGTTTCAGAACTGGCACAGAGAAAGTAAAAGTGCTGAAATCTAACTTTCAAGGGGAAAAAGAAGGTGCCGAAATCTAGTATGAGATCTAGAGGATATGCATGCATCTTTTATCCAGTTGGGGGAGGATAAAGTTAGAAAGGAATATCTTTAACGGGTGAACATTGCTAATTGCTGCTGGTGTCAAAAAAACAATTATAATGAAAGGGCATGCACAAATATGACATGATTTAACATATGTCATTTGTATAATGTCATATATGTGGGATAAGCTGTGGCCTGGTGATCACTACTTCCTCAACAAACACACGAATTATTACTGCCGACTATGAACAATAAATATTGTTAAATTGTTATATCCTGTATCCTCTAAAAGATCCGGCCCCTACCTGGTCCTATTTTTATGTATTTGTCGTTTTTAAGACCGAGCATGACTAACAAAATGTTTGACAAAAAATGATTTGAACAACTTTTACAGTCATAAATAGCATAAAATTCTTATATATTATAATAAAAATAAAAAAATTATTACAATATAAAATTTTTAAATACTATAATAAAAATAATTTTAACTATTAATTTTAATATTTTTGTCAAACACTTTGTAAGATTGTGGTCTAAAATCTTTTGCCAAAAAGCTTTCCCACTAAAGGACTAGACCCATGGATATTACGGACAAAAATGTACGAGAGTTGACGCAATGCTTGCACCACATGAAGAGTAACAAAGCGGACCTCTCGATTTGATCGAGAAACGACCACATCCTTACATTTTGGCTGTCTTTTAGTTGAGGGCATGCTTGTTGTATTTTTACACTGTTATGTTTTGGTTGGAGTGAGGGAGGGGAAAAAGATAAGGGACAGAACATAAGAATTGGAAAAGGGACAATGTTTTTTTTTTTTTTTTGATTTCTATGATGATATTAAAAAAATAACCTATTGATAGATTTTTACTTTTTAGCCGTTTGATTTGTATAAAAAAAAAAAAATTTGACTAGATTTAATGTTTAAAAAACAAAATGAGCATATTAAAAAAGGTCTGTATCGTAAAATGATCTTTTTTATTATATTATTCTCCATTTTAATTTGGCATTTTCTCTTTTCTCTCCTACTAAACAATCTATTTTTTTTCCCCAAAATCTCTTTAACTTCTTTCTTCCTTCCACATTTCACACCTACCAAACATAGTAATGAAATGAACATGAACAATATCTTAGGCATAATTCGCATAACTAAATGTGTGTACTCCACATTTAAATTAGGAATTAGAATTTTCTTTCCTTTTTTTCCCTCTTTAACTGGACAAATTTCGTTTACAGATCGAAAATTTCCCTCTTTCCATTGGATTTGATGTAATGGTTTAAGAAAGCAGTGAATACAAAATCTTTGGTAAACTAGAAAAGTGAAACTTTCCCAAGCCAAATTAACTAGTCTATTCTTTGTACATAACGCGTAAATGATTCTAAGAAAATTAACTCTTTATTGATCAAGGAAACATGATAAAATCAGGAAACTGATCTCACCTATAAATAAAGGTTTACGGCTTCATCAATCATATGTATCTGAGAGAGAAAGAGAGAATTCTTAGAAGAGAATTCTTCCACGAATTATCAAGCTGTAGTCTCTACAAGAATTCTTAATGGATCAAGGTATGTATATTTTCATATTTGTATGAGTATATAAAAAATCATAACTATATATATCGTAGAGTACTTAATTCATTCATATTAGGGTTTGCATACTATTATGTTAATTACGCTAAAAACACAGAGATGTGGAATAAAAATCATGAAGTTCTAGATCTTTTCTTTTATTACTATTATTATTATTATTATTATTATTATTATTATATATATATTGAAAAGATAAGGTTCTAGGTCTTAGACTTGATGTTCATGCCATATTATAAGCTGGTTTGTGTAGTACGATGTTTACACTAATTATAAAAACATAGAAAAGAAGCGAAAAAAAGGTAGCAAAAGAAAGTGTATACATATGTATTGTTGGTGGAATAATATTGGAACCCACTAATCAGATTCATGCTCTAATATTTACTTTAAGCCAGAAAGTGAAGATCGAAATTCTTTAGCACATTAATTATTATGCAACTTTTGTGACATTTATAATGGACAATATAATTGATATATATTTTTTATTGTCCTTACAATATAGGCAGAGCCATCACAAAGGAGAGTGGCTGACCGCCCTTTTTTTAATTTTAAATTTGTACATAAATTTTTTTAAATTTGTGTTTTGTCTTCCATAAAATTACATCCTTTTTTAAAATTTTAATCTTTTATTTACCACATCTCATAATTAAATCATTCACGCCCTATCTTCTAAGTAATTTTTCTGACTCCGCTTTTGCATGGATGGTTGTTGGTACCCTTCTTGTGAGTAGAAGTAGTAGTATAGAAAGGTTGATCAATTTAAATCATTAATAGACACATATATAAATAGAAATATAGAAAGGGTGTAATGATAACGGCTTTGGCAAGAATCTTTGAAGATATATTGCCTACCTATCCTAAGTTACAAACATTGTGAGTTGGCTCTCATTTGGAGCTCCACACAATAGAAGCTATAGTGTAGTGTACACATGCAAGTAAGTTGATAGAGTCAAATGACATTGTCATTTTGCTACATTGTAGGTGAGCAGTATATATCATGGTCCTTAATTATCATGCTAGTGTACAAGGAATCAAAGAGAATATTGAAACAATAAACGTACTACCTAGCTAATGTAGCTAGGAGCATTGGAATGGCCGACACTGGTCACTTTTCTTGAATATGGGTTTCTAGGGCACAGCTCATTTTGGTTTGTGAGTTGTTAAATTCACGCTTTGGTCCCTTGTTATTTTGGTCCTTTAAAACATGGAGCATTATATCCTATGGCCTATTAAGAGAGGAAATTGAGATAGGAGTGACACTTACATTCCTCCTAAAAATAGCAACTAATGAGAGGGAGGTACAATCAAATCCTCTAAATACTACTCAGGATTAAAAATCTAACCTAAACGCCCTTACTTCAAGGAGTCCCATATGAGCCTATAGACCCACTCAATAAATAGGCTTAACACTTATTCGAGAGCTAAGTAATGAGCATTAAAAACTAACTACTAGTAGGAATATATAGGTTTTTTACTCTATGTTCTATAACCATATAGAAATGAGAAGTGTAACATGATATTTATTCAAAATAATATTGACGCTGAAAAGAAGTAACAATCGTATGAGACAACTAATTTCTTATTGTTATGTATACTCAATATCAGTGTTTTGTATTCAATATATGTCGTGTTATGTTTTTCCATATATATATATATATATATATATATATATTTAACATCTTGAATGTACATGAATGCGCCTATACATATACATAATCATAGGCCCTAGGGAAGGACATATGGCTGAAAATTAAAATGCTGAAAGTGGGAATAGTAGTTTGAAAAAAAAACACCAAATAGCTAGCTAGCTAGCTAGCTAGTGATACATTTGCAAGGTCTTTAGAATTAAAATGTGTAACTAAATTGTTTGTCCACGCATTTAGAAATAGATTTAGGTTGTTCTTCAGCCCTATATATGTAGATGTATAGACATTGTACGTATGACAAATAGGTTCATGCATGTCTACGGGCATTTTATTAATGGAAGACCTGTCGACATAGCCAAAAAAAAAAAAAAAAAAAGGTAATAAAAACAAATAGTAAAGGGCATCTTGTGTATTAGTCTACCCTTTCTGTAGCTCCGGATATGATTTCTCCTACCCTTTAGTTTATATTTCAATTCTGGTTGGTTCTTTCTGAGACGTTATCTCTGTCAGTTTGCGTGGCATGTTTTCTATATATACACATGCTCAAACATTATAATACCATATGGTAAAACCTTAGCGTATCTATTTTTTGTGGTAAAATTAATAATATTCTTGATCATGAGTTCAAAATACTCTATTTCACTTGCTCATCAATATCATGATCAATATGAAAGACAGAATTCCTCCTCATCATCATCAGTTATGAAATTGTTTGGTTTTGCAGTGCCATATAAAGATCATGATCATGATCATGATCTTGATGATCATCACAATAAGCTGAGATTTGAGTGTCCTTATTGTGGTAAAGATTTTTCTAGCCCTCAAGCCTTGGGGGGTCACCAAAACGCTCACAAGACCGAAAGGAAGCTTGCAAAAAGGGTGCAAATAATCCGAACCCGACCCTCTAATCCTCCTTCAGTTCTTCCATCCAACAATCATCACCATCATCATGATCATGATCAGGGTTTTGCTGTGGGGGTCCCAGCCATGATTATTGCCGCACATCACGCCTTGATCCGACCATCTGGACAGTTGAAAGTTCACTCCGGCGGGCCCAGTTTCCTCGTTGGCCCCGCGGCTAGCTTCCAGCGCGTGTCGCCGTGGCCAGTGTCCACAGCAGCCGCCCCGCGTTTTTCCCTGATCGGATCATCATCAGGGCCGTCCAATATTATCCATTATGGGCCAATTAGGGCAAGGAGGGTTGCTCATCATGTAGGGGGTGGAGTACTCACGGGCACTGATCGTGTGGTCTCCGGTGCAAGACCGGCTCCGTACGCCGTCATCAGGGGGCAAGGCAGTGGAGGAGACCAAGATCATGATCACATTGATCTCCAGCTGAGGCTGGCACCCTCTAATAACTATAACCGTTCTAATATTTATAAATAGAAGTATATATACAGATATATATATATATATATATATATATATATATGCGCTCATAGATCTTAATAAATATTCAATATTATCTATCATCAGATATTACATATATAACATTCTATTCTTTATATATATATATATAGTGTAAGTTAATATGTCCTTGATAAATAAGAGGATTTATATTTACACATATATGTAAATATGTATATATATGTGTATATTTATATTTCCTCAAAGACATATCTGTATAACTAATTTATTTATCTTTTTTTAGAATATAATTTATTTAACTTGAATGATTTCAGATATTAGCTTCTTAAGTCCTCCTCCTTTCCCCTTGATGTTATATACACGATGGCTGAATAATCAAAATTGAGATATATGGTTATCATTTATTTCCCACAAGTTTGTCCTAAGGGAAAATTAAAAGCTTATAGAAATTTATGAGTCGTGAAGAGAAATCATGTGTTTGCATAATTGCAATATTAGTCTCTCAATTAATCAAAAATCAATTTCAATAAATTGTTAAAAGTAACAGTTTTTCTATGATAATGCATGAAAAACTGGCCAATATTTGATTCATCCCAATAAAATAATAGATCTTATTGTTTTATAGCACATCCCAATGTATATAATACCATAGTAGCAACATGTATAAAAACTGAAATAGGGACGAACCCTTTCATAGCATTGGATAACCATACATGAAGAGCAAATTGGACAGATTTAACAAGTACACCAGCAAAAAATACAAAGGCCTAAAACCTAACAAACAAAAGATTAACTTCGTTATTATAAACTAACTTATTATTTAATATTTTAAACAAATCCCAAAATTCTAAACTGCATAATTTTCTAAAAACTTAAAATTCCTAATAATAAATCAATTAGCTCCAACGCCAATAGTGACAAATGTTTTTGGACATATTTCATTCTTCTTGGACTAGAAAAGTAATCTCTATTTTGAACGAAAGAAAAAAAAAAAGCGAAAAGAATATATCTGTGTCACTAAAATTTTTGATGTAAAAATTTACAAAATCCAGCTAAAACTTTCTAATTTCTGCTTGTAGTTTCCTCCAAATTAAGCGGCAAGTAGTATTAAGTTCCGATTTTTTGCTGTACATATCCTCGTCATTCCTCACATACAAACCAAATTGTAATACCAGCTTTTTCACAACATAAAAATATCCCTTATAACAAACCCCACAAAACCATGCTAAAACTCAGCTATAAATTAAACATTCCAACCCCATAACAATTATCTCAAAATTCTGGACCCTTTCTAGACGTGTCTGTCTTTCTCTCTCTAATTTTCTCCGATCGGCGAGAAACATGAGAGAGATGGATGCGTTCCGATCAAGTACTAGTCGAAATTGCGAGAAGGTCATGGCCTACAAAATTGGCTCGAATTATAGAAAAGGTGACCAACATGATCATCGTGATAATTGGAATGTTCCCGGGGCTAAGTATAATAATTGTTCGTGTAGATCAATACAAGTAAGGGATGGTTTGTTCTTGCCGGAGTTTGAATGCCCTAATTCGTCGCGACGAGGGCTGTCATCGAAAGACAAGGAGCTAAAGAGACAACGCCGGGTTGCTAGGTACAGAGCCTACGAGGTTGAGAGCAAATTGAAGGCTAAAATAAGGAAAGGGTTTCGTTGGTTAAAGCAAAAGTGCTCTTCCCTTATGCATGGCTAATTAAGCTACTTATGATCAATTGCTGTTCATTATTCTGGTGCCCTTGAAAATTGGATCCTTCTTTTTTATTTTTTATTTCTATTTGTTTAAAATTTTTACTTTTTGGCGTTCACATATGCCCATTGTAAGTTATTTGTCAATTTGCTCATCTGTATATAATTTGAAAAATTAATTTATGAATCCAATTCTAAGTTGGGTACGTTTCTTTGATTATTACATGCAATGATTTTATCATGATCAATACTACACTAAAAAAGTTTCATTAATTATCATGTCATAGATGTTAGTTTTTAAAAAATGTTTGCACAAGTTAGCAGCACAAATACGTTGACGGTAAGGTTGAACAATCGATCACATAAACTTACAAGTCGGGGCACGGTGTTAAAAAAGAGTTGTCGTCTTAATTGCAAAGAAAAACGAGTTGTCGTTTTCTTCTCAAAAAGGAAGTGTCGTATCCTCTTGGTAAGTGACGTCCTAAAGAAAACGACTTGTCGCTTTATGTGGAAAACGACATGACCATTAGTACGACATTCCTTTTTTATTTCCTGGATATATGAAATTATATTTTATTTGCAAGCAAGGTGTCGTCTTCTTCTCGAGTGGAAAAAGGATATGGGGTAGTGTCTTTGGTAAAAAAACGACATGGAGTCTGTATCAAAAGACTACCTGTCGTTTTTACTTGCTCGACAAACATCTTGGCAATAACTATTTGTCACCTGTCGCCTTATTGAACATAAAATGGCGTGTCGTTCGTTGTTCCAAGTCAAACTAACATGTGATTTTTTGACGTGTGCGGTTTTGGGATAAAACTACGTGCCGTTTCTCTAAAATAAAAGCGACAAGTCGTAATATTACAACGTCGGTGTTGTCCTAAAGAGTATTTGGGAATGTAGTTAAGCTAATAAGTTACAACTAAATATTATAATACACATAAAAATTTTATATTGTAACATATTTTTATTTTATACCGTAATATTTTGAATTAATAAGTTAGAGCAATATTTTCAAATACACAACTAGACGCCATTTTTATCTGCTGAACGAGAAAGTTTGACGTCGTTTCGATAAGAACAAGCCGACGACGTCATAAACGACGACTCTTTGTTTCATAAGCTTCAACAAACGACTTCTTTCATCTTTTAGAAATTTGAACGCCATGTCGTTTCACTCCAAACAATGGGCACCCTTTCGAGTGTTTTCTGAAAACTCCTTCAATTCGTCGTTATTATCTAGACCTTCTTCTCCGCAGACGCCACGTGATCCCTAAAATTCAGGGGCGCTGACGTCGGCGACAAACAGACATCGCACAAAAGCCCGTCTCACACTTGGCCTTACATAATTGAACATTCAACTCCGACAACACGAATCACGGGTTACTATATCACGTTCCCCACACGATCTTAAAAGGACCTCCCAAATTTCCCGTTTGGAATTTGAAATCAAAGCCCTCTCTCTCTCTAAAAAGAGACGTTATACAAATCTTTTTTTTTTCTTTTTGTTTTTTAGCTGCAATAACTATTTTTCAAATAAAAAATAATTTATTTATCATCTTAATTTAAAAATATAAAAAAAACAAAAAAAATGTTTTCCCTTTAATGCTTTGAACGAACGAACAGCTCCTCGACTACGCAGTGAGACTCTCTCTCTCTTTTCTCTCTCTAAAATTGACATGAAATCTTACAATAAATTCAACGGAAAAGAAAAAATATTTTCCATTTTTGGTTTTTGTTAGTGGGTTCCGATCCTCTGAGAAAAATCTGAACTTATTACTACTCCGACGAGCTTTGGTCGATGGTCACTGGTTTCAAGGTAAGTTCTTCTGGCTTTGCGTTTCTGGGTCTTGTCTCTCGTTGTTAGATTTGTCGAGTGGAGTTTCCGCTTCAGTGTTTTTGGACTGATTGGTTGCCGAGAAAATGTGGGAAAGTGGTAGCCTTGTTTGTGCTCTTGATTGTAACATTGCTGTGTGACTATGTACATGGTTTCAGAGTACTTCCAAAGATGAAAAATTTATTTCTTTTTTCTTTTCTTATTCAAGCATTCAGAGAGTTTATAATTTATACTTCATTTTGCGCTTAATCTAGAAGAATTGGAATTTTGAAATTTGGAAAAGTTGATGGGTCAATGCAAGTTGTTTATTCTTTTCATGATCTAGAAAGTTGTGTGGTTTAGAAGAGAGAGAGAGATGTGACAAAGTTGGAGTATTCTTGATCATGTGATAAAGCCTCGTTTGCGGGGTTTATAATTTGTGTGCACAAGTTTTTAAATGTTGCTTTAGACTTATGTTAAGTGGTTTAAAAATTGTGATGTTGTTCTTTCGTATTTGATCAGGTTGCAGATTATAGATTTTGATGGTTGAAACAGAATGTGTCTTTTTTATTGTTGATTGCTTCCATTACTGATAAATGCTGAAAGTAGCATAGTTTCTGAGTTAGCAAAAAATGGGGTTTGAGAAAGAAGGTTCGAAAAGTGGGGCAGGTTATGTGGGTGGTTTCTTTCATCTCTTCGACTGGACTGCAAAATCTCGGAAAAAATTGTTCTCAAACAAGTCAGATTTACCAGGTACAAATCCTTCCTATTTCATTTGCATTTTTACAATATCTATTTGTAGTGTTAGTCACGGCATTTTCATTATAGTTAGTTTTTAACCTTCTCTGTTTTGGCAGAACATACAAAACAAGGAAAGAAAAGTGTCGGCACCTTGCCGACGACACGGCTATCATTGGTGGGGATTCAGCTATACCCCTGGTTTTTATTCTTTGTTATTTGATTGTTTGATACGTGATTGAATCTGAGACATGTTTCTGGCTAATTTTCCTTTTGCAGCTAGACGAGGATGAAACCGGTATGGGGACAAGTTTTAAAGGAAGTAGTGATTACAGCTGTGCTTCATCAGTTACAGATGAAGAAGGATGTGGAATTAGACCCCCTAGTGTTGTAGCCAGGCTTATGGGATTAGACTCTTTACCTACTTCCAATTTTCAAGAGCAGCCTTACTCCACCCCGTTTTTGGATACGCGATCTCTTCGAGAGGATCATTACCAAAGAAAAAACTTTGAATATTACCATGATCATCAGATCTTGCATGGTGGGAACATGCTTAGAAGAGCAGAAGGCCAGAGTTCTAGAAGCTTTGTTGAGCCGAACCTGAAGAGGACACCAAGCAAGCCAATTGAGAAGTTCCAAACTGAAGTTTTGCCCCCTAGATCGGCCAAGTCGATTCCTGTCACACACCACAAGCTTTTGTCTCCTATCAAGAGTCCTGGCTTTATTCCAAGCAACAATGCTCTTCAAATAATGGAAGCTGCCGCAAAAATTATTGAGCCTGGTGGTCCTCAACCTACTGCCAAAGCCAAAATGCCTTCGGGAGGGCCGTCTTCCGTAACCTTGAAGGTTCAGGCTCTTAAGGAAAAGGTGGAGGCCACGCAGAAAGGGCATTTAGTTGGTTCTTCCCCCGCAACGTTGAAAGGACAAGACCTGAAAGAGAAAATGGAAGCTGCTCATAAAGCATCCAGGCTCGCTGCAGCTTCTCAAAGGCCAGTTGAGTCAAATGTTGCCAAGTATCTTAGGGGACAATCTATGAACAAGAGCTGGAATGGATCTGTTGATGCATCTTTCCGGGTATCTTCTGATAAAGAAGAAGGTTCTTCTTCTGGTTTGCAGAACAAAGGAAAGTCCATTTCACTTGCTATCCAAGCAAAGGTCAATGTTCAGAGAAGAGAAGGTCTGAACTTAAGTAGCTCTAAGAGCGAGGTGACTGAGAAACAACAGAGTGAGGTCAAGTCAAGTCCAACCTTCAGGAGTCAGCAGAATGCTCAAAAGAATTTGCATAAGAAACCTTCAGTAGCAAACTCCTTCTGGGGTTCTCAGGCAAAACAATCAGAAGCAGAATAGCCTAATTATTGACAAAGGGAATTCGCTTCCAAAGCCATTGGTTTCCAACTCACAAGGTGGTCGAAAACTAGTTTCGCGTGATTCTTCGCGTCAAAAGGGCTCCAACAGAAATGGTGGGAACTCAAAAACCGGATCCAGGAAGTCAGGCTTGACAGTGGATGTTGAAAAGGAAGCTCCCTATTCTAGTACCAGGAATGGCCCTAGAAAGAAACGATCAATAGATGGCGAACGTCAATACAACAAGAATCAGGTTGATTCTAAAAGTTCAAATGCTAAAAATCAGAAGCCAGTAGTACAATCTAATCCTGTTAGTGATGGATCCTATGATTGGGCCGAAGACAGCAGAAGAAAGGGTATGGATGTTGTTTCTTTTACATTCACAGCCCCACTTACGAGATCAGGGAACGGATCTGAGAGCTCTGGTAAAAGGATGTTGCTTGACTCAGATGGTAAGTTATCTTCATTGGGATACAATGTCATAGGTGGTGATGCATTGAGTTTGCTTTTGGAAGAAAAGTTAAGGGAATTAACTTTCGGACTCGAGTTGTCTAGCCTTGGTACTGCCAAAGGACTGTCAGCTTCTAGTTCATCGTTGAAGTCAAGTTTAGATAATACTGTGCCTACTCTTGATGCATTTAGTGCCACACGAATGGTGAATGAGAAAAAAGACCAACATCTGTTTGTTAATAAAGTCAAATTTGGTGGCCAATATGATTTTGAATTTTCCACCTCTGGTCCTTCTTCATCCAGATTCAAACAAAAGTTTCAGGTATATGAGATCCTAATTAATTCTACGTCTATTATTCTCTTTAATCTCTTTTTTCTCTTAGTAGCTCTGTACCATATAACCTTACTATAACTGAATCAAATACACTATTTTCAGGGAATTAGTGAGATGGATGAGAGTAGCACTAGTCAATTTGAAGGTGGAAAATTCAGCAATTGCCGCCATCCTAGTCCAGTCTCTATTTTGGAACCTACATTTTCAAATGAAAGTTGTGACTCTTCTCTCACAGCAGATAGTAATATTAGCACAGAAGGTACAAGAAGCATAGTTCTTTTCTCTCTATGACGTTCGTCTTTGCAAAAATTTAGGTCTCTTGTGAAAATTTAACTCTAGTACTTAAAGATGTTACTTTTTCAGGAAGCAAGTTGTGTTCATCTTCTCTTCAAGGTCAGGAAATCAACACCCTGAACTTTTCGAAGAAGTTTCATTCAATGGACGAGTTATCAGATTCAGCATCCTCAACATCTACTGTTACTACTGCTACTATGGCCAGAAAGCATGCAGTTACAATAACCATGACGACTGATCTTTCAAAAACAACTGAATGGGAACTAGAATATGTGAAGGAGATATTATTTAACGTGGAGTTAATGTTCAAGGATTTCACATTAGGCCGTTCCCGAGATATCATAAACCCTCACCTCTTCAATCTGTTGGAGAGTAGAAAAGGGTCATTGGAAAGTTGTTATTATAATGGTGAGATCACTAGGCTGAGAAGGAAGGTGTTGTTCGATGGTGTGAGCGAGTGCTTAGACTTGAGATACTGGCGTTGCGCAAGTGGTGGATACAGAATATGGGAGAAAGGAGTGGCGATGGTGAGAAGGAAGGAGAGGTTAGCTGAAGAAGTTTACAAGGAAATCTCGGGGTGGGAGGGCATGGGAGATTCAATGGTGGACGAGCTTGTGGACAAGGACATGAGCAGCCAATATGGGAAGTGGCTGGACTTTGAAGTTGAGGCATTTGAACTTGGTGTAGAGATTGAGGCTCAAATATGTCACTCATTGATTGATGAAATTGTTGCTGATTTGGTACTTTTTTAAATTGTCTTTCATTGGATTATTCCTATTCTTTCTACTCCCCAACAACAAGTGTAAGTTTCCATATTTTGTTTCCTCTCTCCCAAATCTTGTATTTTTGGATTCTTGATATTGTAATTCTGAGTTACTGCTGTTTTTTTTTTTTTTGTTGCTGATTAAAATCACTTTTTTCATTATCTTAATTTCCTTTTACTTCTTTCTTCAATTAATTGCTTCCAGAGCAGCCTTTCTCTACTATAAAGTGATGTTGTTGATGTGTTTCATTAGCAAAATAGTAAAAAATTTTAATAGTCTCTATAGTTTTAAAACAGAATAACAACTTGGTCTAACAACAATACAACATTTTGCTGATTTTTAATTATTTCTGAGCCTCCGTCTTGCTTGTTTAAATTTGAACAATGCTATAAGGTACCGATAGTGTAGAATATTACACACTAATAAAAGATAGGTCCTACAGCATGTGATCTACTAATATGTTTACCTTTTATTAGTTGTAGTGTTTAGCAACAGTAATGCCCTCTTTTCCCAAAATAGACAAAAGTCAGCATCCCATCAACCCTAAATGTGTTAGTTTTATATGCCATGTGAAAAGAAAGATTACCACGCCAGGATTATAGAAAATGTTAGGGAATAAGCTTAAAAAATTGCAATGGTAAAAAATTGCTCAAAAGGGTGTCTTATGAAAATAACACTTTGGTTTGTTTATGAAACACATTTGCAGTAAAAATTTCCAAAACTTGTTCTTTCGAACATAAAAAATGATAGTTTCTAAAGAAATAGGTCGCTTTCTTTCATATTTGGAGTGCCAATGTCGTTTTTCTAGCATTGTCCGATGTCTGATTTTCTTCAATCCACAAGACATGGATATTGTAGCCCAACAAACTGAGAGAAGGCATGTCAATTTTTACGAGCTAACTGCTAATGATATAGGAAGACAAATGGAAATCAGCAAAGGCTCACCAAGGTCCAAGACAGAACAAATAATTTGAAATTGTCAATGACAGAGACTTAACATCCTAGAACTAAACTAAGGACCAAAAAAGTAATGATCAGTGCCAAACTAACTGATTGCAAAGCTAATAGATTTTCAATTCTCAAAACTCCTATCTTAAAGAGTAGATAATTATACTACTTGGAAAATACTTAGATGCATCAATCCTGCCGAGTACCACTACTAATAGAAAGTTGTTCCCATCTATTGGTGCGAAGTTGTGGATGCTATTTTTTATTAGTGTGTGGTGCTAGGCACGATAGTGCCCTAACATCTCCCTGGCTAGTTTTCAGAAGGGCAAATCTCTGATTGTGTTTTTGCACAACATGAAGTACTTATTTCAGTGGGGTCAATTTCTAGATATCCTCCTCCAGTGTTGCCACTTTCCCATAAAGAAAACACTCTCTCCCCTTCATAATCTGATAAGTCCCATACTCCATTACCATTACTATGGCTCTCAACATAACCTTCCCAATTCCAATCAAGCCAAATTCCATCACCATCATCAAAGCCTGAATTCATTGCTGAAAAACTACAAGTACCATCATCAAATCCTGAATTCATTGCTGAAAAACTACAAGTTGTGTGCCATTCCCCACTCTGGTGATCTCCATTTGATCTGCTCAAATTGCTGCTACTTTCCTTCGTCTCAGTACTTACTACCCTATTCATTTCCTCACTTTCTCTTCCTTTATTGGTTGCAAAACTCCCAGCCACAATTTTTTTCTGCTCTTTAAGGGATGCATTACCACTTGGCTGATCCAAAGCCCCACATTCAATTACATAATTAACGCTCTTAACTTCTTCTCTCTCTAGCCATTCATCTGGTCCCAACTCCTCTATTCCTCGACTTTGAGTCTTTTCTTTTGTTCCCAAAGAGGAGTCCCCCAAACCCAATAACTGTTTCTTCTCAATTTTTCCTATATTGGTGCTAGGAAAAATAGCAGGTTTTTGATCTGAGGCAACTGGTTCAACTACCTGATCGTGATCAATTGTCGTAACAACATGATCAGCATCAGGCTCTATTGGTGACATGTTTTCAGTTTTCTTGTGCTTTTTTCCGGTTGATTTGCGCGTTCGACTGCTGCAACTGCTTCTTCCATTTCGAGAAGCTGACTTTGTGATGCTGTTCATGACTATTCCTGATGATTCTTTTCCAAGCTGCTTGCTGAAGCTGTAGACTTTTCTGCTCAGATGAGAATTCCAGTAGTTCTTTATCTCATTATCGGTTCTTCCCGGTAAATGCTCGGCTATCAACGACCACCTATGACATTAAAATCTCCCCCCAAGCAAAAATAATCAATGACAAATGAGTACTGTTTTGCTCTGAATCAAAAACAGATAATGAAAACAACAATATATCTGCTACTCTGGTACATTAGAGTAATGCAGTTCTGGTATGTAATTCCAATTAGTGATAATAATAATATTTCAATCTTCAGAAAATCCTCTGCTGAAGAGTAATTAACTAACTAAAGTTCATCACACAGAACAAATCTCCACTTGTGGTCCTAACTTCTAACCAGCTAGCTATAATTGCTGAAAAGGATACAGTTGGTGGATTTTCCAGAGGATAACATAGAATCAGAAATCTGAATATGCCAGAAGGGTCACAATTACAATATCAACACCAATTATGATCATATCACCTTTTTCAGATTTCAACCCAAAAAAAAAAGGTCTCAAAAAGCAATCTCTGAAATGCCTACTAGGGAAAGAAAACTGTGTGGAAACTGATGCTATTAAACTACCAAAGATACAAACATAGTTTCTACATTTTACATAGGTAGGTCCATTTTTCTTACTGGAGAGTTCATTAATTTTGTTTTGGGTTAATTACCTTTTTATTTCCTGTATTTTAGGTTTATAAAAAACATTGTACTTTTAGTTTTTGATCTCATTGAATGTATATATTGAGATTAGATTTAGTACATAAATTTATAGATTTTTCAGATAAATCTTCACTTTTGACCTAATACTTGCCCAAAGTACCCTCAAATTTAAAACTAAAAAAATTGTACTAAAGTTTTTAACTTTAAAAATGTATAGAATACCTTAAAAAATGTGTGTTTTATGTATTTTTATTTTTTATGTCGTTTTTTTTTTTTGAAATTTTAATTATTTCTCTTAGATTTAAGAATAATTTAGGTTATTTTAAAGGTCAGACTCAACAATTAACTCAGATAAAGTATAAATTTGTATATTAAATCTAATCTGAAATTATATAATCAACGAAGATCAAAAATCAAAGGTTAGTTTTTGAACTAATCTAAAATAGAGGGTATAAAAAGATAAATATATGAATTTAGACGCAAAAATTTTTAGTTCTAAAGGGTTTGTGGCGGGACTTTAGTTTGTATATTTTACAGAGTTAAATCCATATTTGTTTATATAGAGTAACAAGGGATTGTCCATCACTACAATATTAAAAGGGCTTATACATTTGTGATCTAAAAAAGTGCATATATATAAATATATACACACACAGATTTCAGCAAACAGAATATATGATATGGATACAAAACACAATAGTAAACTTCTACAAAATAAGTGCATACATATATATACATACATACATATATACGTACGTACCTATTACCCAAAGCATTGTGTAAGTTAATAATGGTTTCCTCTTCTTCAGCAGTGATGTTCCCTCTTTTCAAATCAGCCCTTAAATAGTTTATCCATCTCAGTCTGCAACTCTTTCCACACCTAAGCAATCCTTTAAAAAACCATGGTATGACACACACACACAAATATATCAGTCACATGAAAAACCTTGAATCATACACGTTATACACAAAGAAAAAAAGGCTTAAATATATTCATACTTGCCTGCATTTTTGGGCAAAGATCTCCATGATCCTTCGCCGTGTTCTCGAATGTACTTAGTCAGAAGTTCATCTTCTTCAGCTGTCCATCTTCCTTTCTTTAGCCCCAACTTCTCACAGCATGGAGCTCTTCCCATCTTATGGGCTAATTATAAGTAATTATAGAGAGAGAAGATAAAACGAAGAAGAAGAAGAAGAAGAAAGACAAAGACAATGATGTTGAAGTTACAAGGGCTAAATATATATAGAGAGAATATATGATATGTATAGACCTATGATACGATCGTATGAAGTACTATATACAGCTGGTTGTGGATCCTCACCAATGGTTACATGTAACTAAGGGAATGCCTTTTCTTATGGGGTCCAAACTGGTCCATGAAAAAACACAGTATGGAGACTAATTAAATATATATGAAAGAATATATATTCAATTTCTCTGCAGAGACCATCTTTTCAACGCAACATGTAGAAGTCGAAAATGTAATATGATTGTTATTAAAAGTAACATCTATGCTCGAAAGACATAATATAATTGTTATTAAAGTATAGTTACAAATGTTAAATGTAACATTGATTTTGTAGGGGCATATTTTTTGTTATCCTTTTTCAACATAGATGGTTTTACAGCTGTTTAACATCTATATATGTTACATTAATAACAATTATATTATGTCTTTCGAGCATCGATATATTTTTTTTTTATTCTAGATAGTAATTATGTTGGAGGGATGGTACCTTCGGAACCACCATGGAAAAACCCTGTATAATATGCACGTGCAAAAGTTTAGCTCATGATTAACATATTTTGACAGTTACCATGACTCTGAGTGATGGTTTAATGCTGTAATAAGATGATTTTATGAAGAAATAGGGTGTGTGGGACGGTTGGCTGTCATGGGACTGTAAGAGTGGTTTTTCATAAATGTTGACTACAAACTTCTTGATCAAGAGTGTATGGGAAAAATAGAAATAAAAACAATGAATTAGTGATAAGAATGTCTCAAAAGGTTAGAATGGACGATGGGATTTAATAACGTTTCCACAACCTTTTCCTGGCAAACGATGAAAGAGACATTTCGTAAGGGACCAAAGGACTGTCTCTTATATACATATACCTACATATATATATATATATATATGCATATATGTAACTATAAGGATTGACCACAAAAGTCAAGCCGTAGTCAATCCGTCAGTGCTTTTATTTTTCTCATCTAACTCTGGGGCTAACAATAAAAAACCCTTTAACTTTACTTGTAGAAATTAACCGAACTTTGGAGCTTCTAAGGGGTAGTTTTTTTCTTTTTTTCTTTTTAAAAAAAAGTTTACTGCCTATAGTTGATTCTCCTTTCCTCTTATTCCGTAGAAGCCAAAACCATGACCAAAACAAATTGTTCACAACTTGATGTTTGATCAGCTAATCAACTAGTTTTCCTTTCCCATCCTTAATAAATTATGAAGTATTAGTACTTTCTTTAATACTATATTTATATACACTCATTTCAATTAAAGACAAATGAGAGCAAATAATGAATTTAAAAGCTTAAACCAATAATAAGGGAGCACAGTCCAATCATGTATGCTCCGTACATAACTCTGGTCACATGTTTCTAAATTTAATGTCACGCTGTATGTACTCTTGCAACGTATGAGAATTTAGCATCTTAAGTTTAACTCGTGAAAAGGTTGTAGTACTTTTAGTTGTTGAATAACATTCACATCAAGCGAACATAAACCATGTCAGTATGTATGTATGTATTTATTTCTGTATGTATGTATGAACGTGTAACATGTAAAAGAGCAAAACAAAACATAACGGTATTAAACATAATGTCAATATGATTATTTTAACAAGAAGTTTAGTTATTTCAAAGACCATATTACACATCTTCAACATGTCTATGTCATTCTTGGCAAGACATTAAATTGGCTCACATGCAGGCACACCAAAGTTGCCCCCAACTTGATTCCTATATTCAGAAGTTCAAATTTTAGAGAGAGAGAGATGACAGAGAATTGCCCCTCAAGCCATATGGGCCATAGCCACCACCGATTCGTCGTCGTAATTGCTTTCCATACTTTTGAATTGTTGCAAATAAAGAGTAAGAACCCTGCCCATGTCTATATATTTGCAAGTACGTACATATATTTATTGTTCCGGAAAAAAAAAAAAAAACTTTTCATATTAATGAATATTTTTGGTACTTCAGTATGGAAATATTATGGTTTAAGTTTCCAAGGAAATATATTTCTTTTGCCAACCATCTTGTTAAGTGTAAACTGTTAAGTTAGAGAGCCTAATTTAATGCCATAACGAATTATTGTCTTACGCAGAAGATTACGGGAATAGACTGGGCATTGAATAGATAATGATTAAAGAGATTAAAGAAAACGCAGAGAGTTGAGTGGTATGCAATTTTCTCTTATAAACTTTGATCATAATGAATTTTCTGTAACGGTTGAAAATAAACGTAGCTCTTTCATTAAGGGTAAGCCACTATATATTTTATGTATGCGTTATTTTTTTACATGTTTTTATTGCTCTAGGCAGAATTAGTGCTTCTCATTCTTGACGTAAACAAATGAACGTGAAATGCCAAATGGTTACCTATTTTTATTATCTCTTATAAATAAATTTTTATTCCTAAGACGATTCTCTTACTCCATACTTTTTTTTTTTTAAAAACGACTATAGCATTGTCACACCAAGATGATGCATGTAGTGTTGCTCTTCATGTTAAGACATTAATTTGTTTCTCAAAGGATCACCAAAAAAAATCTATTCCAACTTTTCACAAATGAAAAGGATTTTTTCTACAACATCTCCATAAGCTGTTTCCTATATTGAGCGATAATAATTGTCGTTTGGGAGGTAAGGAATAGACGTAAAGCACTTCATAGAAAAGTATTGAAAAGAGAATTGAAAATGTACGCATACTAATATATGATAGACCAACTAGCTTTGTATCAAATACATACATACATACATACATACATATATATATATATATATATATGGTAGACCATAATTGGGACACCATTTTCTTAAATAAAAATGTCCTTTCATAAGCTTTTCTTTGACCCAAAATTGGTTAATTTTGCGTGAATGAGAAGGGCATGACACCGCCAAAATATAAGTAACTAGCCTTGTCCCATTTATTTGCTCAACAACCACAAAACTCTCATAAAAGCCAATTGAAGAAATGGCTTTCCAGCTTCTAGCCAACCAAGAGGATTAATTTCTGATGGAGGTGGGCTCTATTGTGACAGTTTCAACTTTAAAAAAAAAAAAAAAAAACTTAAAGGTAATAGGATTTAAACTCTTCACCTTGTGATGAAGTCGGCACTATAAAAGACTAGACTTTTAGTCACGACAGTTTTTAGCAAAATTTTTAGTCATAACAAAATGTTGTAACCAATGTGTATTTAGTCATGAAAACTTTTAATTCAATTTTTGTTGTAACTAAAACTTTTAGCTACGAGGTTTTTAGACAAGAAAGCATGATGTGGTTAAAAACCTCGTAGATAAAATGTTATGACTGAAAGTTTTAGTAAAAGCTATTGTGACTAAAAGTCCTAATTTTTTTGCAGTGCGGGTGTGGTTTTCAACCTTAATTTTTCTTTTACTCTTCTATTTATACATAGATTAGTCGATTTTTTTCTAGTATTTTATTCCATAACCACGTAAGTAAATTACATTTTAAATTTAATGGAGGTAATAACACATTTCTTTGCATGACAATTGAAAGTCTACAAAGTTATTTGTATATGGTGCCAAATGCTCCCTTCGATGTACTTAGAAATTCTTTAAAAAAAAAAAAATAGAACTTTTGGCAATCTATGAAGCTTTTTTTTTTTTTTCCTTAAAAAAAATTTGTCATTACACAATCATGACAAGAGTATCCCCGTAAAATTTAAAAAAAAAAAAAAAGCTATAACCTCTATATTTTCAATAGCGTGTATATATTTTTAGTGAGGACCCAAAAGTGTAAGAAAGTGTCAAGTTTGGGAAGGCCAAGAAAAAAAAAAAAGGTTTAACGACCAAATTGTGATCAGCTCTTAAAAACTTCAAAGGACTCATAAAACCAAAAATCCAAATAAAAAAGTGCAAAAAATTTATATTTTCACAGCAATTTCAGGTTATTGAAAAATTGCCTTGCATTTTACAATGTTACATTTTTATACTTTCAGAATATAACTTTATGCTTAATCAATACCTTTGGATCAATTGTCTGTTTTTGACCTATGAAATTTTAAGAATATCATTAATAAGAAATCATCAATTTTCTACCACAACAATAATTTAAATAGGTCTCGAGATTTCATATGTCAAAATAAACAGTTGACCGAAAAGCAGTATACATGAAATGTAAACTAGTAATATGAAGGTATACAAGCGCAACAGTTCAAATGGTTAGTTATACTTTTTTAATAAGCTTAAAATCTACTGCATAAAAATATAAATAACTCTGAAAAGCAAACTTTATAAGATTATGGTTGTTAATATAATAGCAATTCACTGAATGTTCATAAAATTTTGAATGCAAATTACACAACTTATACTCACCGTTTCGATTCTGAACATGATATTAAAAATTTGTCAAGGCCGATAGCAGTGTCATCAACCTAGTAATGCATATACAAGATGCGCGCGCGCATATATACATATATATATATATATATGTATGTATATACAAAACAAAAAGGAGTTTCAATTCCATCAAGTTCTGTATTCAAATTCCAGTTGTATTTACAGTACTTATGTCAGGTGATCAAGCGAAGATCGTGGGTTGGTATACACACACACGTGCCTTCTTTCCAAACAATAGTGCTCGTAACGTGACAAGAGAAAGTGACTAAATTATAGAACAATTTTTTATTTATATCAATCACTAAAATACTTTGTTTGACATTTGTCATATTTGGACTCAAATGTCCTGGTTCAACTTTGGTATTTAAAATGATATCTAACTAATCAAATTATGTCATGTGATTGAGAAAAAATTAAATATATTATAAATGACTTTTTATATGCTTTAATATTTGAGTCCATTAAGTGATATGACAAAATATAATTAATTAAACATATATAGAACACTAAAAATTACACAGGTGATCTAAATCCCCAAATGAAAAACTTGCATTAGAAGTATGGAGAGATAAGCAGGTCGCCACGTGTCTCCTCTACATTAAAACCCAAATGAATGTGTTGCTTAACCATATTTATTAGGGATCAATATATTCACTAGTCTCAACAAGATTGTTTGTTGCAATAAATTAGGAACGGAATATGAAGACAATTGGGTGCCAAATCTAAGGTGCTTGGTAAAATCATTTCTAACTAAATTTTTTTTACTGTCATAGTGTAAAGCTCTCACATACTATAATAATCAGAAAAAATAAGCTATAGTATAAAGTTCTCATATGCTACAGCTTTCAAATATTTAAAATTTTTAATTCAACCACACTTCCTAAACACCTTAGAATCAACAATAAGAATAAGCTTAGTTGTAACAAATTATTGTCCTGGAAAAAATAGTACTAATTATTGGTTTTTGACATTTGTGGCTAGTGATTCAACCCCCTGATCATGATCAAGTAGTGTTATAACACGATCAATCTTGGCCTTTACTGGGGACATTTTTGCAGATGAGTTTGATTTCAAATTCTTGTTATTTTTCGCCGTCGATCTGCTTGTTCAACCACTGCCACTTCTAAATTATCAAAAAGAAAAATGATAATTACAATAATTACTGGTTAGGTACATGATTAATGGACAGTCTTTGTATGTGTAATTCCAGTTATTTGAAAATAAGATTTTGTTTCAATCTTCAAATTAAATTCACCCGCTGAAGTGTAACTACTGATTAATAAACTGCATAACATATTACAAATCTGCTGAGAAATTTTTGTAGCAGGTAGGGCTGATACACGACTAGTTGTGGTCCTAACTGGGTTACAATTTATGAAATTATATTAGGAGGCAACATTGTAAATCTGAAAATGCAAATAAAAGGTCACAGTTGCAATATCAACACCCATTATAATTATATATATACTGCATGGATTTTTTGGTGGCTCAAAATTAATGTTTGTGGTTTTTTTTCTTTAATTTGCATCTTAAAAAAACCTCTCATGAATGAAAAAAGTATAGAAGCAAGGAATATTTGAGTTATGAAGGGTTTGAGGTACAGAACTTTCAAAGTAACAAGAGATTTTATATGCATCACAACGTTAAAAGTGCTTCTATATATATATATACACACACACACAGACATACACATACATACATACAAATATGAATACATACACACACACGCAAAGATTTCAGCAGAATATACAATATACCCAGAATCTCTCTCTCTCTCTCTCTCTCTCTCACACACACACATAAAGAGAAAATCCTTATTTATACCTAAATATTTGGCTGCATTTTTTGGCAAAGGGGGTGTTTGGTAGTGGTAGGAACCACTCAGTTTTCATCACAATCTCAGTTATAAATAGTATAAAGCTCTCATATGCTACAGTAATAATAAAAAAATATACTACAGTGTAAAACTCTCATATGCTACAATAAAAATAGTTCCTATCACTGATTTCTATCACCTTTTCAAACACCCTAAAAATCCCCAACAGCTATCTACGTGTTACTAAAAAGCTCAGCTTATTAATTCTTCAGCTGTCTATCTTCCTGTCTGTAGCTCTAGCTTCTGACAGCACGGTGCGTTCTCCATCTTTTGTGGGGTAATAAGTAAGAGAGAGAGAGAAGAAAGACAGAGACAATGAATATATGTATGAGAGAAGAAAGACAGAAACAATGAATATATGATACATATATGGACCAGTGAACTAGTTGTTTGTGGATCCTCAGTCCTCACCAATGGTTACATGTAAGGGCATAACACAACCCTCTCTAAATAGTAGGGGTATATATGGACGTGTTTCTAATAGTTACATTTACAATAAAGGTATATTTTAACAAAAATCAATAACGTAATATGATACAAGAAATTAATTTCATTGATTATCGTAAATTTTTTGATCAACTATTCTATTTATTACAACCATATCATTCACCTCACATAGTCATTAATAATGACAACTATGAAAACATAATCATTAAAATCACAACCCCACATAATATATATATACATATATATATATATATATATATCATGTTATGGGATTTTTAAGAAGGGTTATCAAAAGTTGACTATATAATATATAAATATATGTAACGATCTTGTATGTTTATTGTTTATTGTATATTAGATCGTTATTAATTCTAACAGTTGGCATCAGAGCAATTAAATCTCTGCCTTGCGTTTTGAAAATCAGAAAACATACTTGGTTTATGAAGTTACGTAACTTTTTTTTTATTATTTCTGATATTTAGCTTTTGGACGTTTTGATG
This sequence comes from Artocarpus heterophyllus, assembly GCA_025403435.1. NCBI lineage: Eukaryota > Viridiplantae > Streptophyta > Magnoliopsida > Rosales > Moraceae > Artocarpus > Artocarpus heterophyllus. The sequence goes on along the minus strand of CM046341.1, from coordinate 1,722,487 downwards.
AAAACTACGATAAAAAATCATTAGGATTTCTAACATTTCTATTATTTAAAACGTCAAAATTGGTGTACACATTAACAACAGATCAGGTTTCATACTGGGTCAAAATCAAGTCAAATAGACCCATCTAGAGGTTGAAGATGAACTTCCTTGAGTGAAAAAATGACAAGTCACTTTATCCAGGCCCTCTGAGCAAAAATGACGTCATTTCTAGGTTAAGTATCACTCAGCATTATGGAAAAACGACATGTCATTTTAGGTCATCTGCAAAATGAGATGTCATTTTGGCTCATAGGAATTTGTTTCTGATTAGATGAAACGACACGTTGTTTAATGCCCAAAATGACATCTCATTTGTCTTGGGCAATTTTTTTTAAAAAAAATCCAAAATTAAAAAATTATGGATATTTTTCAAATTTAATTCTTGAATATTTTTGGAAAATTTTTCATAAAAATAACAGATTTTAATATTTTATGGAATTTTCATAATATCCACAATTTTGATATAAATTTTCATATTTTGGTATAATTTATGAAAAGATTCATAATTTTGAATATTCATAATTTTGGTATTTGTTATGAATATTGTGTGGACATAATTTTGTATATTTATGTGCCTATGTGATTCATTATGTATAATTTGTGATTTTAATTATGCATGCAGTATTAAGTTGGAGAACTTAGTGGATTAAAATTTTGTATAATTATGTGCTAGATTATACTATTTGAATGTATAATTTTAATTTATGCACAAAGAATATTAGTAAATAAATTATTGGTTTTTTATTTATATTTATTTATATTGCCTTAAATTAATGCAATTTATTTATGAACAAAATTTTAGAATAAAATATCTAGTAATCCATATAATTTTAATTAATTAGAGTTTAGCCACAACAGCTTTAATTATATGAAATTATATATTAAGTAATTTAGGGTTCATTTAGAAAAAGACATTTGTTATAATTAATCATAATTGATATAATAAATTTTATCCTACAGGAATTTTTATTATATTTCTATAGTTAATTAGGATAGAATATCAAGTTATATTTTTTAATTTACCTACAGGAATTAAGAGAAAGAACATAATTTTGATAGTTTTATTATAAAGTTAAGTGAAGCTAATTTAATTAGAACTTTAGCCCATAGGCAAGTTTTATGTTACTAGATTCATAATTTTACAATATGATTTGCATTAGTAAAACATGACATAAGATTATTAGTCTAAAAAATTATGTAATGCAAGCATGTAATTATTAATGCAGCCTTGCAACTTGCGGATTACTCTAACATTAAATGTGAAATTCCCAAACTTAGAGGGGACAATTATAAAATATGAAAGGAGAAAATTCTTCTTCACTGCTATTAGGAAGGATGAATATATTATTACTACCACTAGTGATGCAAATGAAAGGACTCTTTATGAACGTTAGGAGCGATTTAATCATCTCAGTATGATGTTCATAAAGACCCATATTTATACTGGTCTTAGAGGTTCAGTTGAGCAGCATAAGAATGTCTAGGCATTACTGAAGGCCATTGATGAATAGTTTGCAATATCAGATAAAACACTTGCCAACATCCTTCTAATGAAATTTTCATCCTTACGACTCACTGGTGTCAGAGATGTGCGTGAACACATCATGGAAATGAGGGACACTGCAGCTCAATTAAAACAACTTGAGGTTGATATGTCTGAATCTTTCATTGTGCACTATATATTAAACACTCCTCTGTAGCATTATAGACCCTTCAAAATATCTTACAACACCCATAAGGATAAATGGTCAATTAATGAACTATGAACATGTGCGTTTAGGAAGAAGGGAGGCTAATAATGGAAATGGATGAAAGTGCATTAATGGCAACATAAGAAAAAAACCAAACACAAGCCAAACAAAAGAAGAAAGGTTGTTCAAAGTGGAATGAAAAAAGAATCTAAATGTTTCTTTTGTAAAATGAAGGGACACATGAAGAAGGATTGCACTAAATTCCATAACTTGCTTGAAAAGAAAGGTAATCTAATCTCATTTATTTGTTTTAAATTTAATATGGTTGATGTTAATCATAATACATTGTGGATTGATTCTGGTTCTACAATCCATATTTCGAATACTTTGTAGGGCATACAAAATCTAAGGATGCCAGTGGGAATTATATAAAACATCTATTCAAGAAACACGATACGTTCACATGTGGAGGCAATTGGGACATACACTTTAATTTTAAGTAGTGATTTTATTTTGAATTTGGAAACAACCTTTTATATTTCTAGTTTCTCTAGGAATTTAATTTAGTTTCAAGGCTTATACTTTTAGGATATTCCTTCAGTTTTTTTAAGACATCTTTCAGTTTGTTTTATAAAACTGATCTTATTAGGAATGATATATTGTCTAATGGTCTTTTTTCTATTAATTTGCAAAATGATACCACTTATAATACTATGTATATTCATACTAGTATAAAATGTTGTATTATGAATGAAAATTCCTCTATATTATGGCACCAGAGATTGAGACATATCTCCGTAAAAAGAATTAAGAGATTAGTAAATGATACAGTACTTAATACTTTAGATTTTACTAATTTTAACATTTGTATGGACTGCATTAAGAGAAAGTAGACCAACAATTCTAAAAAAGATGCCAAAAGGAGTACAGACATATTAGAAATCATATATTCAGATATTTGTTGTCTAAACATAGACTCTTATGGTCCAAAATACTCCACCTCTTTCATAGATAATTACTCATGCTATATTTATTTCTACTTGCTTCATAACAAGAACAAAGCATTAGATGCTTTTAAGATTTTAAAGTTGAAGTAGAAAAACAATGCTAAAAGTAAATTAAGATTGTGAGAACGGATAGATGTGGAAAATATTATGATAAATTCACTGAGAATGGACAAGCAGCCAGTCCATTTGCGAAGTTTCTTCAAGAACATAGGATAGTTGTCTAATACACCATGTCTGGTTCTCCAGATTAAAATAGTGTAGTAGAAAGAAGAAACTGAACTTTAATGGACATGGTAAGGAGTATACGTAGTCACGCCAAACTGTCTGAATCCTTGTAGACTGAAGCTCTTAAAACAACTATGTATATATTAAACTGAGTTCCAACTAAGGTTGTCCCAAAGATGCCATTTGAATTATGGAAAGGTTAGAAACCGAGCAACATATATGCATTCGGGGATGTCCATCTGAAGTAAGAGTTTACAACCCACAAGAAAAGAAACTAAATCCAAGGACCTTTAGTGGGTATTTTATTGGACATACCGAAAAGTCTAAAGGATACAGATTCTATTGTCCATCTCACAATATTAAGATTGTGGAAATAAGAAATGTAAAATTTCTTAAGAATGACTTGATCAGTAGGAGCGATCTGTCACGGAACATTGTTTTTGAGAACGATCATTTTGATGCTCAACCTTTCTGCTTAAGTGATAGATTCATTGCTATTCATAACACTACTCAAGTTTAAACAAGTGTTGGACAACCGATCATTGAAGTTCCACAAACTGCTGATAATAATCCAGAAGATCAAATTGTTTAGGAAATGCCTAAAATTATTGAACAACCAGTTGAACAACATATTTCTCAAAAAATATTGATACAACATTAAGAAGATCTACTAGAATAAAGAAATCATCAATTCTTGGTGATTATGCTGGGTATCTACAAGATTTAGACTATAACATTGTAGCCGAAAGTGATCCTAAAGCGTTTTCACAAGCTATAAGTTGCAAAGAATCAAATTTATGGTTTGACGCTGTGAGAGATGAGATGAATTTTATGGCATCTAATAGGTTCTGGCATATAAAAGAACCGGAAGGATTTTCTTCTAATGATGGTGAGCATTTGGTATGCAAGATTAAGAAATCCATATATGGATTGAAACAAGCATCCTGTTAGTGATATTTGAAGTTTCATGATGTTATTTCTTCATTTGGTTTTATAGAGAATATAATAGATCAATGTATATACTAGAAGGTCAGTACGAGTAAAATTTGTTTCCTTGTTCTATATGTGAATGATATTTTACTTACAACCAATGATAAGATTTTGCTACATGAAGTAAAACAATTTCTACCCTACAAACTTTGATATGAAGGATATAGATGATGCATCTTACATCATTGGCATAAAGATCTATAGAGATAGCTATAAAGGAATTTTAGATCTGTCACAAGAGAACCTATATCAATAAGGTTTTAGAGAGATTTTGGATGAAAGATTGTTCACCAAGTATAGCTCCCATTATGAAGGGTGATAAATTTAATTTGAACCAATGCCCCAAAAATGATCTTGAAAGGGAATAAATAAATGAATGACATCCCATATGCTTCAACTATTGGAAGCCTTATGTACGCTCAAGTCTACACAAAGCTTGACATTTTATGTGAGAATGTTAGAAAGAAATCAAAGTAATCCAGGTATAAACGAGATACCCTTGAGGGACCATAGACTACATGCTTACATATAGATGAACTGAAAAAAAAAATCAGAAGTGATTGGCTACTCTGATTCAAACTTTGCTAGCTGTGTTGATTCATGGAAATTAACATCTGGATGCATTTATATGTTTGCCGATAGAACTGTATATTGGAGAAGTGCAAATCAGACTTTGACTGCTATTTCTAGTATGGAGGCTAAGTTCGTATCTTGTTTTGAGACTACTTCGTATGGTGTATGGATAAAGAGTTTCATTTCTAGGCTTAGAATTGTAGATTCAATTTCTAGGCGATTAAGAATATACTACGACAATTCAAATACAGTTTTTGTGGCTAAAAATAACAAAAAGTGGTAGTCGAATTAAGTACATCGACGCTAAGTATTTAGCCATAATATAACGCGTTAAAAATAAAACAGTGATCATTGAACACATTAACACTGAATTGATGATAGCTGATCCTTTAACTAAAAGCAAGCTGGCGTTCAAATTTAAGGATCATGCATATAGAATGGGACTTGGTTCCTTGGTGTAATTTTCGTTGTAAAAACAAATTTATGAAACTCTATTTCAATAGTGATATTATCTCATTTATGTTTTATGTACACATTTATTTATTTTAAGAAATATCATTAAGTTCGGACTTAGAATAAATATAAGGTTTATTCATTAAGTATTAAGAGACATAATACATTGTGATACATGGAAGATAATACTCGTTCTTAAGAGGAACTATCACCATGATTCATGTGTTTTGTTTCTTACTACGGTAAATAATAGAATTTATGGACCAAGTGAAAGAATGTTAGTATTCAAAGTGCTCAGAACACATTAAGCACTCAATTAAGTGCTTTATTTGTTTAATCTAAGTGCACTAAGCACTTAATCCTTACCTACCTTAAGTATGGCCCATAATCAGTTTATTCCATTATTTTTTGCCCATGTTTTGGAGCCTCTGGGTGATGGACACAGAGCATTAGGTTAATATAAGGCAGTAGTTTGGGTATTTCTCTCTTATCTCGACCTTCAGTCACACACGCCATCATTTGATGAGTTGAGAAGGATTCCATTTCCCAAACAAAAGTCATCAAGCTCTCAAAACGGAGAAGGCAGTAATTGTAGTTGGACTACACAGAGAGCAAGCGATGGCGGGAGGTAATTGATTTTCACGTTTTCGCATATTACAATCTTATATGCTTATTGTTTATTGCATATTAGATCGTTGTTAAGTCACGTGCTTCTCGGCGATGGATATGACGAGGGACGTTGGCACTTCATGCAACCACCGGGACATGATTTGAGATGTGCGCGTACTCAAAATCAAGAGCACAATAATGAAAAGTGTTGAACCCATTTGAAAGAATAACTGATTTAAAGCTTGTTGATAAAATGAGATAGCGAGAGTACAATCACCAAATTTATGACAAACAATCTCTCCTCTAGACGTTCAAAATGACGTCCTGCAACCTTATCCCAAGATTTTTTTTAAAAAAAAAGGACTAAAGATTTTTGAAGATCCAGTATGACCGGACCCGCTTGGGAGGGGATTCAGTTATGAGGGATTAATACCAAGAGAAAGTTAAGAAAAATAAAGTTAAAGACTGAAGATGGAAAGAATTTAGAAAGCGTTACGTAAAAAAAAATAATACAAGGGAAGCGTAGAGAAGAAGTGGGATTACATGATCAACAAAGAGAATAAAAAACAAAAAGTTGATGGTAGAAAAAGATCGGAGAAGTGTGATGTAGATCAATTTTAGTAAATCCAAGAACAAAAAAATACCGGTATTAGTAAAAATATTGGTATTTTAAATTTAAAGAAATTTTAGAGAAAATATCAATGTTGGTGAAAATATAGAAATTATCATGGAAACTATGAAAATGTGTTTTATACTAAAATTTTGATATAAGTTGAGGTTATATCAAAAGAAAAAGACACAGCCACCTTTGAAAAATCAATTTTTTTAATTTATTATGATTTTGACCAAAATTTTCCTTAAATTTTAACGTTTTGATAAAAATTCCTTCAATATTTTTGAAAATTTCACAAAAATTTTATAATTTATAAAGTCCCAAAACATTTTTTTGATGTAAAAAACTTCTCTTAAAATTTTTAAAAATTTTGAGTACATATGAGAGAAATTTTTTTGTCACCCAAAAGATTCTTCAGGACCATTGAATTATTAGGAAAATTTTGGTGAAAATATCGGAGAAAAATATGAAATTCCTCCAATCATACTATCTTAGCAACGACAATTTGATCAAATTATAACAAAAGGTCATTCGAATTTTGGAATAAGTCTTACAATTCCAGGGTTCTATTTTACAGAATATATATCCAATACATTGTGATATATCTTGAAAGCATCTATCACACTTTTTTTTTTATCCTAAACAACTTTACATTAATAAAACAAAATTTTCCACACATAGTAAATGCTAATAATCATTTTTTTCCTATGTTTATAAATTTGAAAAGAGAAAAAATCAAATTTGCCTTAAAATATAAATATATAACAGCAAAAATTTATTTCCTAAGAAATAAAATAATCATATATAAATTTAAAACTAATGATTATTTAATCCAAAAATATTTAAAAAAGTGCAACCTTATCCTGTTAAAATGATCATTCTTATATTTAAAAGTCAATATTACAAAACAAAGAATTCTTTTATTTTATTTCAATTCAACCATGACATATTACTTAATAAGTTAATACATTATATAAAAAATGTAATGACAAGAGGAAATTCATTAATAAAATCTAATATTTAATTAGGTTTAATTAATGAATTTACCCTCAAAAATTGTATTTTTTGTAAAAATTATGATAATGTACAAATAAGAAGTATCAATAGAAAACTCCACTGTAGACCCTGATGCAATGTTGGATATTGTTAACATAGGTTTTGTGAGTTTAAGTACTTGAAAATTTGTAAATAATATCCATGAAATGAATTTTATATCACAGTTAACTATAAAACTGTGATATAAATGGATAGGTAATTAAGGTATAAATAAAATAAAAAGTCTGCCAAAACCCTAGACTAGTGCAAAAGGGGGTCCGATGTAGTATAGATATACTGCTAAGTGAAAACACAAATATAAGAAATGTTATGTTTGGCTTCCGAAAATAAACCAAAGGCAATTAGGATATTTTATACAGTCTAAGAATATGTTTTGCACTGATTTTACTACAACAGTATGAGAAAAATACTATGTGGTGAAAAATTACACTGTGTAAAGTAATGGGTCCCACTAAGTGGACACCTAATGGATCCTTATTAGGCCACCATACCATGAAAGGTGGCCCAATCACAAATGGACACTAATTCCCATGATCATCACCTAGTGGGTGACTCACCCATTTAAAAAAAAAAAAGGGGAGGGGGGGTGTGTTTGGATAAGTCTTAATAAAAGACTTAAAACATAAAAAATCCTTTGGTTTTTTTTTTTTCCATCAAATTCGGCAGCCCTTGTTTCCTCTCTCACAAAATTTTGTTCAAAACAAGTATCCCACAAGATTACTTCTAAGCAAATTTCAAGCTAGAACAAAGCCCTAGCTCAAGGTTTCCTTAACTTTCAAGGTAAGAATCCAAACTTTTTTCAAGTTTTCTTAGAGTTTTTTTTTTTTTTGGGATTCAAGGGAATTAATGAAGGTTTTCTCTTCCATGAAATATGTTTAGGAGAATTGGCAAGGAAATCAAGTGTTCAAGGTGCAAGATCACCACTTTTTCTATGGTAAAGTTTAATTCTCCAAGTTTCAAAGTTTATGATGATTTTGTTTTGGTTTCCTTCAAGTATGGCATGTAATGATTTGGAAAAGGTTATGGCATGCTTTTAAAATGATCTTACGGCATGTTTTCAGGCTGAATTTGAGATATGGATGGTAAAATTTCTATTTAGTGAAAAAAGGGTAGTTTTTGTAAAGTTTGAGTGTTTAGTGTTAGACTTGTGATTTGGGCATGAAAGTGGTTTGGAAAGGGCTGAATTTGCTCTCATAGTGGTGGAAATGCCATTTTAAAACTAGATTTTTCAAAAATTAGCCAGGGACTAAATTGCAAAGAAAAAGTTTTTCTCAACAGATTTGAAAAATGATCAAAAATAGCCCTGTACAGTGGGAATTTTAAAATTTTCAAAACATGAAAGTTGTAGATCTTCACTGAAGTTGTTAAAAATCGTGAGGCGATTCATCAAAAATCGCTTCTGTTTGTGAGTTATTGATTTTACAAAAATTTGTTAAAATTGGAAAAAAACTTTAAAGGGCAAAAACGTTATTTTGCAAAAGAATTTTAGGTAGGGTGTTTTGAGCAGATATGATCCTTATGAAAAATGGAAAATTATGGTCTAAAGAGATTAATTTTAGTTCTAGGGATAGAATTGTCAAAATTTTCAGATAAGGGACGAAATTGCAAAGTTTGATTAAAATGGGGCATTGATGTCAAATAAGGAGACCCGATACCCCAGGGTATTGTTTCAAAATTAACAAGCAACAATTTTCGTTAAAATAGCAAAATCGAGCTCGGTAAATTTAGGAAGGCCCACCGAGAGGAAAATCATCATTTTCCCACGAGTAACCCGAACCGCTCATAAACTTTCCAAATAGGAAAAGGGATTATTAGTGAGATTTCTGCCCTTCGTTAGAGACGATAGGGTAGAGTAGGATAAGAGTAAGAGAATCTGTGATTATCATGGTTGTATACAGTTATGCAACCCGATCTATTAATTAATTATCGTTTTGTATTGACACAAAGGAAGTAGTGAAAATTTGGCTAATAGCGTTGTAATTTGTCAAATAGGACCCTAGAAGATTAGGAAAAAAGGGACTGATGTCGGCTTGCGCAGCAACCAAAACAAGTAAGTATCAATCCCACCTACAGTATGGAATTGTAGGTATAGAATATGATATATATATATATGTAAATATATACCTGTGTGTATATCAAGGTGCATACTTATGTGTGTATAATAATATATGTATTTATGTGTATATTGATATGTGTACCTGTGAGTATACAAAATAAGTACCTCTGCTACACTATGTCGTATGTGTGTGTGTATAATAATGTGTACTTGTGAGTATATAAAATATGTAACTGTGTGTACTATACAGTAAAAGAGTATTTATGTTTTGTGTATAACATGTAAATATGATCTCATGCATGGTATGGTAACCACAATAATTGGGCTGGTAAACACACCACTAGACATAAGAAGAGTGTCATACTGACTCCTGACTCAAGAGGAGTTTAAGGTTATGGTATGGTCTCGGTGTCACGTAAACCTATGTGCGCAATGTAACGAACACTTGGGCTCTAACTAAAGATAAGACATGATAAGAATAAAGAATGTTCATAATGAAGCATAACTGGATCATGCATTTCAGTGAACGTTGCATGTGGGCCGTGTATGGACTTACTGGGCCTAAACTCACTTAGTATTTTATACTGTAGGTATACCAACTAAAAGGTCAGAATAAATTCACTGATGAGCTGGCGGAGGGATATGAGTAATGTGCAGAACTGGGTATGGATGCCACCATAGATATGTTTCCACTGTAATATATTTTAAGGTATTTTAAAACGTGTTGTATAAAAGTTGTAATATAGTTAAGCAAGATAAAATCTCTCTCGAAAATATCTCACAAACAATATTATACAAGAAAGTTTGTTTATGTAACTATATGTATATGTTTGTATTTTGAAGGTTGCTAAAATCTGCATAGGTAATATGTTTTAAAAAAAAAATATTCTTAAGTTTTTCATCTATACGTAAGTAGAAAAAGTGTTTTATTACAGCCCAAAAAAGGCGGGTTGTGATAAAACATGCATCAAAGTTCAAAAAAAAAAATGCAACAAGTAATGCGCACGTGCATTTACTAGTATATGTATATAGTACGTATGTATACATACATATATATGATTGGGAAAGAGGGGAAAATGGAGGGTCAAATAATTATACGCCACAAAGGAATAAAACGACCCTTGTGGCCTTGTCCAAGGCTGAGAGGACTTGAGGAGGCTTAAATATATATATGATTGCTTTCAAGTTTCAAGCCTTTTTTTTTTCTGTTCTTATATTTTTTTATTATCAAAAATAATAATTTATTTTACAATAGTTTGTGTCAAATATATCATCACCTGAGTATTTTCCACGCAATTCTCTACAATATATATATTTTTTTTAAGAAATTTTTTAAGAAATTTTTTTATAAATAACATTTTTTAAAATTTGCATTTTATAAATGTCATCCACATGTAATTTGAATGATAGTGTACCACACATGTAATTTTCTCTTTTTTCAATATAGCTCTAATAAATACTTTGCTTTGACTAATCGTCCCACAAAGATAATTTGCTTACTTGCTTGCAACTATTTACTTGCTTCTTTTTTAAAAAATTTTATCGAAATCTTATATTGTTAAATGTTTTATTAAAATATTTTTACCTTGGATAATTCATCTCAAATATATTTAGGATTTTTTGTATCTAGGGTTCCCAAACTCTTCAACCTTTTGTTACTTGTGCCTCTATTTTGAAGGTTTGGACAACAAGGTCCCTAATTTCTCATTTTCTAGACACTTAGGTTCTCATTTTGGAGTTTGGGATAACTGGATCCCTAAACTATCATTTTCTTAGCACTTGAATCCCCCATTTTCTATTAATCCATTCTAACTAATGATTATAAATCCAAAATTTCACATATAAATTTTTTCATAATTATCCACCAAAATCTCCACTTTTATTTTATTATCATCTTTTATTTCATACTCAAAATAAATATAAAAGTATAAAAAAAACAATTTATACTAATTAAAAATAACAAATTAAATATTTAAAAATTAAATTAACAGTATCAGGATTGTAGAGATATACATAAGTCATAAGTGAGCATAAATTACAACATGTTGACTTAAGCAAGATTTTATAAGTAACTTGATTTTCTTACTTGTTGATTTTTTTTTTTTTTTGGAAGTCTTATTTGCTGATTTAATGCATTTAAAATATATATACATATAAGTAACTTGTTTTTAGGGGCAAATGCTTATTTTATAATTTAAATTTTATTATTGTATGCATTTATTTTTGTTTGCACTTTTCATTATAGGTTAATTAATGATTCTGTTGATGTTTCCTTTTGTTTCAAATTGCGTATAATATTTGGATATCTTATTTTGTGATATGGCAATATAATATTTCATCCTTTCTAGCCAGATAATTATACACACTTAAGAGCTAGAAGTAATGCATTGTGTATTATTTCCCAATTAAGCTTATATTTATGCTGATCATTAATTAAGAAGCATTTGAACCATCTGAAGTGTGTGTGTATATGATTGCTTCTAAGTTTCAAGCTCTTTTTTTTAGTTTTTAAATTTTTTTAATATTTTTTCTAATTTGCTTTTTTAAATAATTTCTCTCAAACATGTTCATACTTTAAATATTGTTATTTCATGCAATACTCTAAGCCATTATTTTTTTAAGGGCAATGCTAAGGTTCTCATTGATGGGCCTTTTTTTGGTCTACTAAATTTGGATCCAATGGTAAAAACAAACAAGCTCGCCAACAGTTGAATAGTTCAAAACACACCAAATTTATTAAAAAATCCCAAAAAAAAAGTTCGATCTAAAAAAGAAAAAGCCATGATTGCCAGCGACCTTCTGCGTGAGTGGGATCGCCCTCAACAATGCCAAATCGCGGCGGAGGTTGCGCCATGGGTTACCAACAACCTCACATCTTGAGTTTGGGTAGGTGGAGATCACCCTAGGAGACTCCAGATCACTAGTGGAGGTCATGATTGGGTGGTATCCCACCTTCCATAGTGGCCCCATTGCTACGACAGAGGATCGCAAACTGTTGCATCCTGTTGCTGACGGAGAGGGCACGACTAAAATCATGATTTCATCACAACAGAGGGCACGACTGAAATCACGATTTCGTCGCAAAAGAGGGTGTGATGCCTTCACATCCATCATAGTTTGTTGTGATTCAGCCACCATTGGATTGCCATCGATCCGCAACTATCAAGCCCCCCACCCTCTCCACCTCCCTTGCCCCGCTGCCGACATTGAGCCCCCTAAGAGCAAAGGCCTTCCGACGAAGTCGCATACCGTGGTGATGGGTTGACTCTCCACTATCGATCACAACGACACCTTTTGACAATGGTTACCGGAGTTTTTTTTTTTTCCTGAATTGTTAAAGTTTCTTTTTAATAATTTTTATTTTTTATCTATTTTTGTAATTATTAGAGTAAAAAGAAAAAAATGTTGTAATCAAATATGGATAGTCTATTTTTGTTATTATTGAAAATTGAATTTGGATAATTGAATTTGAATCTAGTAGTTAAAAAGAAGTACCTCATTTATGAGAAAAGGTTCTCATCAATGAGAACTTTTAGAAGTTTATATTATAGCATTTCATATAGCTCTAATAAACACTATTTTGTGTAATTTTGCTTCAGAGATGATTTGCTTGCTTTCAACTATTTGCTTCCATCCTTGCTAAGTAGGGCCGACAATTTGGGTCACGACACGATAACACGACACGAACCCAACATAAAAAATACAGGTTAGGGTTGGAAAAATAGGCCTCGGGTTGGAATTGGGTCGAACCCGTCTGACCTGCACAAAAAATGGGTTGGGTTCGGGTCAACTCGAATCAACACGAAATCAACCTGAAATAACCTACCAAAAATGTGTCGAAATCAGGTTGACCTGAAAATTGTTAATCAACCTATGTAACCTAAATTGAACTCGTGTGACCTTAATGTAACCCATATAACCTGAAATTAATTTTAATGTGTCAAATTAGTCTAACATTTGTTGTATATCCAACTTGACATGATTCTAATTTCTAGCATATTTGTTTTTGTTAAACTTATACAAAGTGTTGTTAACTTTTTTTATGGTTTTGTTTTGTTGGATTATTGTTTATTTTGTAGGCTTGTTGTTGGGTCTATTGTGTTGAAGGTCTATCGGGTTTAGCGGGTCAGTGTGTCGTATCAACACGAACATGCACAAAGTAGCATATTGGCAGGTTGCATAGGTCGAGTCGGGTCGGGTCTGTGACGACCCGCTTTTTTGGACAGTCATTTTACTTATTTAAACATCATTACTTAAACAGTAATCTTACTTACTTAGTAAGAAAAATTCTGAAATAATTTTTTTTTCTAAGCATATTCTTTAAACGTACTTAAAAACTGTTGCGACCTTTGTCGCTATTCATGTCGAGACCTCACTCAACACTTGACTTTAAAACCATTTCAAATCGTTTCTTAAACTTTGAAAACACTATATTAAATAGTGAAAAATATTTCTTTTAAACAGTAGAAACCTTACTGTAGTAGTATCCATACCCAAATCCTTGCATCCGTCTTCCGCAGCACTCAACTCTTCTAACGGGTCTTACTGGTCCATAAAACTACCTACAGCATGAAGAAAATTTTTATGAGCTTTCGCTCAGTAAGTTCAAACAAAATCTCATAAAGCATTTAAACGTGCTTTAAAAACTTTTCTAGAATGTTTCCCATTAATGTTTTACTAAAGCAATTGCTATAACGTTTTTCATAAACGCTTTTCACAAAATATCTAACATAAAACAATCCTCAGATTGCTCTTCATAACGTTATTTATGTTTTTATGAACATTTAATATAAAACATTTCTCAGAATGTTTTTCATAGCATGTAAATGTTTCACAATAAACAAATCAAATACAATCACAATGCATGTTTTCATTTATGCTCAATTATGAACTTTCAATTATGAGCGTCTTATGACCATTCTTTCTTACTTTGACTTTATGTCCTTGTTCCTTATATTTTCTTATCTTACACTTTAACTTTCCTTATCTGACTTTAACTTTTCACCTTTTGTTCCTTAACTTTCTTTATCTTATAACTTTTAGTGTTCGTACCAACATCTTTAATCATGAGATCATAAACGTGATGCTTCCCTTGTGGAAGACTTAAGACCATCGAACTTCGAGGTCGTGTACATTACATCTGGGAGGTCAAACTTTAACTATACTTTCATTACCTCACAACGAGGAGGCTGGTACGACACTTTCTTTTCAACTTTATGTTACCTTCTTATTAACCTTAGTGAGCACATCAAATACAACCACATCATATGCAAATATACTTGCAAATCATTGCTTGTACTATAAAATCTGTTGCATAACAAATGCAACTTAAAATGCAAACACATTTTGATAATCATAATTTGTACTCTGAAACTTATTGCATAACAAATGCATCATATAACGCAATCATATTTTACAAATCATAACTTTTATTCTGAAACTTGTTGCATAACAAATGCATCATATAACGCAATCACATTTTGCAAATCATAACTTTTATTCTGAAACTTATTGCATAACAAATGCATCATATAACACAATCATATTTTGTGAATCATAACTTTTATTCTGAAACTTATTGCATAGCAAATGCAACTTATATCGCAATCACATATTGCAAATCATAATTCTTCTTCTGAAACATATTGCGTACAAATGCAACATATATCGCAATCACATATTGCATATCATAACTTTTATCCCAAAACATATTGCATACAAATGCAACATATATCGCAATCACATATTGCATATCATAACTTTTATCCTAAAACATATTGCATACAAATGCAATATATATCGCAATCACATATTGCATATCATAACTTTTATCCTAAAACATATTGCATACAAATGCAACATATATCGCAATCACATATTGCATATCATAACTTTTATCCTAAAACACATTGCATACAAATGCAATATATATCGCAATCATATATTGCATATCAAAACTTTTATCCTAAAATATATTGCATACAAATGCAACATATATCACAATCACATATTGCATATCATAACTTTTATCCTAAAACATATTGCATACAAATGCAATATATTACGCAATCATATGTTGCAAGTCATAACTTTTATACTGAATTGTATTGCATACGATTGCAACATATTACATAACAATACTTCATAAAACTTATAACTTACATTATAACACATTATGCATTGTCGAAATGCAGGATTTATACTAATCCTATTTCGTATCTAGGTTGCACATCTGCATCTAGATCATAATTTGGTACATAAAAACTGGCCAGTAAGTTCATCTTTTTATTGTTCAGTCTATAGGCCTTTTATCATCTAGTCGTTCTAGACTAGTGATAATGATTATTTAAAACATATTTACGTACTTGTCTGAAAACTTCTAAGGGTCATAACAGAGCTTAACTTTTTATATCTCTCTTGAACATGTCTAGCCTTTCCTTGGGGTATAGAAGAAGGAAAAATTAGCTCTTGTCTTTTTTTTTTTTTTTTTTTGTATTCGTAGAGTCTCTCTCTTGGCTCTGCTCTTGTGACCTCTTTGTCGGTCACGAGAAATGTTCTAAATTCTACTTGATTATCTAAATCGTTCTCACGATTTCTAATCGAACCTAGGGTGTCTTATAGTAATTTTTCTAGTTTCCTATAGGCAAATTGAAGATTATATCCTTAATAGATTTCTTATGGACCTTATTGTGCATATTCATTATGCACTATATGGTATTGTACTTATATACTTTATCTTGTTACATTATAGATAAAAAGCATCAATCATAACATTCATATCCATATCATTTGCTCGTATAAGTATTATACTTACACATCATATTCATAAACATATCATACATATACATGTCATTCATATCATACTTTCACATTTCATGCTTTCATATATTACTCATACTCATGTCGTTCACATCATACTTTTACATTTCATGCTTTCACATATTATTCATACTCATGTCATTCATATCATACATTCATTTGTCGTTCATACTTTCATATGTGGAGTTGCTATACATTTTTCTTCTTTGAATAACAACTATTTCATATTATATTCATATAATACTTTAAGTCATGTCACATTTATAATACACACACCAATCATAGTTCATAACATTCATGCATATCAATATGCAAATAGGCTTCAAACATAACGGTTGCAAATTCATTGCAAATCTTATTTTGTACTTTAGAACTTTTTTGCATAATAAATGCAAATATACTTTAAAAAACAACTTGCATAACCATTGCAAACTTATTTACAAATGCATATGAATGCATTAAAAACTATTTACTTCATGCTGTAGGTGAAATCTAAACTGACCAGGACTATGCCCTAGCGTTCTCTATTTCGTTCCTTTCTCGTTCCTTTTTCTTCCATTGGTCGGCTTTTGTGTCCTGATCATACGACAGCCGACTAATTAATTAACTTTCTTTTTATCAATCCACTTGATTGATAATAAAACGTAAACATTAACCATTCATTCCTTTTTCATAACTTGGTATACTATCAGTCTACCGTTCTCTTTACTCAACCTTATAAACCATCAGTTTACCTTTCCTTCAATTAGCCTTGTAACCCACCGGGGTTACTTTTCCTTAACTTAAACATCCCTTATTAAATCTCTAGTCACATCTGACGGTTACGTTACTTAACATATTACAAAAAAATCCCCACTAAGAAGCGTTTCCTAACATCAGGCGTTCAAGTCCGCTTTGGCTACTTTCGCAAAAAAGAGTTAAGGGCAAAATGGTCATTAACTCTTTTTCTTTCATTCATTCCTCGACTGAACTTTAAATTCTTAAAACTTAGCATCTATAATACTTATTGCCTACAGCAGTATAGAAAACCAACGTTCTCTAGTGAAAACCCAGTTTCCACACAATTTATAGTTTTGGCCCCAATCCAAAAATATTTACATTTTTGCCCCCATAACAAAAAATAATCTTTTTACACTATTAGTCCCCATTTTTCATGAGGAACCTCAAAGTACCATATTCAAAATCCTTTAGAAAAATGACATATTTACCCTTTTAAAATTTTTTCTAATTTTAACAAATTCTTATAAAATTAAAATCTCACAAATGGTATAGATTTTTGACGAACTGTCCGCGTAGCCTAACAGTTTCATCGAGATCTACAACTTTCATGTTTTAACTTTTGTGAAAATCTCACTGTACAAGGGCCTTTTTGGCCATTTTTCAATTCTTCCGAGAAAGAACTTTTTCTTTCAATTTAGTCCCTATGACATTTTTACAAAAATCTGTTTCAAAATTACAATTCTACCCCTGAAGAAACCATTCCATGCCTTAATCAAAACATTCTCATGCTCAAACATCACTTTTGCAAAGTCTAACATCAAAATTACAAAAATAACATTTTTTGCAAAAATTAGTAGTTTGCAGTAACCAAAGTTTCACAACTTAAACATGCCATACTTCACATATGCATGATAGTTCATCAAATACATGCTCAAGAACCCACATAGGTTCAAAGTAATAAAAATAAAAATAAAATTTACAAAATTTCAAAACTTTAAAATCCAAAACTTACCAAAATAACACCCTTTTAGTTTCAAGCCTTCAAAATCCCTTTGAACTCCCTCCTAAGCTTCCTTTCCATTCCAAAATTTTATGGATTAATTTTCTTTCTTAACCCATGAAAAATCCCTTGAAAACTCATTAAAAAGTTTAGGATTTTACCTTAAAACTTGTGAAAAATCCTTGTACTTGCTTGTAAAACTTGTTTGGAGCTATTTTTACAAAGTTTGGGGTTGAGGAATTTTTTTTTGAAAGCTTCCTTCAATGGCTGCCGAAACTTGGAGGAGAAGGAGAGATTTTTTTGGCTCAATTCAACATTAAATGCATACTTATCCAATAGGTGACTCATGGTAACCCATTAGGCTACCATGTGGCATGATGTGATTGGGCCACCTTTCATGTCTTGGTGGCCCAATAAAAAGCTAATGGGTGTCCACTTGGTAGGACCCAAAAATTTATACTGTGTAATTTTTTTACCGCACAGTATTTTTCTTATACTCCCGTGGTAAAATCGGTGCAAAAACATATTCCTAGACTGTGTAAAATATTTTACTTGCCTCTGGTTAATTTTTGGAGGTCGAACATAACGTTTCTTATTTCTCCACATTCTCTAAGTAGTATTATTCATGTACTGCTTTAACTTAAACAACCCAATTTTTGTATTGTGTGACCTTAAACGGTCCAATTTTTACACTGTATTATTTTAATACCGTATAATTTTTTGTATTATTATACAGTATTTTTCCTTAACTTAATGCATTAGAAATCCCAGGTGTCACAAGGTCAACCCGTCTACACATCAGGTCGTGTCCAGGTTGGGCTTTTTTTGACCTGTCAGGTCACAGGTTGGGTTCAGGTTGACGTGTTGGCTGTTTATATAAGGGTTCAACCCGACCCGAACCCGACCCGTGGACCCGAATTGTCAACCCTAGACTGCTAAGTGCTGGGTATTTACATGAAAGGTTTTTTTTTTAATCCGTGTTTAAAAAATTTCTCCGTTTTTGTCTCTCTTTTTTTAACAGTTTTTAAAGATGGTTTTTCACGTTATATCGCATTTCACAAGAAGATCATTTGATAGCATTATGGTTATTGACAAACATTTATGTAATTTTAATAATTTGATGACATATTGATAAGTTAGTTTTAGACTAATTAATTAGATGATTTTCACTTAATATTTTCATTGGGTTTGAACAATTTATAAGAATTTGATAGTGTTTTATGTTCTTTTGTAGATTTTGATAGAAAAAGGTGCATAATGACAAAGTGCGAGGCAAAAAGGACCAAAAAATGAGCAAAATTAGACTCGGGGACAATTTATAAGAATTTATAAGAATTTATAAGAATTTGATAGTGTTTTATGTTATTTTGTAGATTTTGATAGAAAAAGGTGCATAATGACAAAGTGCGAGGCAAAAAGGACCAAAAAATGAGCAAAATTAGACTCGGTGACAAAATGGAGCCTAGACACCAGCTTATAAGCACCTAAGTGCTCCTGCAAAAGAAATCTCATAGAAAAACCCAAGAGCATAGCGCCTAGGCGCCAAGGCGCCACAACTTGGGCGCCTAGGAGAAGGCCGGAGCAACATAGCGTCTAGGCCTAGGTGCTACAATCATGGCGCCTAGGCACCACTATGAAGCCTAGGCACCAAAAATAGGGAGCCTAGACACTTGTGATCTTAATTCAATTCTGAGTCTAATTTCAATCCAAAATTGCCATTTCAAACCATTGCCTATAAATAGAACATTATGAGGGTTTGAAGGACGAATTTTAAGAGAGAAAGACTGCAGAAAAGATGAGAGAACTCCCTACTTTGGAGAAGTAGAACAATGCAACCCGGAGACAGAATTCATCTTTGCATCCAAACACAATTCTTTGCCTTCACTTATCATGTTTAAGACATTATTTAGGATTTTTTTTAGTTTTATTATGAACTAATTTCCCTTTTTCTAGGGCTACGATGTAGCCGGATTATGAATGTTTAATTTTATTTAAATTAATTCAACTCAATGTTTATTCATTATCTATGTAGAGTGTTTAATCCGATCTTAAGGCTTGTAAAAATTTACGCGCCTTTTACATGATTTGTGGTTTAATTTGAGGTTGAAAAGCAATAATTAAATTAGACAGTACTTGAATGCCATGAGATTGTTATAGGATAAAGATATCTATGAGATTTGTGTAACATTGTGAATTTTCTGTTCTTAATTAATCTTGATAAGTTTAGAATTTTCACAAATATGTAGAAAATTTGCTAACGGGAATAAATTTTTAATGCTTGAGAAAGATTAATGATTATCTAAGAAAAATTTGTTATTGGCATAGGAGTAAACATCAGTTGATTAAATTAAATAATTTAATAGGACTAATTTAGGTGAAATCGGATGCCCTAATCTTTTATTTATTTAGATTTTCATTTATATTTAATTTTAAAGTTAATTAATTTAGGTACTTAGCTAGATTAAAGCAATCTTCTTTTATTACTTATTAACAACACTTGCACTTGCGTTAGAAAATTCACAACACATTATATTTAACTACCGAAAAATGGACAAAGATGTAATTAATTCTTTATTAAAATATTTTTACTTTGCATATTTTCTTTTGCCAAAAATTTCATATTCCGCCATATAGTTTGTTAAAATTTAATAATTACAAGTTCATTGCATGATGTCTAAAAAATTTCAAGAACTGATAACTAAAAAAAACCCAATAAAGAACATATTTCAGAAAGATTATAGTGGTTTGTATAACAACAATTTACCGTTTCTGTATGATATTCCAATGCAAATTACACAACTTATATTCACCTCTCGAATCAAAATATGATAGTAGAGAAATTTTCAAAAGCCCGAAAACAATGTCAGCCAACTATTATTTTGCTTATACAAAACAAAAAATAAAAAACAAAAAATGGGTGTTGCATTTCCATCAAGTTATGTATCAAGATTCCGGTTGAATTTACAGTACTTAGGTCAGGTCCAACGCAGAACATGGGGCGATATAAATACATATATATACTTCTTTCTGAAATATTGTCCTCTTGTATGAGTCAAAAAAAAAAAAATCACCGCAGATCAATAACGTCAAATTTTATATTGGCATTCATGAAGACATGAGAGCAGTGCTCATAAATTGAACTTCCATCAGAAGGCTCCTCATGGGGATGAAACCCACGCTGCTGACAGGTGCGAATAACCGACACCCCGCCTGGGTCGGACAAATGGAAGATGCCGTGTGGACTGCAACGGAATTGCGAATATGTTAGCAAGCTAATTGGATAACGGGAAAGTAAATGATGAAAGATGTTTAAGTTTTGTAACATCTCAATCTCTAAAATTTCTGTTTCACAATTCTCGTTTGCGAAATGAAAAAACCACATTGAATTCGGGCAGTAAGCATGTTGACACATGGTCAAGCTTCTCCTCACAACTTTTCCGTGGTTCCCTCCACATAAACAACATGTCAAGTAGGAAGGAAAGAAAACGAGAGGGAAATCTACGTGAGAGAGCATCAGGAAAGAAAAGATTTTACAGTTCTTTTATGTTGTTTGGTATAACAAGGAGGAAATAAACTAGCCTTTTGTTGTTCGGTAGTGCAAGTGAAAGCGGAGAGAAATAATAGTATTATTCATTGAATTACTACATATATGCCTTTCTTTTTCTTTTTAGATTTTATAATGTGCAAGAATAATTTAGTATTTTTTTTCCTTCCAAAAAATAACTCCAACCAGACTGCATAATTTTCTCAATTTCCACTCTACAACCAAATGAATGTGTTGCTATACCATGAATAAACACCAAGTTTACCGCAGGGTGTCAGCCAATTTTTCTACCGTATTTTCTCTCACATGCTATAGCATTTTTTATTTTAACTTGTGATAATTGATAATGATATCGACAATAAGATTTAAGCTTTTCCACCAAAAAACATAAGATTAAGCTTGGCAGGAACAAAATTCTTGTCAGCAAGTGGAAAGACAACTTACCTAGATGAATCTGTCGGGGCCATAACGATAGCAATTGCTTCTGGTAACATTATCTGAAGAGGAAAAGAATGTCAAAGAAATCCTTTTACCAAATAACTACATTGTATATTAAAAGACACCAGAAATATATAGAACAATAAATTGGCAGAAGACCACATCCTGTAATGACAGTGATGATAAATCGTTCTTCCACATCCAAAAGAATTGTAAATGTCGTTGTCATTCGAGAGAGAGAGAGAGAGAGAGAGAAGCAAAAGTGATACTTTAACCTTAGACGAGACAGAAATGATTATTGAGACGTAACAATTACACTAATTGTATGTACAACGAGCGTCAAGTAACACACACTTTATAGCCATAGAGAAAACTAGACATGAATACTTATAAAATAAAATGAATTTGTTACCTGGTATGAATAATGCGTGTGTAGATCAACAGATGACATGAAACAGGTCTGAGTTGGGTGTGTCTGAAAAATAAATATCATCATGAGAACAAGTGACAAAGGCTCAACGGGAAAAGCAAAAGATCTGCATGGATAAATTTTTGTTCCCATGGAACAAAGAAAACGAATGATGTTATCATGAAATTTTGCAAGTTTTCCTCAAGTGGATAAATTATTCAAATTGCCTCCAAAGATCTTCTTCATTCTCATCTAGCAATTATATCGCACACGCAAGCACAGAAAGAATCAAATATACATATATATATAACCACATAGAGAAAATAACAAAATTTGGTTTGGTGCACTCTGGCCTAAAGAGACACTTACATGAATCCATCCAAGAGGAAAAAGGGATAACTTGTCTTGAACTTCAAATATTTCCTCCTCATTCAATGTTTGACACTGGGAAAAAAAAGGATTAAGCAAAATATAGCCAACGTCAAGTGGAAATATGCAGAAACTCTAAAATAGCACAACATAATCATAAATGTGATTTTTCTTACTGAATCAGAAGTTGACTCCTGCTTCGGGACTATAAGAGTAGTGATGTGGAAAACTCTGTTTTTCTGCAGCCACATGAAAATAAAAGCATTAAGAACCCCAGCACTTCACTTCCAAGGCCCACAATAACCTTTGCTTGAATTGAAGACATTGTAGTATAATTCGTTATTGACCTTTTACCTACCAGTGACCCTGCAAGAACAGCACATGTCTCTAAATTTTTTTCGGTATTTGCTTGAGCTAACCTTAAGAAGTCCTCCATCAATCTTACAGGCTGCACAATATACATTAAAGTACAAAAGCAACACTTTATATTAGCCATGAAATTGAGAATGTCGTGTCGACCAGAACTTGGACAAGACAAGCAGAGGCGGAGCCAGGATTTTGTTTCGGGGTGCATAAGCTAAGAATGCAAAAAAAACTCAAGAATCTAGCAATATATCAACTCTCAATATTATAAAATAGTTAAAAGGACATGCATACTCAATTTCTTGAATATTTTATAATGCAAATCTAAAAGTTTTCTTTAAAGTCTAGTTACTTACTTGACTTTCTATTTTCTTCTGAGTTTAGTTTAGTAAAAAAAAAAAGAGTAGAACACTCATGAGAAAATGGTTTTGATGGAGCAAAACTGATAATAAATTATTTAGGGAGTGCAAAATAGATGTATGAAAAGAGGTTTAAATACAAACACAATCAAGAAAAATTACTTCGGTAAAGCAATTAGGCAAATTTATTTATGAAGGCCATATTTATTAAGAAAAATAGTACTATTTTAGATAACTAAAAGAAAAAAAAAATACTTAAACAGAGACACATTGGAGAAACATTATTGAAATTGGGGCAAATTAGAACAAAAGATTAATGAGGTATATATAAAAAGTAATTTTAATAGGAATAAATTAGAGGAAAGAATTTGTTAATGATGAAGGCATATATAAAATTTTGTTAATGAGAGGGAGGCATATATGAAAAGTTTTTAAAAACTATGAGCAAAAACATAAATTATAAAACATCCAGGGGAAGCATATGCCCCCCCGGGCCTGGGCACCCTCTGCCCCTGAAGACAAATGTTTTGCAAATATATAGAGGGGAAAAAAAGAATCAGCATAGGGGTGCTTACAACGTGTAGATGTTGATATGAATTCGAATTTGGCATCCCATCCTGAGAAGGTTGTGCAGGTCCAGGTCTTGGATCTGCAACTTTTGATGGAGGAATCGGTGCATGATCCTGCTGTATTCGAGCAAGAACAGGGGGTGGGCAAGGTTGGTGGATATTGCCAAGCTGGAAAAGATCCTCCCTTGTATCATTAATCAAAGGAGGACTTGAATAATCGGCTGGATTTAGCCATCTTCCATCATCTAATGAGAGTACAGCATCCATGGTAGATTGACTTCCTCCTGAATTGTCGTCTTTTACTGTGACAACATCATATTGTCCCGCCTGATTGAGGCTTTTACCAAAGAATGACAAGAGTACAAGATGTTACAAGCAGCCACAACATAAGTACAAAGAATTTTGCGATAAGTAAAAAGTCACACACACGCACACACACACGCAAAATGTGAACTTCAAGGTAAAGTTTGCAGATACCCTAACCCTGAATCTATAGGGACATCAGGAGGCATTAAGTCTGTACTGCTTGGATACTGAACCTGTATTCCACAAGAGTATTCACACATTAGAAGATTCAGCAAAATTTACCAGAACAAGTAATTTAAAGTCACACGAAATGTACCTTAGTTTCTGCACTGGGTCCAAGCCACTGCCCTCGAAGGCCATTTGGACCTAAAAATGAATGTCTAGACAAGGTCTCCTTATTTGGCTGAGGTAGTTTAATGAATCTGTACATTTCAGGAAAATTTATTAGGTATGCACGCTTTACAGAAAAGGGCTTACCACAAACTAAGGGCACACTTCTTGAAAGACAAATTATGATTGATAATTGATGAAGGAAGATTCACCATTCTTCTTGCAGAAAACGTACACAAGTTTTCAAAAGCAAAAGAGCACAAAAAGGAAATTTCAAAAAGAATCCTCAAGAACTTCCAAACATGATTGAAACAATAGGATTTACAACCAAAAAAAAAAAAGAAGTAAATATCACTTTCATATCCAACCTGTAGGGTACAGAGTAACAATTTTATGCAAAGGAAATAAGGAATCATCGTAATATTGGGCGGAGAATCTCAGAGCCATCTATATAACTATTAATTCAGCATCGAACAGTATTTCTCTATTCAATAATGTTGACACTAAATATATACTCACAGCTTTTGGAACTGCTTGTCAATTTGTGAAGAATTCTCTGAAACAGAATAATCATTGCTATACTTCCATGAAGACTGTGAGCTTGTGCTGGTAGGCTGCGGTAATTTTTTAACATAGAATTCAATCAACAAATAATAATATCTACAGCATAAAGCCAAACAAAAACTAAAAGAACAAATTAACAGACTGAACAACAAGACGTTCCCATAAACTTAATGATCATAACAGGACAGAGAACACAAAGACTAACCAACATTATGTTGCTAAATTCTCCAAAGCATTTTAGGGTCAAATCAGCGATTGGCATGATAATGTTACCTGCTTAATACTGGTACTTGAAAACTTTTTATTCTCAGAAGGCCATCCTAGAGATGTTTGGGAACCATATGAAGTCCTTTCTGTGCCATCAAGCTGTGCAAGCTGAGTTCCAGAAAGCGCCTCATTAAGTTCTCTCACTTGGCGGTCGACCTTTGGCTTTATAGATTCAAGCTCATCTAGTACATTTAACAGTTTCTGGAATACCACAATGAAAGCCAAATTGGATCATGACATCATGTTAACCAACATTGAATATGCAAGAAACAACTACTGGAAATGACGATTCACCTTACCTTCTTATATACTATTCTCTCTTTTGGAAGAGCAACCTGGTAATCTCGATGATATGGTATAGTTTCAGACACCAAACTGCGAACAGAACAAAAAGTATCATAGCATGAGCTTATGCATTCAGATATGAAATTACATTTATATATATAATATGTATATAATATGTATATTATTTGCTATTGCAAAATTTTTCAGTACCTTGAAAATCTAAGAAGCATGATATACAAATCCACAAGATTCTTCTCCTCCCTGTATACGCTAGCCTGAGCAAAGAGAACAACAACAAATATATTCAGATCTTATCTCAGATAAATATATTCCCGTTGCCAAGAATTATCCAGGAGAAGTTCTAAAAAATTGAAAAGCAAGAGACAAGAATTTTTCTTTTTCTGCTTGAAATACAGGAATCAATCACTCGTGGGATTTGGGAAACATGAGCAGCAAAGCACAAACCATTGCCAGTATTATGGAAACGGAGAAAGTGGATTTTATAGTAATCTAGCAATAATTAGTTGAAGCAAAACACTATTTAATACGAAACAAAGGGTCAGATAGCATAATTAGAAGGCAAAATCCTAATAAAAAAATTGCTAAGAACCGAGTATTTAACAGCAAATTGCAGATACGGAGAAATAGAACTAGTATAAACTAATCCCAAAGCCCAAATTTTGAAAATTCCATTAAACTAAGCCACCAAAACAGAAATTGCAAGGCGCAACAATGAATCAAAACCTCGCAAAATTGGGCATTGCAAATTGGATTTTGAAGAATGGTTGTTTTCTCAAATATCAAAGTATCAACTGCAGATTTTGACTACTTCTCTTAATCTTCCAAATTCAAACAAATTTCTAAAATAACCAAAAAAAAAGAATAATGAACAAAACTAAAGCAAACAAACATTTTTCAGCGTTTAACTCTTATAACGATTACAAAAATGGAAATTGCAGAACTCTAACAACAATTTTAGAGGAAAAAGAAATAAATTTGATACCTACAGCTTCACTATTGTGATCAGCATTCGTAGTAAAAATCGAGGATTTTAACTATCTCAATAGCAAAATTAAAGGATTTTAATAGCGGATTTGAGATATAGAGAGAGAATCAGCAAAGAGAACCTGTCTGAGGAGATTATCGGCGATTCGATAGTAGAGGCGGAGAGAAATCCGATTGTCGACCTCGACCTTGCGAGCCATGGAGTTGACGTTGATCCTCATCCTTTTCTCCGGCGGTTAAAGCCACAACTCTGCCGCAACGGTTAGATTTTCCGGCAATTCTTTCTTTTCTCTCTCTATAAATATATGTGCATGTATCTGTTTCTCTCTCTATATCTCCGATTGATCGTGAAAACTTGTGAGGGCAGTTAAAACGCGTCGTTTTGGTATGCAAAGAAAGAAAGGAGGAATTGAAAGGAAGCTTGCTTATGTCGACATGGTGGTGATTTTGCGGGCATGATGGTTCTGGTTCTGTGCGGTGACGTCCACGGAATTTTCAAGGCTTGGCAGGGGTTCAAAGCGGAGATAATTATGAAACGACATCGTCATTATTCTCTCTCTCCATGTCGTTTTTTTCTGCCCTGGTAAACGACATCCTCTTTCAAACGACATCGTCTTTCCTCTCTCTGTGTCGTTTTTATCTGTCTGGGTAAACAATATCGTTTGCTACAAAACTGACTGAAAATAATTTCAGATTTGGCTCGTAAAAGTTAAAAATTATCTCATTTTACCTCCTAAAACTTAAAATGATCCTCCTTAAGTGTATAAAAATATTTAATTTATAATTTATAGTAAGCTTATAAAGAGTTTTGTGTAATTTTTTTAGAAGAGTTTTGTGTTATTTTGAGTTGTAAGTAAAGCGATAATTTTCGGTTGTGAATTTTAAATTTAATCCCATTAAAAATGCACACGTGTTGTGGTTACAACATATAACCTAGCGGTAAATTCATACCTAAGTTTATTAATGTTGGTTAAATGTTAAAAAAGTTATATTCCATCTTGGACTTTTTTTTTTTTTTGTGAGGAAATATTCCACCTAAGACTTAGAATTTGAATTTGTTTTCTTTCAATCTGAGATGCTTGCTGAATTTTCTAAAGATATTGAGATCCTTCTAAGTCTATATGTAGTACGTACATCTCTCATCAACTTGTTCAAACTTTTGCATTTTTGTTCGACTTGTTCAGACTTGTATCCTTAATTAATAGACAGAAGAATAAGATGTTGATCATCAAGTATATAGTACATACTAAAAATAACCTCCTCGCCATTTCAGGCAAAAGCGATAGAGTTTTACAAACAAAACAAAGTTTATTATAATACACTATCACCACCATTAAAAAAAAAAAAATAAGTCCACTTCAGTACACAAACATATATTAATGATATCTACAACAAACCATGTCCTATATGTAACATTAAAACATATAAAACAATTGAATTCATAAAAACGGAAGCAAATGGATCATAAATGTAACATTAAAACATATAAAACAATTGAATTCATAAAAACGGAAGCAAATGGATCATAAAATACCTCCAGCCATTGCTCTGTTTTGCACGAATTTTGTACACCGTGCTCTGTGAATTTTGATTTTTCTGGACACTCACAAATTCACTCAGATGGTGTATTGTTGTTCTTCAGAAATGTATGCCCAGGGACCAGAGATTGAAAATTCTTAAAATTTTCGTGTATTTTTCCGTGACCATCACACGGCCTTTTGTACGGGTTGCCTGCCGAACGGTTATTCTGACAATTAACCGTTCGGCGGTTGATGCTAATGAGTTGTTCTCCACGTGGGCCAATTAGAGTCCAACATTCTCCCACTTGGCCCATACTTCCCATCAACCATCGCAAAAAGAGACAAAATACATGAATCATGGCGATAGGTCCTCTAAATGATGAGTATTATCTTCCATGCATCACAATATACCTTGCCTCTTAAGACTTACCCTTATATCTTAATGAACAAACCCTATGTTTATTCTGGTCCAAACTTTAGTGATATCTCTCAGAAATAAATTTGTGCACTCAACTGAAGATGAAATGAGAAAATATCATAAATATAGAGTTTCATAACAAAGTACAACAAATTACATGAGGGAACCAAGTCCCATTCTGTCCACATGATCCTTAAATTTTACTGGTGGCATGCCTTTAGTCAAGGGATCGGCAATCATCAATTCAGTGCTTATGTGTTCAATGACCACTGCTTTATCCTTAACACGCTCTCTTATGGCTAGATACTTAATGTCGATGTGTTTGCTTCGACTACCGCTCTTGTTGTTTCTAGCCATAAAAACAGCAGCTGAATTGTCACAGAATATCTTCAACGGCCTAGAGATAGAATCCATAATCCTAAGCCCGGAAATGAAACTCTTAATCCATACACCATGTGAGGTAGCCTCAAAACAGGATACGAACTCGGCCTCCATAGTGGAAGTAGCAGTTAAGGTTTGTTTGGCGCTCCTCCATGAAATAGCTCCACTAGCTAGCATGAAAATGTATCCGGAAGTTGATTTCCGTGAATCAATGCAGCCAGCAAAGTCAGAATCAGAGTAGCCAATGACTTCCAAGTTGTCAGTCCGTCTATACATAAGCATGTAGTCTTTGGTTCCTTGTAGGTACCTCATCACCTTCTTTGCAGCCTTCCAGTGGTCTAATCCTGGATCACTCTGATATCTGCCCAACATTCCTACAGTAAATGTAATGTCAGGTCTTGTGCAAACCTGAGCATACATAAGACTTCCAACAGCTAAAGCATATGGAATGTTGTGCATCTGTTCTCTTTCAAGGTCATTTTTCGAGCACTGATTCAAATTGAATCTGTCACCCTTCACAATGGGAGCTATACTCGGTGAACAATTTTTCATCCGAAATCTCTCCAAAACTTTGTTGATATAGGCCTCTTGAGACAGACCCAAAGTGCCTTTATATCTGTCTCTGTGTATCTTAATGCCTATAACGAAGGATGCATCACCCATATCCTTCATGTCAAAGTTTTTAGAGAGGAATTGTTTTACCTCATACAGCATACCCTCGTCATTGGTTGCAAGTAAAATGTCATCCACATATAGAACCAGGAAACAAATTTTACTCCCACTGACCTTCTGGTATATACATTGATCCATGATGTTCTCTACAAATCCAAATGAGGAGATGACATCATGAAATTTCAAATACCACTGACGGGAGGCCTGCTTTAACCCATATATGGATTTCTTAAGCTTACATACCAACTGCTCACCATTACTAGAGGAGAATCCTTCTGGTTGTTTCATATAAACCTCTTCCTCTAGTTCACCATTGAGAAATGCTGTTTTCACATCCATCTGTTGCAACTCTAAGTCAAAATGAGCAACAAGTGCCAAGATAATGCGGAGAGAATCTTTCTTGGATACAGGAGAAAAGGTCTCCTTATAGTCGATTCCTTCTTTCTGAGTGAATCCTTTGGCGACGAGTCTTGCCTTATATCTTTCGATGTTGCCCAATGAGTCTTTCTTCGTTTTATAGACCCATTTACACCCTATGGCTTTTGCACCATCAGGCAACTCGACAAGATCCCAGACTCCATTGGATGCCATAGAATCCATCTCATCCTTCATTGCATCGTACCAAAGTTTTGATTCTTGGCAACTTATGGCTTGTGAAAACGTTTCAGGATCATTTTCAGCTCCAATGTTGTAGTCCGATTCTTGTAGATACACAACATAATCACTAGAAATTGCCGATTTCCTTTCTCTAGTAGATCTCCTTAATGTTAGTTCAACATTTTCCAGAGGAATCTGTTGTCCAACTTGTTGCTCGATTGTTTCTGGTGGTTCTTGAGCAACTTGACCTTCTAGATTATTATCAACAATTTGTGGAACCTCAATGATCGGTTGCACAACACTCGGTTGAACTTTAGGAGTGCTATGAACTATGATCAACCTGTCACTTGATGTAGATGGTTGAGCTTCAGTATGATCTCCTTCAGAAACTATGTTCCGAAATTGATCGCTCCCACTAATCAAGTCATTCTCAAGAAACTTGGCGTTCCTTGATTCCACAAATCTAGTGCTATGAGTTGGACAGTAGAATCTATATCCTTTGGACCTCTCGGCATATCCAACGAAATATCCGCTAATGGTCCTCGGATCTAGCTTCTTCTCTTGTGGGTTGTATACTCTTACTTCAGACGGACATCCCCAAACGCGTATATGTCGCAAACTCGGTTTCCAACCTTTCCATAACTCAAATGGCGTCTTTGGGACAGCCTTAGTCGGAACCCGGTTTAATATATACACAGCCGTCTTAAGAGCTTCAGTCCACAAGGACTTAGGTAGGTTGGAGTTACTCTGCATACTCCTCACCATGTCCATTAATGTTCGGTTTCTTCTTTCTGCTACACCATTCTGATCAGGAGAACCAGACATGGTGTATTGGGCAACTATCCCATGTTCTTGAAGAAACCTTGCAAATGGACCTTGAGCTTGTCCATCCTCAGTGTATCTACCATAATATTCTCCACCTCTATCTGTCCTCACGATCTTTATTTGTTTTCCGCATTGTTTCTCTACTTCAGCCTTAAAAACTTTAAAGGCGTCTAATGCTTCGTCCTTTGTATGAAGCAAGTAGAGATACATGTACCGTGAGTAATCATCTATGAAAGAGATGAAGTATCTCGGACCATATGAGTCTATTACTGGACTACAAATATCTGAATGTATGATTTCTAATATTTCTGAACTCCTCTTGGCACCTTTCTTAGACTTGTTGGTTAGCTTTCCCTTAATGCAACCCACACAAGTCTCGAAGTCAGTAAAATCCAAAGTACAAAGTACTCCGTCAGTCACTAACCTCTTGATTCTCTCAATGGAGATATGTCCTAATCTCCGATGCCACAACATAGAGGAATCCTCATTTATAACACAACGTTTAATGCCAGATTGAACATGCATAGCAGTATGATGTGGTTCATTTTGCAAGTTAATTGAGAAAAGACCATCAGACAAAATACCATTCCCAACAAGATCAGATTTATTAAATAAACTGAAACATTTGTCTGAAAAATTAAAGGAATATCCCAAATGTACAAGTCTGGAAACAGAAATCAAGTTCCTAGAAAAGTTTGGAACATAAAATGTCTTATCCAATTCCAAAGTAAAACCACTACTTAAAACTAAGGTGCATGTTCCGATGGCTTCCACATGTGAACGCATCTTATTTCCTGAAGAGATGCTAAGCTCACTTCCCAGTGGCTTCCTTAGTTTTCGCATACCCTGCAAGGTATTCGAAACATGGATTGTAGATCCAGAATCAATCCACCATGTGTTATAAACAACATCAATCATATTAGATTCATAACAAACCAATGAGATTGAATTACCTTTCTTCTCAAGCCAACTCTGAAATTTTGTGCAATCCTTCTTCATGTGTCCCTTCTTTTTACAGAAGAAACACTTGGATTCCTTCTTAATGACAGCTTTGGGAGGTATTTTACTCTTCCCTTTGTCCTTGGCCTGATGTTGGTCTTGATTCTGATTCTTTCCTCTCGTGGTTGTAAGTGCAGTTTCACCCATTTCCATTACAAGCCGCCCCTCTTCCTGAGTACACATGGTCAGAAGTTCATTTATTGACCATTTGTCCTTATGTGTATTATAGGAAATCTTAAAGGGCCCATATTGTTTTGGTAGAGTGTTCAGAATGTAGTGCACCAGGAAAGATTCAGACATATCCACCTCAAGGTTCTTTAATTGAGCCGCTATGTCCCTCATCTCCATGATGTGCTCACGCACACCTCTCACACCGGTGAGCCTTAAGGATGAGAACCTCATGATTAGGGTGCTGGCAAGTGCCTTATCTGAAGTTTCAAATTGCTCATCAATGGCCTTCAGTAATGCCCGGACCTTGTCATACTGTTCGACAGAACCACGTATACCAGCAGAGATTTTAGTCTTTATGAACATGACGCTAAGGCGATTAGATCGCTCCCAACGTTCATAAAGAGCAATCTCTTCCTGAGTGCTGGTGTCAGTAATTACGGGCTCGTCTTTCCTTATAGCATAATCAATGTCCATCCACCCTAAGTGAAGGAGAATTCTCTCCTTCCAGACCTTGTAGTTATCCCCTTTCAGCTCAGGGATATCACATCGTACATCAGAGAAATTCACAGGTTGTATGACTGCATAATTAAAATAAACATGCTTATGATCCAAAATATTGAGGCTAATAAAAGTAAATCATGCTTTACCAATGTAAATCATGCATAATATCATGAATCTATGACATAAAACTTGCCTGTGGGCTAAAGTTCTAATTCAATTAGATTCATTTACTTGTATGACAAAACTATCAAATTATGTTCCATTTTCTAATCCCTGTGGGTAAATCAGAAAATATAATTTGATATTTTATCCTAATTAATCATACCAATATAATAAAAATTCCTGTGGGATAAAATTTATTATATTAAGTACAACTAATTACAATAAATGTCCTTTAACCAAATGTGATCCTAAACCAATTAATATATAATTTTGTATAACTAGAGTTGCTGTGGCTAAGCTCCAATTATTCAAAATTATATGGATCACTTAGACATTTAATTTTGTTCACAAATTATTCATGAAAATTGCATATTCTATAGGCAATATAATAATTATGAACAAAATCTTGATTTGTGCTAAATAGGTTAATTAACTTAATAACATGCATAATAAAACTTAAAACAATGCATATAACAATAATTAGCACAACAATTTTCTCAATATATTTTCCAATAAAACATTCACTAATATGGAACATTTTCTAAATGATATGCATAATTAATTTCATAATTTATGCATAAAATGTATTTTTAAAATTATGTACATACAACAATAAAATTATGTACATAAAATAAATACTTGGCACATAATGTATAAATTGAATTTCCCACAAAATTATTGCAAAAATTATGTGTACATCCAAAAACCAAAAATTAATTTTTTTTTTTTTTTAATTTCTGCCTTCATTAAACGACTTGTCTTTTTGGGGTTGGACACCCAAAAACGACTTGTCGTTTTACCTTTGAAACGGCAATCACACTTAAGAAACGACTTGTCGTTTTCGCCAGTAAAGGGAAAACGACATGTCGTTTTTTCTCGGCTGCTGAACTCACAATTAAAACGACGTGTCGTTTTCAGTCGTCTTCAACCTTGATCCGGGTTTTCTTGACCCGGTTACGACCCGGTTCAGACCCGGTACAAAACCCAACGGTTTCTAAGCATTCCGGACACCGTTTTTGACGTTTCAAATCGCAGAAATCTTAGAAATCAAATGTCTTAATGATTTCTAATCTCATTTTTCATTAAAAAACTCCAAATTGAAGAACCCGAATTCACAAAAAAATTTGAACGTAAACTGTAAAAAAAACGGTTGTTCAACGGCAAGGCAGAGGCAATTTTTTAACTCGGCTCTGATGCCAAATGTAACATTAAAACATATAAAACAATTGAATTCATAAAAACGGAAGCAAATGGATCATAAAATACCTCCAGCCATTGCTCTGTTTTGCACGAATTTTGTACACCGTGCTCTGTGAATTTTGATTTTTCTGGACACTCACAAATTCACTCAGATGGTGTATTGTTGTTCTTCAGAAATGTATGCCCAGGGACCAGAGATTGAAAATTCTTAAAATTTTCGTGTATTTTTCCGTGACCATCACACGACCTTTTGTACGGGTTGCCTGCCGAACGGTTATTCTGACAATTAACCGTTCGGCGGTTGATGCTAATGAGTTGTTCTCCACGTGGGCCAATTAGAGTCCAACACTATAATCATTAAGCCAAGCACAACCGCAACCTGTTTTTCAACTTTCTGTGCATTGCTTTCTTCAGCTTGGATATGCTCCGCCACATTGAAATTACCTACATATTTCAAAAATTTATGTCAGAACGTGATATTAATGGACAATTAACAATCACAAACTAAATTAAAAATTATTGGAAAAGTTATTGTTTCTGACTTAAATTTAAGAAACTACCACATTACTAACCTCTTTCTGGTCCATATCCACATCCTGCATGGATAGTGTCTCTAACATCTTGTATTGTGGCTTTGTTGTGGAACACAAAGTTGGTTAAGATGTTATCTATGCAGTCCAGCACAAGGTGTGTCTCCGTCAGGCACGGCCCTCCGCAGTAGGTCTCCGTCATGTCCCGTGGCACGTCGAGATTGCCACCTGCTGTTAATTTGTAAGACTCTTCGCAGCTATTGTAAATCTAAGGACCAAAAAAGTAATACTATGTTGGCTCATGTTTGGGATTGAAAGTATAAGTATAAAATAAACTAGGTTAGACTTTTTTTTTTCCTGCTTTTCTTTCTGTTCTACCTTAAAGAAAAGCTCCCTTATTCCTTTTATTTTCCTTATACCTTTCTATTTGCTGTCTCTCTTGCCCAAAAATAGCATTACTGTGCATGTAATTTTGGATTAATACTTACATAATTGTCATTGAAACATAGCAATGCTTTGGCAGCAATTTGAGCTGGATCATGACCTACTGTGCCGGTGCCTATTCCAGGCCCTGCAGTGCCGGTGCCCAAGCCGGCGCCTATTTCAGGCCCTGCAATGCCCGTGCCTGAGCCTGTGCCTATCTCGGGCTCTGTAGCTCCGGTGCCTGAGCCTGTGCCTATTTCAGGCTCATAGTCTTCTTCTGCTTTCCCTGTTAGTCCCAAGGATCAACCTCAAGAGTAAATAAATGCTTTCCAATGTAAAATAAAAAAATTGAAGCTGGGATTTTTTTTTATGTTTCAGTTATATACCTGACATGGTGCAAAACACAGAAGTGAAGATCAAAGCTGAGGTTATAAAAACACAAATTTTAAGAACACTATATGCTATTGCCATTGCAGAAGCTTTGTATACACAAACTTTAAAGACAATGTGGTTGAACTTAGAGCTGAATATCTATATATAAAAAAATTACTATTTCATTTGCTCCAAACTATTGCCAACCATACTACTTTCCTTGCAGAATTTGACAAATGATGAACCATTTTTCATGTCTGTTTAATTAATTATTACATCTTTTGACTTAACCAACCAGCCTCTCTCACAAATGGAACATTCTACAACATGCATTAGTAATAGTCATACTTTACTTTTTGTGCAAATACTGAAAAGAATAGTCCTTCAAAAGGAAAATGTTAAGAAAGTGAGAAAAAGTTGGTGGGATTATTTTGGAAAAAAAAAAAAAAGTATCATGTAATGGGGATTTCTCTCCAATGGGTTAAAATTTGGAGTAACAGAGAGGACTTAAAAGAGAGAGAGTAGAGAGTTAGTTAGGGTGCAAGTCACCAACTTTAATTACTTGTTAAGGAGTAAGGACTTGGTCCTTGTGTGTTAGATATCAAACCTAAAATTGTTAAGTTAGCTTAGTATATACTTCAAGCACAAGTTAATTAGATGGCGTGTAATTCAGAGTCAAATTTTGGTATTTAGCCCAATGAAATTACAAAATCAGTGAGTTAAAATGAACAAACTTTCATGTTAAAGGTTATTTATAGACTAATACCATTAGCAAGCCTAGAGCATTAAATTTTACGATAAAAGAAAACAAGTTTTAACTTTACCTACAAAAGATACACTGCTACTTAATTCTTTTTTTTTAATAAGAAATTATAATTTGATAGAATACACTTTTTTCATTTTTTTTTTTTTTAATTACAGAGTTGCAAGGATTTTAGTATAATTTGTTACTTATATACAAACATAACTTTTGGTCCTCTTGGTGGTTAAATTAAACAAGAAAATATTTCTAAGTATTCCAACGTGAAGTCATGTCTAGAACACAATAGAAAATGCTACAAATTCATAAGAGATGAACATAACTTCTCAGAAAATGATCTCATCCCAAATCCCTTTTGGTCACCTTTAAAATCCCACTTCCTGACTTCTGTTTGACATGGATACGAGTCAAATTGTGCAACAAGTCCTTTTTCGGGCACAAAAAGTTGGTACAAGTTCATGTTGATCCCTTCCCCAACAGAAAAGTAAAATATAACTTGATTTGGGCACAATACCTCAGCTTATTCGCTATTGCACATACTAAAGTTACTTTCTGAACTTCCATTTTCTTTGGCATAAATGAAGTACTTTTACAAATGCCATATCATATGGACTGGTTAAAGAACACTAGGAACGTACAGACATAGAACAAGCTAACAAATAAGTCCATGAAGAAAGTACTTAACGCAAACACGATGAATTCTTTTGCCATTGCCATATTGGCTCTGATTTTTAGTCAAGCTAGGACATTTATCACTGAGTTCAGATTTAAGTCCATGACTCGACATGAATTTTTTCTCTCTGAGTAAAAAACTCATTACCCAAATTATGCAAAGAGCTTATTATCCTGAAAATGTGAAAATCTTAGCGAAAGGCTAATGGTAGTGCTCTTGGTCTTGCAACATTTCTATGATATCCTTGGACTTCACATAAGCAATCACCAAAGAGCAGCCAATTGTTGCATAATCCATCTGCCTTCCACTCAGAACTCCGACAAAAGCAGCACGAGCGCGAACAAATAAAGTCCAGTTCTAAACGTTAAAAACAACTTGTTCCCTCTTATTGAAACTCTTTACTACACTCCTTGCCTCCTCAGATCGTGCTGGCCGGACTAGGGAATCCAAAATTAAATTACAAGTACAAGAATGAGGAGTACAACCATTTGCGTCCATAGATAAAAACATCTCCTTGGCTTCATCAATTCTCCCCGATTCATACAACGCCCGAATAAGAGCATTATAAACCGAACTGTCAGGAGCCAAGCCCAATTTCAGCATGGAACTACAAAGATTCTCAGCTTTCTCAACCTTATTCGTCTTGCAAAAGCTTTGTACAAGCACATTGAAGGAGGAAGCGTCTGGCATTATTCCACTCGCCTGCATCTTATTGAGAAGTCTCACTGACCTACCCGTATCTCCAATCACGCACATAGCACGAATTAATGCGTTATATGTAAAAGAATTTGGAGCTGCACCCCAATCAATCCTTTCAGATTAACAATCAAAAGCATCCTCTATTTGGTTTGCTCGACAAAGACCATCAATTATAGGGCTAAAAGGGAAAATATCCGGTTCAAACCATTCTCTAAAACCCTCACCAAAATTTCCCTTGCCCTGCTCAACTCTCCAACCTTATAATAACCAGAAATGAGTGTGTTAAAAGTGATAAGGTTAGGGAAAATGCCTCTAAGCTGCATATCCTCAAAAGCCTCGAATGCCCTTCCCATCATTTGTGCTTTGCAAAAGAAGACAATGACCATGTTATAAGAGTAGACATTCGATAATTTGATCATTAGATCTAAAAATGTATTCCCTTCTTCAACTCTTCCTCCTTTATGCATAGCCTCAACCAAAGCAAGACAAGTACTAAATCCTGGCTTGACCCCCTGCTCGACAAAACTTTGGAATATCTCACACGTCGCATTAACATCGACATCCTTTATCAAACAAGTCACCACAATATTAAAGGTCGAACTGTCTGGCAAATAGCCTTTCGATCTGGCTTCTCTAAAAAACTCTTAAGCTTCTCTTGCCGTAGAATTATTGGCAAGGCAAAAGAGTATAGTGTCACAAGATGACTTAGAGTAAGGAGACTCCTTCTCCACAAACCTAAAAACCAACTCGAACGCCTCCCTTGGAGCCACGCAACGAAACCCCATGAACCAATGAGCGGTGCCCCTGGAGTCGTCCCACGTCAACAGAATTTTCCAATAGAACGCCTTCTCGAATGCGAGGGAGTGCAGGTGAAGCTCCCCTGGAAGCTAGAGAAGAAAAAGAAAAACCTCTCACGTCGTCATGTCGTGTTCCTGCGTAATGGAGACGAACAGGAAGGAAAGGAGGGGCCTCAAGGGGGAGGGAGGAAGGAGACGACCGGACGAAACCCATTGTCGTTCATGGATCCTGGTTGGTCGGACGAGTTATTTGGCTTGGTTAGTTGTTCGAGGCCACAAGTTCTAGCATTGAACATTCTCAACGTACCTTCTTCTAGAAATGGAAAACATGTTAAAAAATAAGTTAGAAATTTTTTATATACTACAGTAAACAACAAAATTTTGTTCTATCGTAAAACTTTTATATGTTGTGTTTTAAAGAAAATATTTTACGATATAAAACTTTTATATGTTAAACTATGTTCTCAAACATACAAAATTTTTTAAGCTAAACCTTAATTATTAATAATTTTAAAGTTTAAGGTATATTTTGTTAAAATTAAAAGTCTAAAATGTATTATATAAAAAAAATAAGTAGTTGAGATATCACAGTGTAATTTACTCGTCTAAATATCAGACTTTTCCCACCTTCCAAAAAAAAGCACGAGCTTCACTTTAACTTTCAGCGTGGAAGCAAGCTTTTTTTTTACATTATTTGTTCAATTTCATGTAATTGTATAATATTACTTACAGACAAAAGAAGAAAAGGAATATAATTAACTTGCAAAAGAAAAGTTAAAAAAAAGAAAAAGAAAAAGAAAGAATCGTTAAAAAGCTTAGAAAAGCAAGCCCAAACGAAAACATGAATATTAAACAAAATAATAACGAAAAAGGCAATCAGGCTTATGCTTTTTTTTATAGTTAATGATGATATTAATGATATTGAAGAAATATCAAGTAGGGATCCAAAATAATAAAATTATGTGGCTCAAGAAAGTTCACAACACATTAATCACTGATCACTTTCACCAAGTTTTATTTTGAAAAAGACAAAATTACCTTCTAGATATTATAGTGGACGTGTCGCACATACACCACAAGTTTTATTTTGGTATATCTGTTCATAAATCATAATTTCACATGTATATTATCATCAACCATGTAAAGAAAGAAGAAGACTTGCAGAAATCTTCTCTCTTCTCAATACCATGCAAGGGTGTCACGGGCATGGCGGGCCTGAGCTGGCCCAAGCTTTAAAAAGCCCAACTGCCTCGGCGGCCCATGGAGAGAATACGGCGCCGCTCGCAGGCCCAAGCCCAGCTGATTCCCCGCTGCCACCGTGGACCGCTCCATCGCCTTCAACGCAACGAGCATGGATGACACGCGCTGCCATCTCTCCGTCATAGCCGGCGAGGGTACCCATGTCTTTTTGGTGGCTATGCAACTACATGACAGTGAAGAGGCTAATGTCACGAGCAACGCCACAATGTTACAAAATGCCCTTAACGACCTTTAGTTGGATCCAGGCTCGCGTCTAATCCACATCAAGCTCCAAACCGGGACCAAACACTACATGGGCCCAATCTTCGACCCTGCCCATTCGGCCCAACTTGTCCCACACGACCCGCCGTTTAGCGAGGACTCAACCCGGCTTTTTTACCCGAACTTCTACTACGCGCTCGAGGACCTCGTGGCGTCACACGCACCAGCGATCACGTACTCCGTCCTTCGCACCTCAATTATATTCGGCATATCCTCAAGGAGCTTGCACAACACTCTGCTGACCGTTGCGGCTTATGCTGCTATAAGCCGGCATGAGGGGTTGAGATTTCGATTCCCCGGCACGCGCTGCACGTGGGAGCATTTTTGTCACGCGTCGGATACGCGCGTGCTGGCGGAGCAACATATATGGGCCGCCGTCACGGACCGGCCCAACAACCAGGCCTTTAACTGCTCAAACGTCACTTTTTTACGTGGAAGAACACGTGGAAAGTGTTTTCCCAAGTTTTTGATGTTGAATTTGTGCCGTTTGATGAGAAGGATGAGTTTGACTTTGTGGAGATGATGAAGGAGAAAGGGAAAGTTTGGGATGAAATTGTGGAAAAATATGGACTTTACAAGACCAAGTTAGAGGAAATTACTTGTTTTGTTGCACTTTAAACATGTGTTACATTTTGAGTTTCAACATGTTTGTAGTATGAGCAAGAGCAGGGAATATGGGTTCTCTGGGTGTGCTAATACCCTCAAGAGCATTGGATTTTGGGTTGAGAGATTGAGGGAGATGAAAATCATACCCTAGAGAAGGTAAGATCAAATATTGCTCAATTTTTACTCATATGGGTTCTTGCCTAAATTAAAGGAATTATCCATTTAGGAAGTTACTTGCTAAGATTTTCTATCTCTTATTTGGGGTGTATGAATGTTGTGACATCAGAACTTGATGAAATGTAGATAAAACAAAATAAAGGGGGATTTGAGTAAATAAACCGATCCTAAATTAGCTTTTTATTTATGATGTGGAAGATTCTCTTCAAGCAAATCTCTATTCAATCTGATTTGTTTTTTCTCATTTCTCTAACTACCCTAATTCACAAAAGGTGATCACCATTAGGAGAAGCAAGATTAGCTAAGCAACAAAGCAAATCATATACATCACAATTTTCAAAAGAGTAATGCTATTTATCTTACAGGGTTATAACCTCACCTCTCATAAAAGTAAGCCCCGCTTGTATCGTCCTATTGAGATCCTTTTATTCTATTTGAGCTAATTAAAAAAAAAAAAACTAAACTAACTGTACCATGAACATAAATTCCTTTTTTCTGGTTTTTAAAAACATTAACTAAACTAACTATATCATGAACATAAATTCCTTTTTTTTTGTTTTTATTAACACACCCAAGAACTCTTATTCTTAAATCTTTTTTTTTTCATTTTTTTTTTGGGAATAATAACCAAATAACTCTCGCTGAGGTCACAGCAATCTACTCTTCCTGCAGCATCAAAATTCAAAATGAAGTAGTTAGTAGAATATATGGTACTTGAATAAAGACGATAAACACAGATATTATAGCTGCTTACAAATAATTAGAACTTACAAGGCTATCTTTGCCAGACACGCAAGCAGGTCTCCTTGGAGGAAGTTGTTGATGGGGTGTTCTCTGCATATTATTACATTGCTTTCAATATATGTGCTTCTTATGTAAACATATATATTCATATACATATATATTTTAATAGTTACGTTTTTAGTATAGTAGCTACTTTTATTATTAACTATTTGATATAAATCTAACGGATGTAGCAAAATAAATGC
The DNA here is from genome assembly GCA_025403435.1 of Artocarpus heterophyllus. NCBI lineage: Eukaryota > Viridiplantae > Streptophyta > Magnoliopsida > Rosales > Moraceae > Artocarpus > Artocarpus heterophyllus. The sequence continues at coordinate 1,680,835 of CM046341.1, read as the reverse complement.
TTAATTAAAAAAAATTTTGTTTAATAAGACTAAATTCTTATCACGTCGTATCATTAATTATTGTTAACATATAATCTTATTAGAGTGTAACATTGAGAACGTAAGAAAATAAGTCCATCCATACATATATATATATATTAATTGTATGTGCATAAATATGTTTAAAGCAAGAGTGTTTGTTTTCATTTGAATCCTTTCATATAAAGATCTTCCTATAAAAGTATTTGAAAGTTAACAAAAGTGTCTCCTAAAAAATTAAAAAATAACCCAAGTGTATAAATATTCATCAATATATATACACACACATAAAATACGACAAGCATATATTATTGTGTATACCTGAAGTTTTGGCCGCAAGGTCTCTACAGCAGCTGTGGATTTTTTATTTTCCCCTGCACCTTGCTGTGGTATTGCATTGCAATAAGTTCAAAGGCCGGAAAAGAAATGTTAATTTTCCTAGTAATTTTTAATTTACAACAAAAAGAGAGTTTGATCTGATATATATATATATATATATATTGCTATAAAAGGAAGAGCTATAATTAATGTCCTTTAATATCCAACCTTCCTCTAACTCTTCTTGCCAAAATAAATAAATAAATAAAAGCAAGAAATGAAGAAAAGGAAAAGAAAAAGAAGCATTCAATTTTTTTTTTCCCCTTAACTAGTTTATCATATTAGTCCAAAGTTTTGATGTAGGACAACGCTTTCATGTTCTTCAGTGGGCCCACTTGTTGTGAACCCAACTCATTGTTTTTTTCCTTTTTCCTTTTTCCTTTTTCCTTTTTTTTTTGGTCCACTTTTGATTGGTAAGGATTTTGCCAAGGATGACTCAAACAAAATCAATTAAATGCATTCTATTCTCTACAATATAAATATTGTTATATCCTTTATTAGGAGTTAGTACCTTGCATAATGCCCAGTCTGCAGAATCAAAGAAGGCACGTTCATGATCCTACATCCACAAAAAAAAAAAAAAAAAAAATGCAAGATGAGTCTTCTAAAAATAATTTTTAAAATAAAAATCTGTGGTGAAAAAAAATTATTGAAATTGAGAATTTGAAATTCTATATATTTTACCTTCGAGATCAAAGGCTTTTTCTTTGGCACAAGTCCTCCGTATTTTTTCCCCATTGATGCTCCCTGTAATTTAAAAATTAAAAACCAAAATTCTAATTTCTGACATGTAAATAATGATTGGTGTTATGAAGAACTTTGTAGTGGAAAGCCATAATTAGGCTTGTGAAATTTAATTTGAGGCATTATGTGCCTCATTAGCTCATTCAAGGATCTAAAAGTATTTGGACCACCTTATAAGCTCAACGTATAGCATTTCAATAATTATAGCTATTCTATAATGTCAAGCAAACGCAGCCAAAAACTCTACTCTTCATAGATTTCAACTTAGGACCCCACTTTGAATGGTATCCTGACTGTTTAGAACCAAAGCCACAAAGGCCTTACATTAGACTCGAATAATTGGCCATTTGAAAGTTAGCCATTTAGCATGGATTAGCAGTTGTACTAAATCCAATGATATTTGGTGAAGTAATTTACCTTCCAATGTTTAAAGCAATTTTAGTTAGAAACTTAATAGTGGGCTATGTGGGGCTAATAGTTTCTTCTAATAAATTTAATATTGAAGAATTTTCAGTAGTATGCAGTTCCAGATAGTCAAATATTGATCATGACATTTAGTTAACTTGATATACTTTTTTGAGGAGCGCTAACAATACTCTTTTTTTAATTTATTTATACTCTCTCTAATTACTATATGATACGTGAAATCCATTAACAATATAAATTATTATTTATGCATAAAATAAGATAGTGCAGTTCATATATCAGACAAAAAATAAAAAAAAGCATAAAAGAGAGCGAGAAAGAGAGTACAAGTAGAACTTCTCTACTTCTTTTGTTCGAACATGATTTTAATGTAATTTAAGTGTCTGAATTCTACAATATTCAGATTTTTGTTTAGGCACGATTTTAATATAATTTGAAGGTCTAAATTGTACAATATTGGGTATTTTCTTGTGTCCCACCAGAAAATCCACTTTTGAGATTTCAAATTAGTGAATTTTTAAAAAAAAAAAAAGAAAGAAGAAGCTAGGCTCACATTTACTTTGGACAATGTTAGTTATATGTTGACACAAACACACAACAAGCAGCAAATAAATAAAAACAAAGAAACGTGGTTATCTAGACGACAGCCTAACAACCAATGAGCGTTGTGATCGTCTACGGTAGAGCCCGTGTGCTCTGCCGTACGCTGCCGACATTTCAAAGGAACCCTTGTGTATCCTTATCATAAAGGTATACTTTGTCACGTCAGATCACTAGCCGTTGGACATGGCCCCCACCTAAATTACTAGGACAACTATGATCTTAGCTTTTTGGTCAATGTCTTCATTGTTATGTGACTTCCTGAGCACCTCATGTGCAACACACGTGTTTTTGTTTTTGTAACTCCTTGTCTAAAACACAAAGCCAAAAAAAAAAAAAAAAAAAGAGTCCCACACGTTTGGTGTTAATTTTGTGTTTGTGACATCAATTCCACTAAAAATTGCAACAAAAAAGTCGGTCATGTGACTCGCGTCGTTGCTGGCCCGACGACAAGTCTGCCGACGAGTTTTGATGTCGTGTTTAGCAAGGACTCAAAATCACAACACCATTAGAGGGAGAAAAAGAAGAGAGCTAGTATTGGTACAATGGCAATTATATGCCATATTGGTTTTCCCTACCATATAAGTATGCAATTTTTTAATTTTTTTTATTTGTATTCTTATAATAAAGAAGAAGAAGAAGAAGAAAAAGAATACCTCATGGCTTTGAGAAGAGAAATAGCCTTCACCCCTGTTGCAATCTGCCATCTTCACTTTCCTGCAAAAGATCAACACTCTCTTCTTTAATCAAGGATAAGAAAAGGGGAAATTTTATTTTTTTAATATATAAAATTGGACAAAATAAAAATACCCCACAAAATTTAAGAAGTATATGTAATAGAAAAACCTGAAAATAGAGAGAGAGAGAGAGAGAGAGAGAGGAGAATATTGGAAGAAACAGGCAGGGCAGAAGATCACCTTAAGCCAAATATATAAGGGACAGAAGTTGGAGCCTATAAAACCAAATTTATAAAGACAAATAAAAGAAAAAAAAAAAGTAAAGAGAGAAAAAGTGATGAGGATCTTGGGATTACCTTGTGGAAGAGCAAAGTGAGAGATGCAATGGAAATGAGAGGGGACAAGTGACAAAAAAGGAAGCAATGAAAATGGAAAAGGGGGATATGAATGAAAAAATGAATGAATGAATGAATGAGTATATGGTTGAGTAAGGGGTGAGGTAAAGAATTTGTGTCGGTATTTATATTTGAATATATCTCTTTATATGTATTTAGATCAGAAAGGGATCCGAAGATACCTATATATGTATGTGTGTATGTATGTATGTATGTATGTATATAAATTGCATCTTATCTAATATTACCCTCTTTGAGGTATGGAGCGGGTGAAGATGAGGTTAAGGGGGGGTGGACAAACTTCTTATTGGGTAAGATAGGACGCTAAGAAACTTTACATAACTGTCCAAATCTCCATTTTTCACACCCCAAAATAATGACAAAATATTAAAAAAATAAACAAATAATAATGAAAAGAAAAGATATAAATGGAGATGTTATGGTATTAATAGCCCTTAAGATATCGCCATTATTTGGCCCATGTTAAATTTACAATATATATACACTCTCACGAGTTAATTTCATCCTCTAATTTCTCTCACGGACATTTTCCTCTTGCCCATATTCCATTTCATCCTTAAACGTGCACTTTGTTGGGGGAAAAAATGAAAATGAACAAAAAAAAATTGAAAAGGGGATAAAAATAAAGGAGTGTAGTTTATCATTCTTTTAAAATTATTTGAGATAATTTCAAAAACACTATAAATGGAGAACTTTATCCATTTCTGAAGATTGCCAAAAATATAGCTTTGTTGTAAACTGCTTAGACTTTGGTTTTCCATAATATTTAACCTGCCCACCTTTATTTGAGTTAAATATTATGTATTTCACGCTTGCCGTTTAGCAGACAAAGTCATAAATATTTGTAACCTAGCCGAGTCAAACAAAATGATGAATTGTAATATTCAAAATTTGATTTGTTTGGTGGGAACCAATAACCATAGCCCTTAGTCTAGTCAACAAAAATATCTTAAATTTCTTCCAAGGAAGAGAAAAATATATCATGGAGACCTAATCCTTGTATGTATCTAACCACCATGCTTGTTGCCTTAGAATACTAGAAATTCCATACAATAATTAAATGGTCAACTTTTTAAGGTTCTAGATTCAAAAAAAAAAAGAAGATAAAAAAGAGACGTTAGGCTTTTTCAATGCTTAATAATAGTAATAAAATGTTCACATGTTTTGAGACCAAAAAGCTATAATTAGCCACAAATTAACTTGCATTCTTATTGCCCTTTATCTTACAAATTACAAACATGTTGTTTCAAACGGTTTTAATGGATAGATTGGACTATAATTCCTGTAAAACCAACAAAACTAATCAAACATAAATATGACGAAACTCCTTTCTTTTTAGACTATTTTTTTGACTTTGTTACAATTACATCTCTCATGCAAGCCTTCCTTTTGCAATGCATATGAGACTTATTTTTGTGAGCTGATATTGATAATTGATGTGAAAGAAAATACTATATGAAATCAAACAATATTGTAAAAAGGGTATAATTATCTATCCACCAATAATGGGCAATTTTCTAAGACTTAATCACTCCTAAATGGGCTTGGAAAGAAATTGAATGCTTGAGATCATCTCCAATGTGAAGAGTGTGGTCACCCGTTGGAATCCTTCGGATCCCAAATTTGTCCACGACACTAAGATGCTCGCAAGCATGGATACCAACCACGACCCTTTGCCCTGACCCAGCTGCTAAATGGACCTTTTGAAAGCCCACTAACTGCTTATGGGCAGCCCATTTTCCATTGGAAGGCGGGCTTGAATATACAAGAAGAGTGTGGGTCCCATCCATAGATCCAGTGTTATGAACATCAATGTGAACTCCTAAAGAGAGCGAATTGCAATCGGTGTGAGTAATTCTAACGGCTTTACTTGAAACAGTTGAGTTCGTAGAGGAGGTTCGGAAAGTGGCGATGGGAATGGAAACTTGTGTGGGAGCTTGAGCTAATTTGTGGACAAATGTGGTGTAGCTAAGACCGTAGCCAAATGGGAAAACGACGGGGCCTTTGTAGAAGCGGTAAGTTCTGCCAGGGTAGCCTCTTGCTGGGTTTGCCCTCATGTCCATGCTTGTCATTGGCACCCTGGCTAGGTAGCTTTGTGGGTACCATGTCATTGGAAGCTTTCCTCCTGAAAAAATAAAATGACATACTAGCATTATGTTGCACTAGTTGAAAAGCACGCACTCCGTGCATGCGTATTACGCATGTTAACAAAAAAAGTAAAAAAATTTGAGAAAAATAAATTAATATGTATGAAAATAGGACAAAGATGAGAAAAACAAATGTGCATCACAAAAAGAAAAGGAGTAGGGTAGAAAATGAAAAAAAAAAAAAAAAAAGAGAGAAAAAATATAAAAAAAATAAAAAATGTTTTGGAAGAAAAGAAGGAAAAAAACTGTTTCAATAACCTAAAAGAAAAAGAAATGTTTCAAAAGACTTAAAAAACGTTTTAACTAAAAAAAGAAAAAAATATATATATTTCTAAAAGAAAAGGCTGCAACGTTTTGGGTTTTAAGCGTTCCGAGAGCACCAAAGTGAAACTCATTCTCTCAGCAAAGATATCTTTCGGTTATGAAACTATTGCTGATATTGAAAAATAAAACTCACTAGTGCATAAATCTGTACTAGCATTTTCCGTCTTGATTGGTGTCAATTGCCATAGGCCGGATAGATTTACATGAGCTAGTCATATTGATCTTGTAATGACATGTGACAATCATAGAGATGTAAAAACTATGTGGAAAATAGTGTGTCTTAATAAGTTAACGACGTGAGTAATAAATCAATATTATAATTATAATGTAATAAAATGCGAAAGTAATAGATGACATACAAATAACTTACTATTGAAATGGATCATACATTGTGACGACATAAATGATACTTTTTTAGATTTAGAATGCTAATTACCACATGATAAATATCTTACCGGGATTTGTGGTACCAAACAATACGTCAGCAATGGCAGCTCCTCCAGCTTGGCCGGGGTAGCCAGCCCAGAGAATTGCACCAATACGAGGATCATTCTTAGCAAATGAGACATCAATAGGACCACCAGACATCAAGACAAGGATGGTTGGGCCTCTTGAGGCCCTAGCCACTCTTGACACAAGCTCTTGTTGGTGTCCTGGCAAGAGCAGCCCACTCCTATCCTTAAACTCCGCTTCAATGGACTGGTCCAAGCCCATTACCAACAACGTCGCGTCGGCCTGTCGGGCTGCAGCCTCTGCAGCTCCAAATTGTTGGTTGTTGTCACAAGCAACGCTAGCACACCCTACTTGGTGAATGGTCTTTGCATACGTACCGATTCCTTGTAGAGGCGTGATGTAGCCACATGCAACCCCTAAAGTGAAACAAGTATTTCAAAAATGGTAAGACGAGTTGTGCTATAAACAGCTGAGACTTGATAGCTGTTGGACTTGTCAGCCTCAGTGCACCCCCACAGGCCACACATCTTGTGGGGCCGACGTGTCTCTCTTGCAAATCCTAGCGCTAGACTTATCACCGCCCTACGCTTGTATGTTTTTGAATAAATAACGAGGGCGAAGAAACAGAAAATACAATAACACATTACCAGCATAATTTCCAATCATGGCAACAGTAACATCAGAATTGGGCCCAATAACAGCTACACTTCTATGGCGTCTAGTGGAGAGTGGCAAGGTAGGCCCACGGTTCTTAAGCAGAACAATGCCTTGGCGGGCCGCCTCGAGGGCTTGATGCTGGTGGGCCGGAGTGCAGACGTCATTTGGGCCAAATTTTCCATATGGCTGGGCCGATGGCTCTCCGTCAAACATGCCCAGCCTCATCTGGACCGTGATCAAGTTGGCAAGAGCATTGTTCACATCATTAGTCTCACTTAGGAGGCCTCTTCGTACGGCACTCTCTGTGTGGATAGCAAGAAACGGGCCACAGTCCAAATCCAAACCTACATTCCAGGAAAAAAACTCATTATCCGAAGATTTAAAAAAAAAAAATTAAACCAATGATATATACTCTAAATGGCTTATTAAAAAGTTGTACTTTAATTTCATGATATATACATATATATATATATATATATAATAAAGTTATATATTTAAACTTAAGTGCAATTCGAATTCTTCACCTTATGATGAAGTCAAGTATGAAATTACCACTGAACTATTTTTTTATTTGCATGTAATTCTCATATAATCTCTCGCATTGAGAACACCAAAAAAAAAAAAAAACTAGTACAAAATTCCTACCATAGAAGTTTCCATTTTACAGAAAGAGGGAGAAAAAACCTGCTTTAATTGTGTCTGCTGCAGCTTCTTCTGGTGTCCTAGTATAATGCTGGCTATCATATAGAACACCAACAGAATCACAATCCGAGACAATGTACCTATTTGGTAACAATAAAACAATGAGAGAAGTTAGCAAATGGCTTTACAAAATACTATAAAACCATTTTGAAGTGTTAATAGTCCTATGTGAATCTAATTGGACTTACCCATTTAGATGCCATTCACGTCTGATTGTGTTCTTGAGAAGGTCAGGATCCGCACAAGTTGGTTTTCCATTGACTTGATTGTATGAGCACATTACACTAGCCACTTTCCCTTCCACCACACAGGCCTTGAATGGCACATCATATGTGTCCACCAAGTCTTGCTTGCTTACCTGCAATGTAATTTTTCTGTTATTCCTCTATGATCAGATCGTCTATCTGTAACTATCTTGCTACTAACACGAATATGAGCCCACGTGTATTCTATTATCTTGCTTGCAATATATGATTGTCATGTTATTAGTGGTTTTCAAAGTATGAGTATTGATTATAATTTTAGGGTTTGTCTTCAGTCTTTCAACGCAACAAAAAAATAGAGCGTAACATATCACATATAATAATTGTTCTATTATACTTTCACCTTTTACATGTTACATGTATATAAAGAGTTGTCTTGAAGGGGGAAGAATCTGGCTCTAATTTTGATTGTGGGGCCCACAAATTTGGTAAACTAAACATGCCTAAGCATTTTGACCTATTGAGCAACAACTATATTTGGCATGGGAGATGGAGCATAACCAAAACACTAAAATAATACCAAATTGCAGAATTCCCATCTTCTGACATCAAAAGGTAGAAACAACCATGAGCAAGGCACAATCCTATAGTCATGACAAAGAAAGTAGACTGACTTCCTACTTATCAAGCACAAAATTTAAAAGCCTTAAATTGAGCTTCCAAGATCGTAATTATTAAAATTTGATACCACTTTTTTTTCTGCTAAAGTGAAATAATTACAGCTTTGGACAGAAAAGGGTTACCATTTTTAAGATTTTAGGACCACAAACTTGCATAACTCTAATCTAATGGTTGTTTTCAGAGTCCCTTTTGAGCAGATTAGAAGTCACTTTTATTTTTCTTACACAGAATTGGAAGTTGGTCATGTGAGCAATCTTTCACTCCCCCATTCACCATACTGATTTGATATTGAGGAAATATTCCAAAAGGTTTCTGTTTTTATAATCTAGCAATTAAAATATTGCAAGTGGAATTATTCCCTAGCACCTTTTGGCAGATCACTAAAACAAAGTACAAGAGAGAGACAAAGATAAATATTAAGAATTACTTTGTTGGCTTAGTTTTAGTATGTGCAAAAAAAGAATTAACATTTTGTAATTATACTCTATTAGTATTATTTCTAAAAAAAAAATTGTAAGGTTTTAGATCATTTTCTTACCCTAGCATTGAAATGGTACCTATCCACACCATTCCAATTGTCAAGATCATAGGCTGTGTAGTGTTTGCAACAAGCAGCAACCTTAAGCCTGTTTCCTGCTCCATTGCCCTGAAGGCCCCGGACATATCTAGCGGCGTACTTTCCAGCCAGGACGGGGTCTTCTCCGGGAGTTTCCTGCCCTCGTCCCCAACGAGGGTCGCGGAAAATGTTCACATTTGGACTCCAATATGTCAAACCAGCCAGTCCTCCATTGTACATTGCTCTTGCTTCATCAGACACCACCTGTATATTGGTTACAAAAAATTTGAAAGACACAAAAAAAAAAGAGTTAAATTAGTTCATTCCATAATTTAATAATATTTTTGGCTGTTCTAAATGGTTTTATTGCATTACAATGGTCTAATTGATACAAAAATTATATTCGAAAAATTTAAAATTGTATATGTCATATCGGAATGAAAGCTTCATGTTTTTTTGTTGTGAAGGTAACTAATTCCAACTTAAACAATTAACTCATGTCTGTTTCTAATAAAGAATATTGAAAAGTACAATTTAATTGTTAATTAATTTGGATTCTTAATTAACTTGGTTGAGCCTCATTAAAGGAAAGATTTTCTATCGCCAGATTAGTAAAAGGAAGAACTTTTTTAAAATTTCCGTGAAAATTGGGAGGATAAGGACAGGAATACATATATATATATATATATATATATAGTATGTTTGTATGTATGTATTTAAAGGAGGACAAAGAAACAGAGAAGATTTTCTACAATTACTAAAAGAGAAAGTTAAAGAGTGGTCCAAATATCAATTATTATATGTAATATTGCTTGTAGAATTGAATTCCACTGATTACCATATATACATATATATATATATATATATATATTGGGACCCAAAACTATAACCATAGGCGAATTATACAAACCAATAGCTACTAAGTTGAAGCTGGGACACAGCAGTTATCTGTACCAATCATCATTTTCTGTATGGCTGTGTGGTCGCTTTGCCACCAGTTGCAATGTCATTATTTAGCGCATTTGAGAAAACATGGCAACTCTTTTTTTTTTTTTTTTTTCTGAGAGAGAGAACATAAAAAAGAGAATATTTTCTTTCTTTGGGTGTGGAAAATAGCTTCTATATTAGTACTATATTGCAATAATTGAGTTATATTAAGTTTTAAAATTTTTTTTTCATTTGAAAATGGATTTAGATTTTTTGTTTACTTTTGGTCCTCCAAACCAATTATACTATACCATGTCATTTAAAAAAATTCAAACAATTTTATTTTTTCACATTTTTTATTAAATGACAAGTTATAGCATAATTAGTTGGATAATATTTGAGAACAGAAAATTAAACAAGTAATCTTAATTTTTGTTTAAACTCGATGTGGGTTTAGCGTCTACCTTTTCCTCTTAGGATATCTTACTATAAAAAGAGAGCAGAAGGAAAAAAAAATAAAAATAAAAATAAAACTTCTACCAAATTAATAGAGAAGCTACAAAAATTAGATGAATGAAAAACAACTACCACCTCTTATATAGCTTGTTGAAAAATGAAGATTCTTTTGTCGTCTCTTTTATTCTTTTTTTTTATGTAGGTAAAAATGCATAATGACACAAAGGACACTTTTGTGGCAATAGTGGTAAAGTTTCATTGTCAATATTGGCACTATCCAAAAATCAAGTAAATTTAATTGAAAAGTCATGGGGTCCTCTTTAACACACTGTGCCACATGGGATCAGAATCCAACGTAAGAGCACTTGTGCACTTTAGTTTTCAACATTGATTGTCTGCTTTTAACGAATTAAATCAAGTAATATTATTGGACATAATGTATAATAATATATTGAATAATATATAGATATATATTATAGGATATTAATATATATATTATGTATGAAAAATATTTATACCAAAAAATTATTTCATCACACAACATGACAATGTTATCTATCTTGTCGACAATGACTCGTGAAGCTTGGCGTATGGACAAATAAAATGGAGTAATATTCAAGCGATATAAGAAAAAAATCAATAAACATATTGTTTCAGCATCTTTAATCATAGGAAAGGGAAATGATAACCTGTTTTTCTAGATAATAAAACTAAAAAATAAAATTCCAAAAGGCTAAAAAGCTTGATATATTCTTTCGTTTCAAAAACGTAAAGTAATTTTAAATTATACAAAATGGAAAACATAAAATAAAATAGCTTAAAATTAAATAGCCGCAAAACGAAAATACATTTTGAAAAAAAAAGGTCATATACTCGGAGTACCTTGTTGAGTTAAAAAATCCAAAATCCAAAAGACAAAATAATAATAATAATAATAATAATAATAATAATAGAAATAATAATAAAATTAGTGGTATTTGGACCAATGCATGCAAGACTGTAAACACATAGAATAATGGCTTAAAAAACTCACAAAAAAAAGATAAGATTAGAAATATATATATATATATATATATATGTGTGTGTGTGTGTGTGTGTGTGTGTGTGTATATACTGGGAGCATTTTATTCATCTCAACTTAGGACGGTTAATTAAGTTAGCAAATGTTTCATACACAATAAAGGTCGCTTTTCCTCAAAAAAAAAAAGAAAAGGTCACTTTATTTTTTTGACTTATAATAACGTTCACTTTAACTAGCAAACTTGGCCATTAGAAAAGTCTTGATCAGAACGATTAAGACATAAAATTAAAAAACAAAAAAAGTTTCAAATTTTACGCAAAAAAAAATTCTCACCCGTCCGATCTCCTCCCACAAAGACTCATTGAAAGAAGCAGCGGTGGTGATGACCTGAGGGAAGCTAGTGGCCCCAGGGAAGGCCCCACCAAACTTGGTCCCTGGGCCCACATTGGAGACCCCATGAAGCGCCTCTGACCACCACTCGTATCCTTGTATGCCAAGGCGAGGAATTGCAATGGCATTGTTCACAAGCAGCCTGATCTTCTCTTGCAACGTCAGCCGTCCGATCAAGTCCCTCACCCGTACGTGTATCGGCAGCGTCGTCCGGCAGAACCTCAGGCCCCTCGTTAGCCCGCTTCGCGGGTCGCATGCAAACGGGGCACGTGCCGAGGTAGGGATAGCAGTGCTAGTCAAGAAAAAAAGCAAAACGAGTAAGAAGATAACGTCGGTTTTGGTTTTGGTTTTAGGTTTGTTCAAATAGGCCATAATGGAATAGTGTGTTTTTTTTTTTTTTTTGATGTATAATGTAAAGGGGTTTTGTGTTGTGTAGATAAAATGTTGGTGTATATATAGATTGAAGGAGGAGGGTTTGATGTATTCATGATTGGATTTCCACGTCAATACATGTACTACACTGATGATGATCATGAAGTTAAGACTGTAAAGCAATAAAAAGGGCGAGAGAGAGAGAGAGAGAGATGGACTTTGGGAGTTAGTGAGTCAGTGTAACACGCATATTTGGCAGGTCACAATATATGGGATAATAATAATAATAATAATAATATTGTGATTATTATAATTATTAATATAGCTTTATTGATGTTAGATTAGTGAATAAATAAATGAATAGCCATAACTCTATGTGTGTGTGTGTGTATGCTTTTGAAGAGTTATATAGCTAAAGACAGAAAAGGGGAAAAAAGGAGATTGAAATTGGGAGACTAAAAAGACGGTTGATTAAGAATTAATTAATTGGTAAGAATGAATTTTGTGTTAATGTGTGGGTCACGGACTGGAGAGTCTATTTTTCTGATCATCTGACGCTAAAAGGGGCAGTAGTAGACTAGTAGACTAGTAGTACTGGTCACCAAATTAGCTTATAGCCGCCATCAAAATGGAAAGTTGTTTTTGAAGGTCCTCTTTGATTGGCTTGTTACATGTGCGCACCAAGAAAGTCGATGAGTTAAGATCTTGAAAAAGAAAGAAAATGTACAGCATCTCTCATGGAGACTGAATATTTTTATATATGTATGTGTCTATAAGTGATAGATTGTGTCAATAATAATAAACGGGTCATCGTGTTCTGGTTATTTAGCATAATACAGATTGATTATACGTGTTTGTTTTTTCCAACTCAATATATAATATAATGAACGAGGACAGCCTGATTAGTTGTAAGTTTCTCTACCTCAATCATAGATTGTATGTTCGAGTCACACTGAATCCCACTAAATAATGGTGGTATTACTCTCCCCCTTCTCCCCTCCCCTTGTATCAAAAAATATATATATAATATAATATAAAAGTTTAATTTTATGATATATTAAATATAAATAATATGATTTTTAAAATTTGCACATGAACTTGACTTGGTTTTTTTTTTTTTATATCGAATATACTAATTTAAATGGATTATGGTATTGACACAATTAATAACAATAACAACTATATTTTTGAATTGACATTTTTGACACATTTAATAAAATAAAATATATTTAGACTTTTTTTTTGCTACAATAACACAAACTCGACTCGCTAACATAAAGAGCTCTCCCTTCTGGCTGCACTTCTTTAAAGAGACTCGTTGGCAGTTTTTATGTAAATACGCAACTTTATTATAGTTAAGGGAGGTAACACATTAAAGATATATAATATATTTGCATATAACAAATTTTAATATTCTTCTTTTTGTCCTGAAATTATTTTAAGTTGCGAGATTAACTTTTACTTTTCTTATGGGATTAACTTTTATTTCTTTAAATATACAATTTAAAAGAACGATCCTTAACTGTAAGAGATTACATTCTCGGTCCACACATGTGTGTGTCTATATATATATAGATATACATGATGGCATATAGTTTTGTTGTCTTCACTTGATTTCACAGTTCACCATATGTCACCACTAGAAACAAAATAGTCTAGGGGACCAAAAAATATATATATTTGGAAAGCTCGGTTTTCGGATTAATGGCTGCAGTTATGGAATTTTATTTACTGATCTCCTATTGGCAATTGTCAATGACTTTTGGCAATTATCAATGACTTTTGACCATCTAAAACAGTAACAATTCAATAAGAGCAGAAGGTTTCTATTCTCGTGACATATATATATATATATATATATATATATTCATACTGCTGGACTGACTGATTATCAGGACCAGAAGATACGGTAATCTCGTGACCGTAATATCCAAGGTGAAAACATAAACATTTGTCTTCTTGTTCATCTCATTTTTGTCTTGTGAGTTGTGGTTAATCAAAAGGAAGAAAAGTTCATGTTTTTGGTGTTTTCTTTGGTCTATATAGGTTTCCGTCTAGCTTAACAGCATGTATGACATCTATGTATGGGCTTATATTATGGTGTAGATATGGTAGCTGACACAAGATGTGTCTTGTAATATATGTGACACATATATATATATATATATTGCAATTAAAATGTATTTTTGATTAGCTTGGACCATGAGAGGTGTATTATTTATTTTTGTCTTATTGTATTTTTGCAGCATACAATGAGAATTATTTTGTTAGTTTGGACCCCATGCTAGGATATGAGGCTGTTATAATTTATAATTTGTCTTTTATTCTCTAATTTGACAATTTCTGGTGGGAACCAAAAAAATACTTACTCGTGGATATCTGTCTATTATTCATTAGATTTGTAGGAAAAAAATAATTTTTTATCAAATCTAACGGTTTTAAAACATGCATTACTGGTAGGGTTTCTATCAGATAAGTCACCTTTTAATTTATTCAATTAAACAAATTGAAAAGTCCCTTTCCTAATAGATATGAAGATTACTCTGAAGTCTCATGAACAGACTCTTCACATGTGCTTAATCAATTATTATGTGCATGACTTATCTATTTAACTGCACATGTAGAAGAACCACTAATTTTGCATATGCATTCGTTTGTTCATGCAAATCAATCATGAGATCATACAACTAAAATTAATGGATATAAAAATCTTTTAATAACTTGAAAATGGGAAAAAAAAAGTGGTTTTCCTTAATTGTGAAAATATCCTAGGCCCACAACAAACATTATTTATCAATATGAACAATGAAAATGTAGAAATAAATAATCCATATAGGTGCACTTGTACATTGACAGCTGCCAGTACCATTTAGGTCCAAACTCTAATTTTATTAACCCAAGATTCCATTTAATAACCATATAATATCTCCTATCATGATTTGTCAATATACAAGACAAGACTGAGGTCATTGGAATGTATACTTCATGCAATATTTATACAATATTATACTAGAATATCACATCTCTTGTGAATAAAGTGGTTTTCTTGATTTTGTTTTTGGCTACTCCAAAGGCAAAAAATTGGTATTTCTTTCCTTATTTCATCATGTAAGTGTAATTATTCTTGTTGTTATGTTTTTAGTTATTGTTTTGGCTTTTAGCACAAACAGCATTTAAATCCCAGCTCATCACTTTAGCCAATAATTCGTTATGAAAGTGTTGTTGCCCTTGCATCCTTTTGCAGCATGCCCTCACAGCCTTTATTTGCAACCTACCAAATTGATTCTCACTTTCCATGACAAAAAAAAAAAGAAAAGAATTTTAGGATAAGAAACAATACTTGATTACGAATACTATAAAATTTTGGAGTGTCAAATATATGTCAATATTGCATTGAATTTTACGTATTTATTTTTCAAAATGAGTACTATAAAATTTTGAACCATTAGATATTCATCAAATAGCATTGAATTTACGTACTTATTTTTCAAAATGATTATAATATTAGGGAAAAAATATATGACTTTGATACTAATGGTTACCTTGTTAATGTTTTAAATGAACTCAATGACTTTTATGTCAGAAAATGTGTTTGGTGTTCTTGAAGAATTTACTTTACACTTATTTTAGACCTTTATTTGTACCCTTTAATCTTCCTTTTTAGTTGGTGAGGAAATTAAATTATGAATAGGTAGGCCTTTGCATTGTAAATTGTTAAGTAGACTATTAGACTCAGTCCCTTGTTTGTGTTGCCAAATGACAATATTTAGTTGGTGAGGAATTTGTAATAATTCAGTTTGGTTGTTTTCTTTTGTGGGGTCATGGTCATGGTCATGGCCAGGCCAACCAACCCTACTACCATCAGTATACTCATTTTCCTTTTGCTTGTTATTAAGCCTGTCTGTCACACAAACAAACTACGGGGAATAATTTTAATGTGAAACAACAAATGCCAATTTTGGGAAAAGATGATTGGTTGGATATGCATGAAATGAGATGGGACCCAAACCAACCCCTTTTATCTGGCTTGAAATTGTTGACAACTTTTATAGTTTCGGATGAGAACAAATAAAATCCATAAAAAAAGGAAAAAATAATAATTAAGATAAACAAAATATAAATATATATATATGTGTGTATATATATATCATGCGTGGATGAGACCAACCTCTCTAAGATGATAAACTGCAATTTTAGGCACACAACATGTGCATGGAGAAGATAGTGACTTGCCATTGCACTCTTAGCCTCAATATACACAATCAGAAATATTGCTATGAGATATATAGCTTTGCCAACTCGTCATATTATATATATATATATATATATATATATATATCTCACATACACTATATGAACTCTTCTTATCCTCTTTTTAGTTCCCTACTAGCTTATGCATCCCATTTTGAGTCTTTATCTCAAGCATAGACATATTTATCTGCCTCGAGCCCCATCTTCATTGGTCAAAGTTGGTTGAGTTATTGTTGAAATAAATTAGAGCCATAATAATTAATAAGGTTTGATTGATCAGTATGCTTAAGATTTTTTAAAAGAAAAAAACATTTGCACGGAACCGAATAGAAGGCAAACAATGATCATAAACCAACCATCTCAGAAGCTATAATGAATAAACCTTTTTATAGCCAAAGAGCAAACAGGAAATTACTAGAAATCCTATTTTAAGCTTTACAAAGAGGAAGAAAAAGGACTCCTTCGTTAAGGCTAAGAAACGCATGTTAGAAATTTTAAGAAATTTCTTCAGGGGAACAGGAAAAAAAATAAAATTACGTAAGTATTTATCTTTCAATCATCAGATATGAAAAAAAACTAACAGTTTTAAAACGTACAACATCAGCAAGATCCTCACAAGAGGAGTTCCTTACTTTCAGAAGATGATTATTTTGCGTAATTGGGTAGCATACATTCCCTTGCAGACAGAGAACATTATACTCTTGTTTCTTGGTCGGGTGGGGACGCAGAAGTCTTTCAAATTGCATGTTATGTTCGGCAAGGCTGGGCCCGATCAAGCCATTTTTGCCAGGCAAGCAACAATTGGATAATCATCACGCCCGTATAACAAAATAGAAATTCTTTCTTGGATGCTAATCCATATATACGAAATTTCAGTCACATCATATGAAGTCCCATAAGACACCGCCAATTCCGTATAATACAAGTAACCTTTTCAGATAATGATATAATGGAAAGGTAAGCCTAAACATTATTTTCCTCTTAACAGTTCCTATGACAAAATCTCATAACAAAAGCTTTAATAAATCAAGGAATATTAAAAATGTCTCATAAATTGTCTAAACAAGGACATAGTAACACAACGACAGGAAGATTTATTTCTATTTTTTATTGGGACACCATCATATAGATTTTATTACAACTTGCTCTTCTTGAGAGGCCCCATTTCTTTAGCCTTGGCCCTCAACAAATGCTTTTGTATCTTTCCAGTTGCAGTCTTCGGCAATGGCCCAAAAACCACGGATTTCGGAACCCAATAGGCAGGCATTTTGGACCTGCAAAAATTGATGATATCTTGCGCTAAATGCTGCTCATTAGATTTGTCAACATTGGGCTTCAGTGTCACAAAAGCACAAGGAGACTCGCCCCACTGCTCGTCGGGCCTGGCCACCACGGACACCTCTAGAATTGCAGGGTGCAAATACAAGGTGTTCTCAACCTCCAAGCTGCTTATGTTCTCACCACCAGAGATGATGATGTCCTTTGATCTGTCCTTGATTTCTATGTACCCATCAGGGTGTTTCACAGCAAGATCTCCCGAGTGAAACCACCCGTTAGCAAAAGCTTCCTCGTTGGCTTTCGGATTCTTCAAGTAACCCTTCATAACAGCATTTCCACGCATCATGATCTCTCCAAAGGTCTTTCCATCTGCAGGGACGGGTTTCATTGTTTGGCTGTCGATGACATCAAGACCTTCCAAGGCAATATACCGGACGCCTTGGCGTGCATTTAGGCGGGCTTGTGTCACCGGTGGAAGCGAGTCCCACTCAGGCTTCCAGGCACATATGGTGGAAGGACCATAAGTTTCAGAAAGACCATAAGTGTGGGCGACTTTGAAGCCCCTCTCGGACATTGCAAAGAGGACAGATGGCGGTGGGGCAGCACCGGCTGTCATTACGTGCACGACATGAGGGAGAGGAAGGATTGTATCCTCCGGTGGAGCATTGACTATGGTGTTGAGCACCACCGGTGCTGCACAAAAGTGAGTCACTCCATGTTTGGCTATGGCTGAATAGACCCCTTTTGCCGTAACCTGCGAAAAGGAAACCACATAGAAACTAGGAAGCAACAGTGAAAGAGTGATGCCGGACAAACACAACAAGAGTGCATAGAGAGGGAGAGAGAGAGAGAGAGAGGCAGGGAGCAAAACATAAAATTTAGGGACGGAGAACAATGTATGTGGAGAAATTATTTATAATTCACTATCATTAATCAAATGTTAATTGGAACAACAATCACTAAGCCTATTTATAGAGAAACAAAAGCACAATAGGAAGAACAATACAGAGATTATTTTCAATTCATTACATTAATCAAATGATAATTAAAACAACAATCGTTAAGCCTACTTACAGAGAAGCGAAAGCACAACAATGTAAACTAATTAAAACAACAATAATAGAAACCTTAACAAAAATAACTTTTTGGGAAACTTGACCAAACTCTAAATAATCATAATAGATGATCATGAAAAAGACAATTCTGATAGATAAACATAATCTAAAATTTCTAAGTATCTATGTCTTGTTCCCCGTAAAAGATTCATGAATAGCAAGATAAGCATAATTCAGTTCAAACATAAAGCATTTAGCATACAACTATTTTACCTGTCTAAGGCATATGCTTGTGCCACAGAAAGCAGCCAGAGCCCAGGTGTAACACCAACCATTGCAATGAAACATTGGTAGAGTCCACAAGTATATAGCACCTTCATTCATCCCCCAGACAAGGCCAGCACTCAATGACATAAGGTACGCTCCACGGTGGCTCAACACGACTCCCTTCGGGCTTGCTGTTGTGCCAGAAGTATAGCCCAAGGTAATGCTCTGCCACTCATCCTCCGGTGGCTTCCAAGCAAACTCAGGGTCACCGGTCTCCAGGAACTTCTCGTACTCAATGGCTCCTCTACTCAGTGCATATTCAAGAGTCTTGGGATCACAGCTCTCGTCTCCTATGACAACGAGAAGTGGAGGCTTGTAATTGCCTTTGTTTTTCTCCGCTAAGATTTTCAAGGCTTCCTCGGCTAAGGCAAAGAACTCTTGATCCACAATCACAGCCACAGATGAAGAATGGCCGAGAAGGAAAGCGATGGTTGATGCATTCAGCCGAATGTTCACGCAGTTTACCACTGCTCCGGCCATAGGTACGCCAAAATGTGCTTCATAAATGGCTGGAACATTTGGTGCAATGACTGCTACCTGTTGGTGAGGAACACAATGAACGAAACTAAGAACTCTAAAATCTTATAAAGAGGTTCTAATTTAACAACAAAAACTCACAAAAGTTCAGGTTTTATGAACAGATTGACCTGTCACATAACTTCATGAACTGATTGATCTGTCACACAATCGTAAAAAGATTCTACATCTCAAACTCACAAGTCATAATTAAAATACCATATTTAAAAAATAAATTTTGAATTGTGCGGTTCTAATTTTCGCGTTAAGTGAAAAAAAATAAATAAATAAAATAAATCTACT
Organism: Artocarpus heterophyllus; assembly: GCA_025403435.1. NCBI lineage: Eukaryota > Viridiplantae > Streptophyta > Magnoliopsida > Rosales > Moraceae > Artocarpus > Artocarpus heterophyllus. The sequence continues at coordinate 1,660,957 of CM046341.1, read as the reverse complement.
ATTCCATTCCTAGTTTTTAGGTAAATGATAAGACGAGTTTCCTAGCATCAAAGAAAGAAAAATCATCCCAACTAGATTCGCACCCTATTCCTTCCTTATGCCGCATTAAACCTCCCACCCTGATTATACTAACTAAAAAGAAGAAAAGAACAGAAACAAAAAGAAGATATGAGTTATTGAATGAAGATTACAAACGAAAAGCCAAAGAGAAAAACAATTCTAAATAACTAACTAAACAAGACCAACCGGAAATTCTACTTTTCTTTAAAAGGAAAGGCCTCATTAAACCCTTTGCCAACAAAACCCAATGGGAAAAACAAACAAACGGAAAAAGAGAGCATCAAGGTAACCAATGCCAGTAGAAAAGACAAATAGTACATAAATAATGTAAAGATTTAGCCCTTGCTTCTTGATGCTGTCCACTTAAAGGAAAGGGCATTGGGGTCTAATGTTAGAGCCAGTTAGACAATCAATGCTCGGACTAGAAATATAACCATTTTCTATTTATAGCCAGTTTGGAAATGCAGTTTGAACCGTAAAATGCGGTACTAAACCAGTTGTGGTTCAAATTTTGTAAAAGAAAACATTGAAATAAAATTGCATCGTTCTCATATGGCGTTTTTTTTTTTTGGTAAAAAAAAGAAATGGGTCTGAAACTTCGGGTCCAATGCAGAACCGGCAAATCAAAGAAAAAACAGAACCAGCACGAAAAAAACAAAGGAACTTGATGCAGAAAGGCGACGCTTTTTTCTATATTGTGCTTGAAGCATTACTCATTGTTAATTATTAGGAAGATAAGTTTCAAAAGTAACATTACATACAAAGAATAAAGTTTGTAAAAAGGTTTAGGTTGACCAAGCTCTTCCTATAAAAAAAGGCAAAGTCCAAATCAATTAACCAAACAATGCATTAGCATTTTTGGCCAAGTCTAGAAATACATGAAGATTTTTGGCTTTAAATTCATTCAACAAGTTTAAGAGGTAAAAGAGAGAAAAAGAGATTGACCCACCAAATATAATCTTTTTCCGTATTTTGTCACTAACAGGGTGTTTGAGAAGTGTGATTTGAACCTATTTTAGTTAAAAATATTGTAACATATGAGAACATATGAGAGCTTTAGTATGTAGTTTACTTTTTCTTGATATTATAGCGTGTAAAAGTTTTACACCGTAACAACCAAAAGTTTTGGTTAAAACTCACATTGCCTAAACACGCTATAAAAAGTTTTGGCTAAAACTCACGTTGCCAAACACGCTATAAATTTCTATCCTGAGAAAAGAAAACATAAATAAAAATAAAGTTTCAGCTCAAATCAAATTTCCTAGAGCGTCTTCTCACAAAAAATTGAAACTACTACCATGTTTTAGACTCAAGTGACTGGTTCAAACCGACTTCCCAAACTACATCGTCTCAATTCCAATATATATCCACTACATTAACATTGAACAAAGATTTTTTTTTTTTGTTCACATTGAACAATATGAAAATTCCATATCAGTTCAATAAAATTTCAACAAAAAATACAATTATCCAATCTCAAAACGTGTGTATTTGCATAATAGTAAAAAGTCAACTAAGCTGAAACTTTTTTTCAGTCAAATATTTTTATCTGGGGAAAAACACAAACACTTTTTTCAAACGAAAAGGAGGAAAACACAAACATCTGAACCAAAAATATATAAATTTTTCCTTCTTTGTTTTATTTTTTTAAAACTCAATAGTCAATACGGATAAAAATTCCCTAACAAAATGGATAAAAATTTTATCTTTTCAAGATAGTAAACAGAAAAAAGCTCAATAATAAAGCGTCTTTCTTTTAATGATTATTTATCATTTTTTCGGTCTCGTTCATTTTCTCGGCAGCCAAGCAGAAAGGAAATAAAAGCTTGAGCAAGTGAAGTACCGTGGAACCGAGGCCGATGGAGCGAGAGGAGAGAGCGGAGGCCAACCGACGGCATCGACGGTAAGTATCGAGCCACGTGTAGCGTCGAGATCCATGCACCACGGAAGCCCTGGTGGGGTGCACCGTAGCCGCTCTCTCCAGAAACCACAACGGTGTCAGCGCCGTGTAGTTCGCCTCGTTCTTGGGAAGATCGTCTACGTCCTTCCTCACTGCCGCCATCTCCCCTGCTCTGTCTCTTTCTCCAAACTTTTGAAAGCTCGACCAGTATTTATAGGAACGGAGGGAGTAGGGGATTGCGTTACGTTTAGATGATCGGACGGCTGTGATTGCGAGGTGGAATTATTCATCGTACGCTTTTTATTCTGGAGGAACGAAGCTCGTAATCTATATTTGTTCGAAACGTGGTCGTGCAGGAATATTCTTGTTCTTTTTTTTTATTATTTTAAACTTTTTTTCTTGTTCTTTTTTTTTTCTTCATGGATTAAATTTTGGATAAAGGGATTTCTAACTGCCACAAATTGGGCCCAAATTTTTGTGGACCAACTTAATAGTTTTAGTTGAATTTTTTTAAACGTGTAGAATGTTTTGATAAATTGGTTTCAACGAAAAAAAAATTATTTAAAAATTATACCATATGAGAGCTGTTGAGGGTGAACTCGGCATCACCACTGAGGAGTCAAATTTCGATGGTCTGCTATTTTGCTTGGCAGAGCCTCCAGGGAGCAAACTACTAATCTCGACGGCAATGCGCGTTTCGTCTGAGGTGCTTCTCAGGGCCCCCGAGGCCGTGCTCCTACAAGCCTCTACCTCGGAGTACGTACTAGCTCAGGTCGGACCAATTTCACTCACAAGCAAACTGCTACTCGCCACTACAGGCTGACAAACGACAAATAACTCACCATCTGATAGAAGCCAATCCGTCGGATAGCGGGCGTGACACCTGTCACCTACTGCTTGACACGCTTTGATGTGATACCCAGGTTGTGGGCAAAACTCATCTGACATCCGATCCAAGTAATAGCCTATAAATATGATGCATTTATTGCATTCTAGAGAGAAAGACTCATTCTCACCTAACAAGCTCTCGTCCTTTGTCGAGCAACCCCTGCCTTGAGCATTGGAGAGCCCTTGTCCATTGACTAACCTTACTCTCACCTCCGAAGCGTCCCTCCTCTTGTTGCAAGTACATCGGGCCGAGCAGAGGCGAGCCGGGGAAGAGTCAAACAGTGCGCAACCACACGTGGAGTTAATCCAACGCCGGATCACGGTAAGCATCAACAAGAGCTTTATATTGTAATAGTTTTTTAGTTTATACTATAACGTGTGAGATTTACAGTATTATTGGTCTGAAGCGTTTTGTCAAACACATTAGTAAGTTTTTGAAACTTATAGATTCTAACTATAATTTCAACAATGTTTTCTTAAAAAACAAAGATTTATTTTATATGTTGCAATATTTTTAATTTTAAGTCTTATTTTCAATTCATTTCTCTATTACTTTTACACTTAATTAAGATGTGTGATGAAAGTAATAAGAAGACACATCTTTTATAAATATGACATGAATAAACATATGTTTTTTTAAAAATATAGTATAACATGTAATTTTTTAATATTTTTTTAAATGGTCATATTTCTTACAGCACCGTTTAATGTTCTTTTTTCCTAAAAAACCAAAAAAGTTTGTGTTATTTTGTTGTACACTTGATGGTCCGTTACAGTTATAATTACAAAAAAAATAATAAATAAACAGTATATTGTGTAATAAATATGAATGTTTCCTTTTTGTTTCTAAGCCTTTTTTAGTCATTTTGTCGGTTTTGTTTCTTGCAATCTCTTAACACCAGTTACGCTGATGTATGAATCGTATTTTTTTAATTAAAAAATATATATAAGCCATATCAATCAATATAAATTATCCATCAACAAAAGATGAAAATTTACTTCATGAGGTGGTATTAAAAATAATAAAAGAATTTATACAGCTATCTGGTATGACTTTCTGGACATATTTTATATAATTCTTAAAAAAATATATTTTTTTCTTATTTTTATGGACCAAGCCAATACTTTTAGTCTGTTTGGTGGGATGGAGATGGGTGGAAGGGGAGAGGTGGGAAGAGAAATCAAACCCTTTGTTTTGTTGAAAAGGAGAGAGGGAGGAGAGGAGAGGAGAGGAGAGGAGATGAGGTCTTTTTTTGGGCCCACCAAAATCTTTCCTTTTAACGATAGAAGAATCCATCAAATCTACTTTAATTAGATTTAAAAAGGTTATTTTTTCTTTGATAAAATTATTAATAAATAATAAAAATAGACAACGTAGTAATTAAATAAAAAACTATCATTACTCTTTTCAACTCTTCATCCTTCTTACCAACAACTTGAAGGATTGTTATAATTCTCTCTATCATTTACATTCTCTATTTATCAAATTCTCTTCATCTTTCGTACTCTCCATCCCTCGTACTAAACAAAGCCTTAATTAAGACAAATACATATGTGCTATACCGAATTTTGTAAAATTCTAAACAATAGATAAAATATACACATTGTTATGAATAAGTTAGTTTATTAGCGTGGATGTTCATATTCCTAACATCCTCATAAATTGCATTATATTCGCGTTAATGACCATTAGTGTTGGTATTTTATAACATTTATAACCTCCTAATTATCGCTCTATTAGTATTATTTTGCTGTTGTAACTTTTAACTTTTGACTTTTCTCATTTTATGATTAAGGCCTATATATGTGACCATTAATGTTGGTACTTTATAACCTTCATAACTAACCTCCTTTTGATTTATATCATTTCTCTCAATTAAAAGGGTCAAAATAACTTTAGATAACACTTTTTTATCTTATCCTAACCCAAAATTCTTATGCTCAATTATGTATCTATATTTTTTTGCAAGTAAGTGTGTTTCAAACTTTCTCTTAGAAATGGTAATATTAAAAAACCCTACCACAAAATTGTTATTCCTCTAATTGACCCAAATAACCGATTTTCTTCTTGATAAGTGATGTAAATAAGTTTGATGTAAATTAAATATGGGCCCATTCTTCTTTCAAAAGGAACACTTTCCTTTTGCTTTCCAAACGTATGACTCCTGTGTTTTTTTTCAAAGAAAATGGGCTCCAAGCCTCCAATGGACCAATTGGACTTGCTATTAACTAAATATTATGTTTTCACAGACACCAAAAAAATAAATGACTTCATTGAATATGAACCTTATAATTGAACATGGTCAGGTTACGAAATTGTGTTGGATGTTTATAGCTGAAAGTCATGCTCCAAACACTGTCATGACACAGAAAGACAACAATTACACTGTAAACTGTTAAAATGAGATAAGAGAAAAGAAAAAACCTTGGCTAGAAAAAATTATGTCAACAACAACAACAAGAATAATAATAATAATAATAATAATAACAATAATAATAATAATGTTATTGTTATGATTATTACCAAAGATCAGAAAGCTTGCGAGAAATTCAAAAGTGTCTCTATTGTTGAAGTACTTGACATACACAACACAACAGAAACATACTTCATAACAAGATTTTCAATTCCATACTTTTTTATACTAATTTGTAGATTGCAAAACAAAAAAGAAGGAATCACAAATCTCAAGAGAGCAACAGTATATATATACCAATTATATACACATAAATTCCAAGCTTTGTTTTTTATCTTCATACAAAAGACATACATTCTTTATTGATTCTTTTTCTTCAAAAAAGATTTGTCTCAACAAATTGGACAAAATTCACATGATCCCGAAAAAGGCTCAAGAAGAAGAAGAAGAGGAAGAAGAGTCTGAAGTCGGGTTGAAAGGCTCTTGCTCAGCGCAAGTAAGGACATCATGAGGGCCTGCCTCTTCCCTGCCAACCCCCATTAGATCAAGGTAGTACAAGTAGTGTGACACAATGTCGCTCATCGACTCCGAATCTCCCTGACCGCAGACCGACTCACCGTAGAGGACGTTCATGGTGGTGCCAAAGCCAGGAACGCGCTTGGACAATGTGTCATTCTTGGTTGGTTTCCAATTACCAACAAAGACATCATGAGCTGAGGGCTGATGCTTCTTCACTGGGGTCATCCACCTCCATATTGCAGCCTGGAAGGCCAATGTGGCATTCTGTTCTATGTACTCTGGGTGGTCCAACAGATTCACCTTTAGGGCTTGTCCTGTCTCTCCATAGTTGTAGTTCCTATGCCAAAACAATTGTTAAACAACACATTATAGTTGTGTTGAACATCTCAATTCTCATGTCTTTTGAAGAGAAGCTATCAAGCATATTGGGTGATGGCGTGTGGATGTAGTGATCGAGCTAGAAAATTTTTTGAGTGAAGCATAAACCTTAAAGAAAAACAAAAGAAACATATTTTTTCCTTTATGACGGATATAACTTAAAGGGTGTTTGGAAGAGTATTTCAAACCAATGGTTTGAACTGTGAATAGTATAAACTCTCACATGCTACAGTCTCAAATCCAAACTAATGATTTAAGCTACTTTCTCAAACACCCTATAAAAGTTTACAAAATTTTACATATAAGAATTAAAAGTTATAAATATCAATAAAGGCATGTAGCGCTCATATGATGATTAAACCAAGCCTTTGTTTGGTAAAAATGGTTCCAACTATTTTTGATGCAATGTTTTTTTCTTATAAACTTTAAACTAAAAAAAGGTTCTAACTGTGCTCCAAATAAACTACGAATGGTTAGTTTAAAATTAGTGAAATAAAAACTTCTGGGGATCCAATTGACTACTTCACCCTGTATTGACCAAACAAGAGAGAAAAAAAAAAAGAAAAAAGGGGGGGTCGGTGTGTGGTTGTTCTGTTTGGGGGGGCATGGTGGTGGATGTGGTGGTGGGGTGGTTGTTCTGTTGCATGTATATTTTGTGAAAAACATCTCTTATTATTAAAAGGGATTTTGCAACAGAAGAAAAAAAAAATGGTGATTACCAGTAGATAGGCAAGGCACCTCTACCATGGTAAGAAACTCCAGGAGTGCAGGGAAAGGTGTACTTGTCATAGTCATCACAGTATAACTTGCTGGGACTCATCTCCTTGTTGTAGCATAGTCCCCAGGCCAATGGTCCTCCTGTGGCCACTCCATATCCACCTAAAATAAAAATCACCATATAGTAACACAAATTTCAATATAACTTTGTTAATTTCATATGTAAAAAAAAAATCATGCAATTGAATATGTGCATCTCAATTAGAATAAATTAGGATGATTGTTCTCTTTTAACTTACATGAGGTTTTGCTGCCAACATGGCCAAGAAAAGCCGCGACCTCCTTCATCCCCGTGAGCTTCCTTCCGGTGGTACCAAAGCCAAGATGTTGGTACTCAGCAGCCGCTGTGATGAAGGCATGATAGTCCCAGAACCCGACGGCATGTGCCACGGGCGAATTGCGCTTAGAGAAGAGGTTCTCAAATTGGTAGGATTGGAAATAGTCCGAGACAGTTTGGTTACAACAATAAATAGACCAAACCTTACATTCCCACCCTTTAGTGCACAACTTCTTTCCCTTGACTACTTTCACTAATGGCTTAACGGATTCTTCACTATTAACAACAAAAACAAGCGTTACAACTATAGTTAAAAACATACACAAATATTTGGTCTCCATTTTTCCAATGCAGAAGCTAAAAAATGGATTTAAATTCAAGAAAAAAAGTGAAGGAAAAAATTTTCTTAGATTGGTTTAGAGATTGAGGTGAGAAGGTGGGAGAGAAGGGATATGTATTATATAATGTGGTCATTGTGAAGGAATGATTTGGCATTTGGAAGTGAAGGAAAATGAATGTGTACCTTATTTGTTAGGAGGAAAGTTTCGAGGAAAATTGAAGGAGCAACATATTGGAAAGTGAATTTGCAACCACTTTGTTTTTGCTTGCTTTTTATTCATCTTTGAGTACAAGGTAAGAAATGCTTGAATGAGAGGTCCCTGTGAACACGTTTTATTTTATTTTATTTATTTGTTTATTTTTTGAGGGAAATCTTGAGAACATGCCCTCTGAGAAAACAGTTCACTATTGGGCTACTATGGGCCTCAACAAAATCCCAGCTCATTGGGCTTATTGTGTTTTTTAGGGTTAACGAGATTGAGCTAATTACGTTTATTGAATTTGAACATGATTTTAATTTGTAAAAATTCTATAAATGTCTCGTAATGATATCATTAAAATTATTTATATGTAATTATATAGTGCAATATGTAATATCATTAAGATAATTATTATATCATTAAAGACATTTTTAAAATATTTTAAATATTGTGTTAGATTTTAATTTCATAACAATAATTTGGACGCGTATTGTAATTTTTTTTATTTTTTATTCTTTTAATATTTTTGTTGTTTTTATGAATTCATGTCGTTTGTTGTGGTTCATAAATATTGGTCTTTGCAGACTTTGTCATTTTCTTTTGGCATGCCTGGTTCATAGGTTTAAACATTAAGTTCGACGAGAAGTTTAAATTTTTATGAGAAAAATACTACGACAAATAAGATTTGAATTGTAGTTCATTGCCATGTTAAGTCGTTTTTTGTAGTTTCCGTCGTTTCTTCCACACGTTGTTTTTGTCGCTACCGTCAAGATTTTTGTCGTTCCCGTGTTGTTTTGTCGTTTCTATATCTTGTCGTTTCAATGTTATCTCGTTCTACGAGTTTATGTAGTTTGACTTTCTGACATTGTTGTCGTTTTATTGTATGTCATTGGTTTTTATTGTTGTCAGGTTTTGTCATTTCCTAGCAACTGTGGGAATTTTTCGTCCTTCCTAATTTCTATGTTTGTTTAGGTATTAACTTTCTAATCTACTCTTCTTTAATTTAGTTGTTGTAAATATTTTTCTGTTTTTATGTTTATTTTCTTGTGAAGGAAGTTTCTATCTTAATTTTCATTTCCGTTCAATAGGTATTCTTATCAGTGAATAGCGTTTCTGTTATTGTTGTTGTTTGTTGCTACTGTCGCTAATTTTTTATTGTCGTTTTTGGGAAACTAGTTCATTAACCTTTTCAGGTTTTTCTATGCAAAAAAAAAAAAAAAAAGAAAAAATTTTGTTTTTTGTCGTTTCTATTAATTTTCTTATGGAAATGTCGTTTCCATTAGTTGACGCCGTTTCTGATACTCCCCTTTCATTTTGAATTATTTTAGCCGTTTCTAGTTTTTGTGTTGTTTTAACGTCGGTTTGAACAATCGATTTTTCGTTTCTGCATTTATATATATATATATATATATATATATATATTTTACTCTTGTTAGCATATGTCATTTTCGGATTTAATAGTGGCTTAATTTATCGTCGTTCTTCAAGTTGTTGTCGTTTTCTCTATTACAAACTTATAAAAAAACAAAGCGCCCGACTTTATTTTACTGGTTATGAACTTTATATATAGACAACTTGCAATTATATATTTTTTTTATATGCCTCCTCATGTTGTCATATGCATAATTTAAGTCATTATATTGATAGACTTCAATCGTTAGGTATGCTTTTGAAACTATCAATCAAACCCCATAAAAGTAACTGGACATTTTTATTATATGCTAATGACGTTGTCGTTTTCTTTATTTATGTAGTTTTATTTATATGTCATTTATGTATTATGTTATTGTCGTTTTTCAATGGCTCATATAGTACAAGTGTTAGCAAATGAAAACACACTCCTCTTGCTCATGCATCTCTCGATCATACGAGCGAGGGAGAGAGAGTCACTTTATTTAAAACAGTCAAATTAAAACTTATTGACTATGAAAACCCAATTTTTATCTTGGGCTACGTTTGGTATATCTATTAAAGTATCATATTATATTACAATACACTAATACAGTATTTAGTATGATTATTGTATTGTATAAGTTAATACAGATAGTAAATTAATACGATATATATAGTATTATAGAATACGACCAATTTTCGATATGTTGTATTGTATTATTTTATATTTGGCTTATGATTCTTGTCAGAGTTAGATCTAATACAGAGTTGTGGTTAGGCAAATACAGAGTTAGGTTGAAACCAATAATTTTCTAAAGTTTGGGGTAGATTTATATGTCCTAAAATTGCATTTTTTTTGCCACATAGCTTTTTGAAAATTATATTTTGACTCTCGTATATTCTTAAAACTCATATTTTGACCCCTTTAATTTTGATAAAATATATTTTGACACTAAATTTTTTAAAAACTATATTTTTGGCCGCTTAAACGTTAAAAATTTACATTTGACCCCTTATACAGTATGTTATGCACTAAACATCGAATTGTATTATCATAATATAACACAATACAATATAATCCAATACACCTTATACAGTAAAATACAAACCAAACACAGTCTTAGAGTACGTTTAGCAACGTAATTGAATGAAAAATTAAAACCAATTTACTTTAGTATGTGGAAGCTTTTACATTGACAATTAAAACTATATAGTTTAAACGACGTTGCCAAATACCACCTAGCTCGTTAGTTGGCTATTTCAAGGTCGACTTTGCAGGCAATCACGTTTAGGTTGATTAAGTTTTATCTTATTTTATTTTATTCTATTTAAGAGATTTTGAACACGTTTAGTGAAAGGAATACCTGTTAGTACCCAAAAAAAAAAAAAGTAATCAAATTCTGTATCGGGTCTAAACCAACCAGAAAAAGCAGACAAAAAAAATGTTTAAAACGACTTGAAATGCCGGTTGATATAGAGGATGATATATTTGGATTGAACTTCGATCAACAGATTAAATATGGGATATAAAATTCAACAAATCTAAGCCAGAAAGTCTGCGGTGGACCCCATGAATAAATGCTATTAACGATTGCCACACCTAGAAAGTCTAAGCCTAGAAATATAATCAGAAAGAACCCAAAGTCCTGAACAATTTTTAAGTGTGCTCAAATTTAATTTAATTTAGTTTTTTTTTTTTTTTGTGTGTTTTAAATAACTGGTGCTTTCATTTTCAATCAAAGTCGACTTTGTACTCGACTAGGCAAAAGCTTCATAAACCATCGACTTATCACAATCCATGTCATGGCACGGTGTTGCACGTCTCTTTTCAATAATTAGAGCTATATATCGGCATGCATCACGTTTCAAGGTAACAGAACGTTTGAAAACTGAGTTAAAAATGATAGTTTCGTAAAATACTATAACGATCTAAATTTTGTCAGAAAAAATCATTGTACTACTCTTGGTTCAAACTAAAAAATTTAAGCTTGAACTCATATTTTAACCGCTTATAAAATTATAAAAAGTGTGTTTAGGAACGCATTTGAAACTACAAAATTGAAATCAAAATATTATAATATATGAAAGTTAAATTGAAATCAAAATATTATAATATATGAAAGTTTTATACTGTATTTGAAACTACAAAATTGAAATCAAAATATTATAATATATGAAAGTTAAATTGAAATCAAAATATTATAATATATGAAAGTTTTATACTGTAATGTGTGAGACTTTATACTATAACAGTTAAAACTAATAAATTCTAATTATCTTATCAAACAAAGAAAAAAAGATAATTGGACGTGGATGACAGCATATATTGGAAGATAAGTGGGAAATTAAACACCATTCATCTTTCGAATGATGGGGCCATTTGGTCCGCAATCTGTAAAATGAGTCTTTTTTTTTTTTTGTTGTTGCAATGTTTTATTCTACAAAGATTTAAATTTCTGTATAAACCTGTAAATTTAAAAAGAAAGATGTTGTTTTCACATTTCGGATGGATCTTGATAAAATATCTAAATTATATAACAATGCCAAAAAAAAGTAATAATAATAAGCAACAATAGTAGTAACATGATCAGTTAAGCAGGTTTATTTTTATTATAGATGATCAAGTAAGTGTGTCTTATTTTACAATAATAAACGGAAAAAAAAAAAAGAAGTCGATAAGTGATGGCAACTTAGTTAGTTGTAAGTCTTTTCACCCCAATTATAGGTTCCCAATTGTAGATTGAGGGTTCGAGTCACGCTTAGCCGCACTCAAAAGTACGTGACATTCCCCCTCTCCTTATATATTAAAAAAAAAAAAAGTCAAAAAGATGGAAAGGGCGTGGATTCTCTAACAATCACCGCTAATTATTAGTTATTGTCATTACATTATTTAATTTGATGATATACATTTTACAACAAATAAAAAAAAACTCCATAGAAAACACTGTTAGATAAATTAAAGTATAGAAATTAAATCGTTAGTTAAAACTATTCTTATTATAGCATGTGAAAGCTTTACATTTGTAATGACCGAGAAAATTTTAATAATAAAACCTAATATTTAATTGGGTTTAATTAATAAATTTATTTTGAAAAATGTAAATTTTTGTAAAAATTATGATAAAGTATGAATAAACGGCATTGATTGCAAATTTCATGGCAAATGTGATGCAATGTTGGATATTGCCGAAAACAGATTTTATGAGTTTAATTACTCAAAAATTTATAAATAATATCCATAAAATGAATTTTATATCACGATTAATTGTAAAATTGTGATATAAACACATAGGTACAAAAAATATAAATATGATGTAGAGTCCTCTGAGACCTAACCTAGTGAAAGAAAGAGGCCGATGTAGTATAAAAATACTGCTAAGTGTAAACGCAGATACAAAAAATGTTATGATTGGCCTCCAAAAGTAAACGAAAAGTAAGTCAAATATTTTTATACAGTCTAAGGATAGAAAGTACATTAATTTGACCATGACAGTATAGGAAAAATACTGTGTGGTGAAAAATTACACAGTATAAATTTTTAGCTCCATAAAATGGACACTTACTTGAATTCTATTGGGCCAACAAGCCATGCAATGTGGCCCAATAACATGATGACACTTGGGGGTAATCAAGTGGGTGACCATGAGTCACCAAATAGGATAAGTGAGCATTTAATGTGATTTTAGCCAAAAAAAAATAATTTCTTCTTCTTCCTAACTCCGGCAGCCATTGAATGAGACTCTCAAAAAAATTTCTCAACCCCAAACTTCACAAAAATAACCCCAAACAAGTTTTAGAAGCAAAGCCCAAGGATTTTTCACAAGTTTTAAGGTAAAATCCTAAACTTTTTAGCAAGTTTTCAAGGGATTTTTCATGGGTTGAAGGGAAAATTAATTCATGGTGTTTTTGGATGAAAAGGGAGCCCAAGAAGAAGTTCAAGAAGCCTTGGAAGGCCAGAAATAAAAAAAATATTATTTGGGGTAAGTTTTAAAGTTCAAAGTTTTGAATTTTGTTTTGATTTTTATTTTTTTAAACCCATGTGAGTTCTTGAGCACATATTTGATAAAATTTCATGTATATGTGAAGTATGACATGTTTAAGTTGTGAAACTTGAGTTTATGATGCAAAATTGTACTTTTTGCAAAAGCCACACTTTTGTAATTTTAAGGTTAGTTTAAGTAAAAATGATGTTTGAGCATAAGAATGATTTGAATAAGGTATGGAATGGTCTCTGCATGGGTAGATTTGTAATTTTGAAACGGATTTTTATAAAAATGCCGTAGGGACTAAATTGAAAGAAAAAAATCTCTCTCGGTAGAATTGAAAAATGGCCAAAAACACCCATTTACAGTGAGATTTTGGGAAAAGTTAAAAGATGAAAGTTGTAAATCTTGATGAAACTGTTAGGTCACATGGACGGTTCATGGAAAAACTCAATCGTTTGTGAAATTTTAATTTTTTAAAGAATTTACAAAAATTGTGAAAAATTTAAAAGGGCAAAAACGTCATTCTCAAAGGATTTTGAATATGGCACTTTGAACAAAAATGATCCTTGAGAAAAATAAAAATTTTGGGATGAAAAGGACAATTTTAACCCTAGGGCAAAATTGTCAAAATTTTTAGTTAAGGAGCCAAACTGTAAATTTTTACGAAAAAAGGGGTTTTGAGAGGAAATGAAGAGGCCCGACCCATTAGGGCATTATTTGAAATAAGAACGTGATTGTTTCCACTAGAAAAGCGAGACTGAGCTCGGGTAAGTCAGTAGGTTCACGGATGGCAAAATCGTCATTTTTGTGCGAATAACCCGAACAGCTTAGAAATGTTTTCAATGAGATAAAAAAATGATTTGGAAGATATCCGCCCTTCGTAAGTAACAATAGGTTAGAGTAAGCTAGAAATAAAGAAACCAGTGGTTTCAGAGTTGTATACGGTTATGCAACTCAACTAGTTAAGTAACGAACGTTTCGTAACGAAACGTAGTGAAAATGGCTAATAGTTTTATAATTGGCCAACTGGATCCTAGGAGCCTAGGAGAAAGGAGACCGAAGTCGATTTTTTGGTACACAAATACAAGTAAGTACCCTTCCCACCTACAGTATGAAATGTAGGTCTAGAAAGAAATATATGTATACGTATACCTGTGCGTATAATTAAGTGTAAACTTGAATGTTTGGCATGATATGAATACCTAGAGGTATAGTCATGTATGAATACCTGTGAGTATACGAATGAATACCTATGTGTATAATATGTTATGTACCTGAGTGTACAATAATGAAAATGAGTATGTGTACCATGATTTCGTACCTGTATGTACAGTGATAAATACTTGAGTATGTATAAAGTAGGTATCTGTGTGTACTACGCTATGCAAGAGAATTTATGTTTCAAGGATAATATGTGATTATCACTTCATGCATAGTATGTCAACCATAACAATTGGACTGGTAAATATATCACCAGAAAGTAAGAAGAGTGTCGTATCGACTCGTGACTCAAGGAGAGTTTAAAGGATATGCTATGGTCACGGTGTTACGTAGACCTAAATAAAATTGAGCAATGGTACGAACACTTGGGTCCTATTAAAGATAAGAAATGATGAGGATAAAGAAAGTTTATAAGAAAGCATAATTGATTCATGCATTCATTTGAATATCCATGTGGGATTTATGGGACTTACTGGGCGTTAGTTCATTAAGTATTTCATGCTATAAGTATTCCGACGAGAATGTCAGAATAAGTTCAAATGGTGAGCTGACAAAGGGGTGGATGGTGTGCAGATTGGGTATGGAGTCCGCTGCTGTAATGTTTTCTACTGTGTATGTTTAAAGTTATTTTGAAATGAAATGTTTAAAAGAAAGATGTTGTAAAAGTAAAAGTATTAATTATGTAAACATAAGTATGTGAAAGTTTTTTTAGGAGTTATCAAAGTTAATGTAAGCAAATTATTTATTCCCGTTTTAAAAAAAAAGTTTTCTAAATTTTTGCCCTTAAGAACGTAAGAAAGAGTTTTATCATAGCCTGAAAAGGCTGGTTGTGACTACATTGTAGCGATTTTTTTATTGTTGCTATAGCATATAAAGCTTTATATTATTTATAACTAAAAAAGTAGTGTAGGCCATCATTTTCGAACTATTATGTTAAAGAAACGACAAAAACTGCAAAAAACACGTTCCCTACTCTTTATACACCAAAATATTCTGAAAAAAGGAGGCTTCAATTTGATCTTTTCATCTGCCACTGTAGAGCCATATACTTTTGACGTTAATTACATTTGTATTTAATTTTGTTATTTTTGTCTTTTTTGGACAGAATCATTGAACCAACAATCTCAAGGTCGGCCAGGAAAAATTTCATTGCTAATTTTGTTGACACAAGCTGTCCAAAATAATAGGAACAACAAATTAACATGATATTGTCATGTCTATTCCTAGGCTTAAGGTTTTGTCTATTTGTTAGAAATTTTATTCCTATGTTTTTAATTGTTATCAGAAAATTTAGATTTAAATAAAAACATCTTTCCTTTGTTTTGGAGCAAAAAATTAAAAAAAATCACACGAAAGGAAAAAAATAATTTTTAAGCAAAAAATGACTTGGGTTTTTATTTAACAAGCTAATTAAAACTTATTAGTTACAACCGATCGAGTATAAAGCTTTTAAATTATATAATATAAAGTAAACATTTACTATAATATATTTTTCTTACACATTGTAATATTTTGCTTTTTATTTTAACTCGAAGCGTCTACTATGTTCCAAGACATTCTCTCGATCTCAACTTCCGTTAATATATAGTACTCGTTACTTTTTGTTTAGAAGAGTACACTAAAAAAAATTAATATATATTTAATTACTTTACATTATTTTAAGATACATAATCGATAACCTCCGACAAACATCATCATGAGATATGACACTTTTCCCAAATAATTATGCATTATTCTCTAATAATCTATTGGTTGAATGAAAGAGTTGAAACAAAACAAAATTAATAAAATAAGTTTTGAAGATATATGTTTTTTATGAGTGATTATCTTTATAAAAGATCAAATCCGTTATTTCCCCAATGGAGGTCTTGTCTATTATCACAAACAAAATGAATCCCTAATTTTTTTTGACAAATGAATTTTTCACACAGATGAGCCCAAAAAAATATTTAGTATAAACATCCCTCGAAAATCTTTAGAACCAAGACTGCAAAATTAACATCACCTTAAAAGGACAACAAATTGGTGATAAGAACTGAATAATATTAATAAAATAATTTTTTTCATGTCCTACTAAAAATTTGTCCTTATTTCATAACAAAAGAATAAGAAAGAAAGCAAACACCATTCTTTAAATTAAAAAAAAAAAAAAAAAAAGCCAAGATCATCTTTATCTGTGGGCCATATATTGCCGGTGTAGGTCTTGTTATCATACACCTCACCGCCGAAAAAAGTAATCTCTTTCCCATTAACGTTTTGACCAATAATGGTATATAATACAATAATAAATTGGTTAATCTTATATTTATTTTTTGTCAGTACAATGTACAAACAAAGAAAGAAACAAGTAAATATTTCTTCCAAAAATATTATTATATATTATTAAGTTATCCATTTTTTTTTTTAACTTTGAGAAAGAAGAGGTGAGAAAAGTCTATCCCTTTTAGAGCTCTTCTGCTTTCTCTCAGTTTCACTGGAAAGCCTTCGATCTTCCTGCTCTGCGTTCTTCTTTCTGGTAAGTTTTTTTTTTTTAATAATTTGTTGGTTGATTTTTTCGTTGCTTTAGCTCTAATTAGTTTCAATTTTCGTTACAATTTACTATTTTTTTTTCTGATTTTCCATTTCTAGTACAAAAGGATGCGATGGGTTTAAGGTTTTGAGCTAGAAGTGTTGGGAGGATTATTTTCGGTGATTTTCGACCATGGAAGGACAGCTTGTGGGCTCGGAGATTCATGGATTCCACACTTTGCGAGGTACGAGAATTAAGATTTTTTTTTTTGAAATGACTAATTTTTTGGTGTTTATAAGACGACGATTTTGAATTTTCGAAGAAAATGAATTTCCTTTCGCTTTGTGTTTAATTGTGGAGAGTTATTTTCGCTGTTTTTTGTTTTTTGTTTTAGTTTATTTTATTTTTTGGATTGAAGTACTTCACGCTAATAAAATTGGTAGCTTTTGTTTTGGGATTTTTGTATTTCTTCAGAAAGATTGTTTCTCTAGGGTATTATTAGACAATTAGGCCAAGCCAAAGATTTTATGTCTGTAGTTTGTGGGACCATCAAAAATTTTGAGACAGGCATGTTTGTAAGTGCGTCTGGAGTGAACCAAAAGGATCATGTGCAATGAAACAAAGGATTGATAAAGTTTTTGAAGAGGCCAAAAGGGTTAATAATTCAAACCTTATTGTGCTTAACAAATGACATCATTATGTATTTTCATTTGTCTGTGCAAAGATTGGTGATTCTGTCGATTCTTATTTTTGGTTAATATAATATTGAGATAAATAATTTGCACATTTAGTAGGGAGCATAGAATGTTTTTGGAATATGGGTTTTGTTGCTTGCTTATATTGTATTGTATGTGCAGATTTAGATGTTGCAGCCATCATGGAGGAAGCCTCGGGAAGATGGCTTCGACCGAATGAAATTCATGCGATACTCTGTAATAACAAATATTTCACCATCAAAGTCAAGCCAGTGAACTTGCCCAAAAGTAACTGCCTATTACTTTTATTTTTTGAATGACTACTTTTCTTGAAACTTTTTTTTTTTTTTCTTTTCAAAACTTGCACTTTAGTGTAGTTTTATGCTTTTCAGTTTTACTCTGATTAATGCTCTCAAATGAGGCTGTGAAAATATCTTTAGTGATTGGTACAAATACGTTTTGTGTCTTTGAGCATATGCAATTGACTTGAGGAGTGTGCATATCTGTGTTTCTTGGCAAATGTATAATTCTACAAGTGTAGTTCATGTGATTTGCAGTGCGATGAGCTAACATCAGACAAAAATATTTCTTGCTTAGTTTGCTGAAAGCTGCATGGATAACATGAGCTTTTGCTTTTGTAGAATTTCATTACGTACCTTGTAGAATTAATTCCTTTCCTGATAACAGGTGGCACCATTGTCTTGTTTGACCGTAAGATGCTTAGAAACTTTCGAAAGGATGGTCATAACTGGAAGAAGAAAAAGGATGGGAAGACTGTTAAAGAAGCACACGAACACTTGAAAGTGAGTTTAATTCTTTAACCTAACTTAAATAGCTACTAATGCTCTTCAAATCTATGTGACTCATTGAAAAGTATGGCCTTTTTTACTCCTTTTTTTCCCTAGCTTTTATGCATCAGATGACAGTTAAAGAGTTATATATTTCTTCTTTCTTGTATAATTTGATACGGCTTTTGATTCCTATCTTTTTTGGGTTCATGCTATCTTTCTATAATGGACTAGAATAATGGACTATTTTCTTTCTTGTCATTTTTTCAACTTTACAGGTCGGTAATGAAGAAAGGATACATGTATACTATGCACATGGCCAAGATAACCCAAACTTTGTTCGGAGGTGTTACTGGCTGCTTGATAAGTATGTAAAGTTTTGTGCTTTATCTGTTTGTCTACTGTCTCGAATGTTACCAAGCTTCCCCCCGCCTCTCTCTCTATCTCTCTCTCTCTCTCTCTCTCACAGAGCAAAGTCTCTCCCATGTCCCAGGAAGTCTGATCTATAGTTTTATTGTTACTTTTGTTTCAGGAGCCTAGAACACATTGTCCTTGTCCATTACCGTGAAACACAAGAGGTTAGTGATTTTTTTTAAAGCTCATTAGGGAATAATCAGGTACTTGTACTTGTGTCAATGCTGCAGCTATGAATGGTAATTCAATTACTTTTTGAAGCAGGAGTTAAGTATATTACATGCTCCTAGAATATCTGAATGACTATTTGTTTTTCTTATCTTTTGTCCAATTTTCACTTGAAACTTTTTAAAAACGTTCAGAAGTCCAATATAATAAAGGAAATAATTCTAGTTTAACTCATAAAGAGGTTGCAATCATTACGGACAGAAACAAATCTATTCCTACGCAAAGATAGAAACATTCGTATCTATATTGCGATTCCGCTCAGTGGCCAGCACTTAGAATATCCCTAACCTTGTTTTGGGCTGTGGTCATGATGCAGTCGCAGGGTTCTCCGCTCACACCTGGAAATTCGAATTCGAATTCAAATTTAAGTTCTACATCTGATCCACCTGCTCCGTTGCTTGTATCGGAAGAACTTGATTCTGGGACTAACAATGCATTTCATGCTGGTGGAAAAGAATTTATAGGTGCAATGATAGAACTTTCTGTTCTCCAATTATATAGTTTTTCTTATTAAAGTTCAGTACGAACTAACTTTTTCAGATATTAAGATTTCTTTTCAATATCGACAGAGTCTAGGGACAATTTAACTGTAAGAAATCACGAACAGAGGCTCCATGATATCAATACGCTTGAATGGGATGAACTTCTGGTCACAAACGATCTTGTTAACCCAGCTGCACCTAAAGGAGGTAATTGACCACATAACAATTAATAGCAGAGGCAGTCATGAGGAAAGTATTAATTGGGTCTCTTCTATTTTTAATTTTTTTTAATTTTTTTTTCTTTTGGGCTGGGGGGTTTTGGGGTGCTTTCTTATTTACCAGACAGAGCTTCACTCTTCAACCAGCAGAATCAAGGCGCAGGAAATGGTATCTTTAGTGGCGTAAGTAACATCTTTTAAAAATTCTAAAATTCAGTCAGACTTGTTTTATTTTGATCTCTTCTTTGAAGAATTTTAGTTTTTCTCCTTTCAAACTCAATTCCTTCAGTGTTTCCATACAGACACATGTATGAATGCAGCAATGCTTTTTTATATGTAGGGTAATATTAGAGTTTTAATTTATCTTTTGCTATTCATTTGTGTTTATCTGTTGGTGATTTATTTCCCAACAATTTTTTGGTGATTTATTTAAATGAGGGTAGTTGTTTCAATCACATAGTGTATACGTACTCAGGGCCTTGGAGTGCCCATGGTGGTTAGCTTTTATATACCATCTCTTTAGGATGTTGCTTCAGTGACTTCATTTTTACCTCTGTAGAATTTAAACAAAATAGGTTTGCTACACCTTTGCAAACTGCTAATTTTTGATATAAGACATAATCACATAAATATTTTTGCTTTTTTATATTTCTGAATCCTGTTATACGAATTAACCAGTCTAATTTTTGTCTTTTCAGGGAACTGTAGATTCAGTTGCTGAACCTATCTTATTTTAATAATTTAACCGATCCAACTTATGGCAACACTGATGGTAATCTGCTTAACAATGTTTACGTTCCTACAATGGAGTACCAATTGAACTCAGATTCTGTTGGAGTGGGAACTGGTGATTCCTTGGACATTTTGGCGAATAACAGATTGCATAGCGAGGACAGTTTGGGAAGGTGGATAGACCGTCTTATGACTGAAGATCCAGGATCTGTAGAGGATCCATTGCTTGGGACCTCAATATCTTCTGCTCAAGATTCATTTGTTTCCTCATCAATGAGTCATATTCAATCTCCTGATCCAGAGCAAATATTTAACATAGCTGACATATCACCTGAATGGGGTTATTCAAATGAAAAGACAAAGGTTTCTTTCTTTTTATATTGATATTTATGCATCTATATTCAAAGTTGGAAAATGTTTGGAGTAGTTACCTTTTTGTGGCCATTTGCTTTGCATGATAGATGCGTGTCTTTAATTTACTCAGAGTTTTGTCTTTGATTTTATTGAAAGATCTAGTGTGAATGTTTCTTGTAAACTTTTTGCCACCATTCATTTTTTCTTGTAGATTCTGGTCACCGGCTTCTTTCACGAACAATATCAACATCTTGCAAAGTCAAATCTACTTTGCGTCTGTGGGGATGCATCTGCTTCTGCTGAAATTGTTCAGGTTGGAGTGTATCGCTGTTTGGTATCACCGCATTCGGCTGGATATGCAAACCTCTTTATAAGTCTTGATGGCCAAAAACCCATTAGCCAAGTTCTAAATTTCGAATATCGCCCTCCTATAGAAGAGAAGTGCAACTGGGATGAGTTTCAGACACAGATGCGGCTTGCGCGTTTACTCTTTTCGACATCTAAAAGCCTCAACATTTTATCCAGTAAAGTATCACCTAATGCCCTGAGGGAGGCCAAGAGGTTTGCTAACAAAATCTCCCATGTATCTAATACCTGGGAAGCTTTTACCAAGTCAATTGAAGACAATAAATTTCCATTTTCACAAGCGAAGGATAATCTTTTTAAACTCGTTTTAAGGGACAGATTGAAGGATTGGTTATTGGAAAGAATTACAGAAGGCTCAAAAAGCAACGATTTTGATATTCACGGCCAAGGAGTTATCCATTTGTGTGCTATTCTGGGATATACATGGGCCATCCATTTGTTTTCATTGTCAGGGTTGTCACTAGATTTTCGTGATAAGCGTGGATGGACAGCTCTGCACTGGGCTGCATATTGTGGAAAGTATGATATTTGTTTTATTCACTCTTTATCCGTCTTATTTTTGACTTGTCACTTGAGGAGGAGAGGGGTTTATTTCGTCATTTAATTATATGGAGAATCTCTTGTCGTTGCTTAAGTTGGCTGTATACTTTGTACTAGTTTTTTTAAGCTTTGCATTGATCCTACGGTATTGCTAATACTAATTTTACGCTTTTGCTTGTCTTCCATACATAAAGCTGATATAGTGAAAGAGTGGAGTTTGGTGTTGCCCCTTTGCAATCTGCGTGGGTTCTACAATTGTATCGGAAATACATTTATAAAGTATATGCACTTTAAATAATCTCCTAAATCCTCTGTTTGCAGCAAAAAAATGGCTGGAGCTCTTTTAGCTGCAGGAGCAAAGCCAAACTTGGTAACAGACCCCACTACAGCTAACCCCGCCGGATATATGGCTGGTGATATTGCATCTCTAAGGGGTTATGAGGGCTTGGCAGCCTATCTTTCGGAAAAGGGTTTGGTGGAGCAATTCAAGGATATGAGCATAGCTGGGAACGTCAGTGGAACCCTTGAGACTGCGACAAATGATGCAACAAACACTGAGAATCTTAGCGAAGAGCAGTTGTTTATGAAGGATAGTTTGGCGGCTTATCGGACAGCTGCTGATGCAGCAGCACGTATACAAAATGCATTCAGGGAGCATTCGCTAAAATTACGGACAAGAGCAGTCGAGTTTTCTAGTCCGGAGGAAGAAGCACGCTGTATAATTGCAGCAATGAAGATTCAACATGTCTTCCGCAATTTTGACACCCGAAAGAAGATGGCGGCAGCTGCTCGTATACAACACAGATTCCGAACTTGGAAGATCCGCAGAGATTTTCTTCATATGCGGCAACAAGTCATAAAAATTCAGGTAACAATCCCTCTTTTTTTTTCTTGGCTTACTAAACTTGGAAACCAAGTAATTTCATATTCTCTTGATGCAGGCTGCTTTCCGGGGCTACCAAGTGCGTAGGCATTACCGGAAAATTCTCTGGTCTGTTGGAGTCGTTGAGAAGGCCATTCTGAGGTGGCGATTAAAGAGAAAGGGGTTCCGTGGGCTTCAGGTAAACCCAACAGAAGCTGTTGCTGACCAAGGCCGGGAGAGTGATACGGAAGAGGACTTCTATAGAGCTAGCCGGGTACAAGCTGAATATCGTGTTGAGAGATCTGTGGTTCGAGTTCAGGCCCTGTTCCGCTCAAAAAAAGCACAAGAAGAATATCAAGCAATGAAGTTGGCCCATAATCAGGCCAAGGTTAGTATTTTAGTTTGATATTGTCTTGTTTGACTGGCCTTATGCTTATGCTTTTAGAAGATAAGAGGTAAAAGTCATAGCTTTTTAAGTTATCGTTTTGATAAAATTTTGAAAGAGCTTTATAAGACATACGAGATTTTCTTCTTTTCATCCATTAACAAAGGAGTGAAACAAAAATTAAATTCCTAAATAGTTTCCGGTCTTTTTATTGAAGCTCATTTATTATTACCTTGAAAGTTAGTTTACGGCCTCGGACGCCAAAAGTTGACTTGTAAAAGCTCTGCAGGCAGACCAAAATGGGTTACCTTCGAATCCTTATGTTATTATTGACTCTTAAAATTGGGAAATCTTGATGAATGCTACCCATCGACGGAGCATTAAGATTTATGCTCTTTCTGCTTTCATGTTCTTTCTTTACATATTAATTTAAGAGTGGTATAACTCT
The DNA here is from genome assembly GCA_025403435.1 of Artocarpus heterophyllus. Classification (NCBI taxonomy): domain Eukaryota; kingdom Viridiplantae; phylum Streptophyta; class Magnoliopsida; order Rosales; family Moraceae; genus Artocarpus; species Artocarpus heterophyllus. The sequence goes on along the minus strand of CM046341.1, from coordinate 1,637,585 downwards.
TGAATAGAGTTTACTAAGCTCAAGAGATGAGTTAAAGGGGCAGGCTTTCTAATTTTCTCTATAAATTGTTTTCTAACAGCTGGAATGCGATGTCTTTGATCCTGATATCGACATCGACAGTTGAAGACAACACAGGTTGCACTCAGTTTTACTCAGCTCTGCTAGTGTAGCCTGTACATGTTTGTAAATGCTTCGAATAATGTAGATCAGATTTTCCTTTTCGACCCTTTTGGAACTGTTTTGACGTTTCAATGGTCGTGTCGAATTTCAAGCTTGTCATGGATCCTGTGGTTTTTGAGTATTAGTACCTATGCTAATACTTTTTGCGTCATATACATTGAACGGCTTCCTAAACTTGCATTTCAGTCATTACATGCAAAATCTGTTGTTTCCTTGGTTCTTTCCCAAGTAAGCTTAAGTGGGACCAACAGCTACAAACAAAATGCGAGCTTGAGAACTTCAGGCGATTTGTGAGGAAAAACTTGAAACCATAAGTCACGGTTTGAATTATGGCTTCCAAACAGCCACTAGTTTTTTAAATATTTGCAATGGAGACCTAAGCATGAAAGGTCAAGAAGTGTAGGAAGCGGGTGGTGGCTGCAATAAATCCTTAAAAATAAGTATGCTTTACAATTAGAAGAAAAAAAAAAGTATTATTATTATTTTAAGAAAGAATGTATACCGTCGGTTAATTACATACTTTGAGAAAGTAAACGACACGTCGTGCAAGCTTCATTATTTTATGTCATATATGCGCAAATGCTTTTTTCTTTCTTAGTGCCGTCATTTTTTTTTTCCGTTTTGTTAGTCCTTGCTATTAGCACTGTTACAATTTAAGTCCTTAATTTTTTATCTATTGGATAAGTAGTCCCTAATTTTTTTTAACAATTTTAGTCCTTACTGATAAAGATATATTTTAATAATTCGTTCTCTTTTGTTCTCTTTTGAAATGAAAACGAGTTTTATCACTACTTCTGGCCAAATCGGCATTTACAAAAAGATATCTAGTACAGCTTGGAACTTCTTTGTAACGAACAATGACAATCAGAAACATAAGTACAACAAAACTGCATTAGTGTATGGGCTTTATCCATCAAAATTTGTTGCAGTAAATTATACTTTTTAAGAACTAATTACAAGTAAACAATAGATTTTGAAAATATTTATAGTGAATAGTAAATTTACGTGTAAATATCTACCTTGTAAAGAAACTATTTGCACTGTAAATTTGCCACAAGTTGATAAAGCTAGGTGATAAATGGAGTGGAGAGGAAGCCGGTTTATGATGCTTCAAATTTGATGAGGTTTTGCAGCATCTTTAAAGCTTATTTAGAAACCTAGTTTAAGCCAGTTATTTTTCAGTGTTTTTTCTTGTATAATTTAAATTGTTACAGTATTTTAAATTTAAACTATTAGTTTGAATTATATCCCAAACCAGCTATAAATAGTTGCATCGATAATGAGTGACGTAAAACTGATTCCAATCATACATTAATAAATTGTTAAAAATCAAGTTATCAAAAACAGGACAATTTCTACCATAAAATAATTCCTTATAACTAAACCATCAACGTTTCTCTCGTTAGTCCGTATCAATATCATTGGATTATGTTGCATACGGACCATCACTCATTGAGAGTTGGGACTTGTTTGTGTGTGTTTGAAAACTAAATTGAAACTTGATGTTTGAACTTGAATATAGTAATATGCAAAAATTTTACATTATAATAATTGAAACTTATTAGTTCCAATTAAATTTGCCAAACTAAGCCTTAAGAACCTTATGGGACACACAACTCAGTACCAAAGTGTCAAAGGTCTAGCATTATAGCGTGGAAGAGAAAATGTTAGTATTTAACAACAATTATTATAGCCGCGAGGCACCGGTTCTTTCCCCCAATTTTCTTTTATATGTATATGCAATCTCACCAAACTAAATTAAATTAATATGAGTGTACTAATACCAATATCCCTCAAATAAAATACTCCAAAATAATTGGAAAATAAAATAATAAGATTATTTCCAAGTTAATATATATATATATATATATTGTTGTGTTTTACACTCTGAATATGTATAATTTCTCTTAGAATGAATACTTGGCAGAGAAAGGGGAACAATGGTAACTTGGCTGTTGTTCAAACACTTACTATTACTGCTATCTAGTTAAAAAAAGATTACAGAACAAGAAAACAAGCACAAATTTATCTATTGTAACCAAAACCATAACCGAAACCCAAACTCAACACTAGAAAACGCTCCAGCTTTCCATGCTACAAACAAAATTAAAACCTTGAAAGTTAATAACATATTCACTTTACAAGACATACTATGCTCAAACATGGGTTTGAGGAGAATTATCATCTGGATTGGCCCGAGCTCTGCAGGGCACAACTGGCTCATTCATGCCTTCATTTTTCCTACTTGATGTATTGAGACAGCCACCTAAAGCCATCACCATAACCCATCTTGCGGACAATGCTGCACATGAAGACCTCAAGGGGTCGGACATTGGTGTCAGCCAAATTGACTTTCCCCTTGCCGGTGGTGAAGTTGGTGAGGCCCATGTGGTAACGCAACTCGTCCTCCGAGGCTGCAAAAGGCAAGTCGATCTTGTTACCCAATATCAGGAAGGGGACATTGGCCAGCGACTCGTCTGACAGGAGGGCATCAAGCTCCTTTTTGGACTCAGCGAACCTCTCCTTGTCATAGGCATCAACTAGGTACACCACAGCATCAACCTTAATGGTCAAAACAAATACAGAGAAGCAAATCATATACTGTGTCAAAAAAGGGATCTTGAAATAATTATCTCTAAGCTTCAAACCAAAAAACTACGTATTGTGTCAAAAAATAAAAGCTAGCTTTAGTTTGGACAAATCAGTTTAATATCGTACACGCACCAACCAAATTTCTTATGCCAATGTAATCCAAAGGTTCAAACTTTTTTATGGTAGTATGATACAAACGTTTAGCTACTCTTCTAGACACAAAGTTTTCTGTCGTTTCTACAAGGGGTAAATTGTGGCTTCTGTCCAAATCTTTTAAAAGAGTCGCATTGAGGTCCCCAGTAGTCAAAATGGGGTCCAAAATAACAAAAACCGTTAATAGATTTGGATGAAAGAGCCTTATGTGCACGGTTTTCGTTACTTTAGGACCAACGTGATACATTTTAACAACCGAAGATCAAAAACTCAAAGATCTAAAAGGAAATTATTAGAGACCAGATAGATAATAACCCAACCTCCCATGCTTGCATAAGCCCTGAGCTCAGCAAACTTGGGTTTCAATTCTCTAAGAAACATGAGCCTAGGCACTCCTGCTAATATGGAAGATCCCCAGTTCTTCAGCCATTACCCCACTCAGTTCTATAATTGTACATAGGACTCCGCATTTTTGCAATTTTTACTACTGACTTTCTGCTTTCTAAACTACAGCTGCAGGGGAACAGATCAGCTCTGTTGACCAACTGTTGAAAAGTTGGGGACCTGAACCGCAATTTTCCCTTTCTACAATAATTGCCTTACATATATTTGTATGCACAAATTAGAAAGGCAAGGTCTTAAACAATCAATACCTTCTCCTTTATTCAACAAAATGAAAAATAAAGTTTTAGATTTAGGAGAGCATTTATTTAAGGGCCGTGTTTATAGTCAAGCATAATAAAGTTCTACGGATTTATAGTACCCTACGGTCTAATTAGGCGATAATGACACCAAATCATAAAAGCTTATCAAGCAACCGTCCCCACAATACCACCTCATCGTTTTTAACGACAATAATATAAAATGATGCTATTTGCATTCAGACAACAGGAAAATGCTTCCACTGCTAAAGGTTCATTTTGCATAACTATTGCTTATGCTTATGATTTTATGCAAAAGAAGACAAAGAAGAAGTAAAGGCCATGATTTTTCGATTAGTGTTTGAAATGTATTTTTGAAAAAGCTTAACAAAGACATTATTGAAGTTCTTGTATAAGTTTAAAGGAATTCACACAAGAACTTCCTTGAAAACCCACATTTTGTGAGAAGACACCATAGCAGTGTTTGTATTAATTTGAACATATTCATGCAAGAACTTCCTTGAAAAACAACATTTTGTACAAAGATCATTCAAATACTTTCAAAAACAAAATCAGGAAGCCAAAACTTGCATTTGAAAAACAAATCCCTTCAGTTTAAAAAAAACCGAAAAAAGCCAACATAATTTCTTCACGAAAATTAGTGTGAGACAAATTTTTATAACTCAAAAAGTAAGATTTGCGAAAGAACCCATATAGAATTACTAAATCTAAGAGCTCAAAATTAGATTTGTCTTAAATAATTAATAAATTTATGAAAATACCTTGGCGTAATAGTCCTTCCAAACTCTGCGAGCGATCCGGTGACCACCCAAATCGAAGGCTTTGAACTTGATTTTCCCTATGCTCAATTCCTCCGACGTTGGGTACTGTGTTGGCTGGTGCTGAACTAACCTCTTCACCAAAAGCAAACCCTTAAATCTCCCAAAAAAATTGGAAATTTCACTTCGATGAGGTAATAATAATACTAAATCTTAATTACTAACCTCATCCTTCAACATGTGAAGCAAGGTTGTTTTTCCGGCATTATCAAGCCCTAGAAACAAGATCTTCGCTTCCTTTTGCCACAGACCCAGCGAAGCCAAAATTCCGTAGAACCAATCCACCAAAAACATCCTCCTTTTCTAATTAATTTTCTCCAGAAAACGAAAAAAAATTCACCGGGATTAATTTTCCCGAGAAAACGAGGGAAATCGCCGGAAAATCGTTTTCTTTTCTCAGGATTTTTTTTTTTTTTTTTTTGGGTTTGGGATTTACCGGGAGAGTATTTATATATATGCATGCCGACGGAGTGAAAAAGAGGAGATTACTGGCGACGGGCTTGGCCGGTGCGAGGAGGTGAAGTTTGGTGTCGTTTTTTCGTGTTGACGTTGGTGGGCAGTATGAATGGGTGACTGAGAATAGCCGGTTGGTGGGCCACTTGAGCTGAGGTGGAGGGTTGTGATTGGATGCTACGCGTCATTGTTTATTTGTTATTTTTTTTTTGGTACCCGTCATTTATTTTTTAATTTTATATTTTGGTATTTGTTTATTTTATTTTGCTTAGAAATTCAAAGGGGTCGGCGTCAGTGTGTGCTTAGCCGTTCGATTTGGAAACTGGTGGTAAAGGTACTGTCTTTCGAAGAAGAAACCAAAAAATGCTTACGTAGGATCAACCCAACTTTAAGATGAACGTTGACCATGGGCTTAGGACAAAAGGTTAAATAAATTTACTCTTACCTATTTTATATCGATGTGGTGGGAGTTTACATGGTGCCTATTTTTGTTATATACTATGAGGTATAAAAATTTTACAATTAAAACAGCATTGTCAAATCAAGTTAAAGTTTTAATCGTGCATACTGTAGCATTTGAGAGTCTTATATTGTAATATATTTTTACTTTTTACTATAATATACGACATTTTTACATCGTTTATGGTTTGATATATTCTAAAGTTCAAATCACTTTCTCAAACATCTTTACCCTCTATTTGATACAACAGACTCACCAATTTAAATTGTCGTGTAAAACAAAACGCAGCTACATTATAAAACTATCACATAATAAAGTGCTTTGCAACAAAAAAAATTCAAATTATTGGTTTGAATTCTTTTATCAAATACAATATTAATTTTAAATTGTATTTTTACCTCTTAAATTTTGAATGACTTGACAAGTTTACTATTTTGATTGCAGCAAATCATCCTTGGATTTAATAAAATGTTATAGGGTCTCCTAAGTAGACAAACTATGTTAAAATTTAAAAAGAAACGCGGTCAGAAACGTAATATGACATGCTCCATTAATCATTTGAGATCTTAATCGCTTCCTTTTAAACGGGATCAGTTAATTTGTGCAAGGGCATTTCTACATGAATTTTATCCGTAACCATTGATTTAAAACATTTTGTTAGATTTAAGAAATACTTAATTAAAATTATCATTCTAGGATTAATTCCACATGAAAAGGGATGATCACACCTACTATAGATGTTAGGTCCTTTGTGTCATGTCTCAGTGATTATCACTAACTGCATACAATTCTCAATTTCAATCATTTTCACATTGTCTCAACATTGCTAGAATTCTTCTTCTTCTTCTTCTTGTTGGTACAGGGACAAGGTCAAACCGTGTTAAATCTATAAACTTAGAGACGGCATAAGTCATAAAATGAAGTACATGATGGTGATCACGTATTCACACTAACCAACTTCATAGGTGAGAACACTAATACTTGAAAATCTAGACCATAAGACCTTTATTGAGTCCGAATTTGATCAAATCCAAGTTGAGAAATCTGAAAAAGAATGTCATAAGCAAACCACTTGTTCGGTGTGATCAATGGCCCGTTCGGATTGCCACTTTGAACCACTTTCAATACTATAACAACTCAAATTTTGTGGGGAAAAAACACTAGCAAAACTCATTTGAACTAGAATGAATTGGATGAACTGCTGTGTCCAAATGAGCTAGCCCAAGTTTCAGCGGGAAAACGTTCTGATTCGGTACTTAGCAAAGAGATTCAAATCCGCCGACTGAATACCAGAAATTTATTCAGGATCCTAAAGCAGCAATACCGCTCAACAGAAGAAGTCAAAGGTCTATAAGAGAAAGAAATATGGAAGTACAAGCTTTTTAAGTTGCACATAACAACAATGAATAATCTAGTCAAATGTTTGCCCCAATTGTTAATCCACCAACCCAATCGAAATCAAATAAAAAATCTCTTGCTTTGGATATAGTAGAGTCAAATGCACTACAAAACAAGTAGCAGAAAATTTTTACCACGCAATACAGAAAACCAAAATGTTATATATGATACCCTCTCCTAATCTGCTTCTTCTTCTTCTCCTCTCTTTCCCCTATTTGATGTATTGGGACAGCCACTTGAACCCATCTCCATACCCCATCTTCCGGACAATGCTGCACATGAAGACCTCAAGAGGCCGGACATTGGACTCCGTGAGGTTGACCTTTCCCTTGCCAGTTGTGAAGTTGGTCAGCCCCAGATTATAACGCAGCTCATCTTCTGAAGCCGCATATGGGATGTCAATCTTGTTGCCTAACACCAGAAATGGGACGTTGGCAAGGGATTCGTCTGAGAGGAGGCCATCCAGCTCCTTCTTTGACTCCGCAAACCGCTCCTTGTCGTAGGCATCGACTAGGTAAACTACTGCATCGACCTGTTCAAGGAAAGAGAAAAGAAGGGATAACGTGTGGAGTTTAGCAATTTGGAATGTCTTTACATGCATACGGTAATAAAATTCCATAATAAGTTTAGGAAAAGAAAAGGAAAAAATTATTCCAGGACCTCAAAACATTGGATGAAATAGAACTAGGGATATTCATATGTTAATTGATTGTAAATAAGATGTTACAAATATAAGAAAAGATATTATCTATCATCAATAGTGATGCAATTACAGACATATCTGAATTGTCGTGTAGCAATGCGGAACCCAACCGTTAAAACAATGCTCCTTGTTGAGACATTACAATTAGAAGTACATCCAAAAAAGTCGCATTTAGATATGCAATGCCCTGCTTAGGGAGTTTAGGAAAGGTTCAAACTTGTCTAGAAAGCACTTATCATAACGCCCGATCATCACGACAAAGAAGCCATCATATATCATGTATGGAAAGCTACTATTAAACACCTCCAGAAAAAACAGGAAAAAAGGTGCTTATCAGCAAAGACTTCCATTGTTAGTGTTTGCCTCCCATGAAGCAGATAAAACAAGGAACTTTTTATCTGGGATTATGAAGGCAAAAAATTTCAAGATCTCAAAATGCTCTTAGCATGCCCAAGGCTGAATCTACTAAAGAAAAAGCATGTGAATTTCCAGCCCTCTTAATCCTTGAACTATATTTTCCCCCTAATTAGTGTTTCATTGATTACTTCTGTTTTTTTTTTTTTTGGTAGTTTCAGTCCATAACTATGAGATTATGATAAATTTCTCGAACTTAACAAATGTAATCACAGTAATTATGGCATGATAACTTGATATTTTAACCTCAGAATGCTTTTACATCTAATGATTTTCAAACCATAGCTAAATCTACTAGAGAAAAACCATTTATATGTTTTTTAGTGTTAATAATCCCTGACTATGTTTTCTCCCTAATTTTTTTTTATTGATTAGGCCTTGAATTTATTTTTTTCTTTTGGAAGTTATAGTACTTAAACTATATAATCAATGAGAAATTCCTAAATTTTAACGAACATAATCACATGTTTATCAGTTTATGGCATGATAACTTGATATTTTAACCTTGGAATGCTTCTACATTAGTGAATTTTCAGCCTGTAGCGGAATCTACTAAGGAAAAAGCATTTAAATTTCTACTTCGACAAACCTAAATATCAAAATTGTTAATCCCACCAACAAAAAAACTACAAATCTTCCACCAAACAACTCGATCAAATCATCAAATTTTCGGATCAATCAAATCAAGCAATTAACAAATCACATATATCAGCTCACAAACTCAAATCTCCCCAAAATCAACCTAAAAAAGATCCAAATCCAAATCTCATAATTACCTTGGCGTAATAATCTTTCCAGACTCGGCGAGCGATCTGGTGACCGCCCAAATCGAAAGCCTTGAACTTAATCTTCCCAATGCTCAGTTCCTCCGACGTCGGGTACTGCGTCGGCTGGTGCTGCACTAATCTCTGCCCCCAAAAACATATATAGACACATATAAATAAATATATATTATATATATATTAACCAAAAAAGGGAGAAATGAAGGAAAACCTCGTCCTTCAACATGTGGAGAAGCGTGGTCTTGCCGGCATTATCAAGCCCTAGAAACAAGATCTTGGCTTCCTTCTGCCATAGCCCAAGAGAAGCGAGGACGCTGTAGAACCAATCGAAGAGAAACATCGTCGTTACAGACCCGGATCGGATCCGAGAGATCGCGAATCTGAGGAAAAAAAAAGCCCCCTCTGGGTAGGTTGTCGTTTAGTGGGATTTTAAGGACAGTTCAGACGTACAACTGGAGATGGGTTGTAGAGAGAGATAGAAGAGAGAGAAAGAGGAGAGAGAAATTGAGGAAAAAGAGGAGAGGAGAGAAGGTATATACGCTTTAGGATGGAGGCTCAGCTGCCTTCTGTCATTTTGATGGTTTTTGTTTTATCTTGCCCACTGATTATTATAATCTAGAAGTTTGTTGTCGTTTTAGAGGAAAGACTTTGAAACGACATGCCCTATCGTAGTAAAGTTTGTTGACGTTTTTCTCCTGTTGTCGTCGTTAAAAAAACTTTGAAACGACATGCCGTTTGTAGAAAAATGCGAGACGACATGGCATAAGGTAATATAGGGAACATAGTATGAATTTAAAATATATATATATATAATCTATAGTATTTTTACATTACAAAACTAATTCGAGGCACATGCAGAGATTAATAATAAAATAAAATAAAATAAAGATATACTTTAATTCCATTCCATCACATCAAACCGCAGTTAAAGGTGTAAAAAATGTAAATGTTTATTTTCTTTTTTTTTAGGAAATACTTATTTTCTATTCTCATCTAAAACTTGTCATCACATTAAAAAAAAATTATACTTCTTCCTACTATTTTTTAAGAAATAACAAATAAACAAATTTGTGCGTTGACTGTTAATTATTAGAAAGAATAATTTCAAGAAAATAATAAGCTAGTTTGAAAATTTGTTCTGAATCAAAAGTTTTTGGTCGAAGAAATTAAGCAAATCAAAAAGATCTAGTAATAGATCATTTGGTGTAGTACTAAATAATAATTTATCTTCATAAGTTCTTGTATTTGTCCTTGTGTCCTTATTCCTACTCATGGTTATCCCACTCAAAGGCAATACTTATACTCGCAACCAAACAACATGGACTATGTTGATCAAGCCCCTCCTCAGAAGGAAAAGCCCTCAAACAATATCATCAATTGCGACGAGGCAGTTGAACGCCATGGCGGGCTTGTCATTGCAGTGTACAAGAGCAGAGAGGTTCCAATGAAACATGAATTTGGGTCCTTGTTGGCACCTTGTGGGATTAGGACAAGGGTGACAAGAAAAGGAGAAATAATCCAATTGATCATCAGTGATTACTTAGTAGATTAGTTATCCTCTGACGATTGGAGGCCGAAAATGCTCTGCCATCCGTGTTACCGATTCTCAAGAAGATCAATGATATTTATTGAAAAAGTCAAAATAATCTTGTTTATTATTGGTGATAATCTAGTAAATTACTCTATGGTGACCGAGACAAAGAAGACTGGTGATATTTTGAGTGGTAGAACTTAAAGCTAGAATGAATTTATTGTGACATATGAGAGCTTTTATACTACTTACTTTTTCTTTACTTTGTAGAATGCGAGAGCTTTATACTATAGCAATTTAAACTATATAGTTAGGACAACATTGCCAAATAAAGCCTTTGTTCATAAAGTCAAAACATATGTTAAATTATACGTGATAATCTACCAGATTACTTTCTAAAGACCAACGAACCAAGACCGCTGCTCACTGCCAAGTCTTGTGACATCTAGTAGATTACTTTTGATAACTTAATAGATTATATTTCACAGATCCGCGTGATTTCAACAAGGGCCAAAATATCATATGCAGCCCAAGGGCATTACGGTAATTGAGCAACCGCAAGTGTAAAAATAGAGAAGCGACCCACATAAAGAGGCCAACTTTCTCGGTCCAAGCAAAACCCTAGCAGAGCGTTGCATCCTCCTGCCCTCTCTCTCTTCATTTTCCAGGTTCTTTCTCTCTCTAACGACCATCTCCTCAACGTCAATTTCACGAACTTCTCTTCGGTTTTTTCATATCTACTGTTTCCACAACTGATCAATTCGTATTTTCTATTTTTTTTTCGTTTTCTCGTTTTTTCTTTGTTCGTCTTTGCAGAGAAATGGCCAAGTCGAAGAACCACACTGCTCACAACCAGTCTTACAAGGCTCACAAGAACGGAATCAAGAAGCCCAGGAAGCACCGCCACACTTCCACCAAAGGGGTAATTTATTTTTACTTATTTGTTCCCTCAACTTTTGAATTTTTTTTCCTCAATTTTTGAATTTTTTTTCTTCTTTGGATTTCATCTAAATATGTTTTTTTTGCAGATGGATCCCAAGTTCTTGAGGAACCAGAGGTACGCGAGGAAGCACAACAACAACAAGAACGAGTCAGGCTCTGAGCAGGAGTAAATGGCACGCCTTGAAATTTAGCAATTTTGGGGTTTTTTCATTTTTGCTTCTCTAATTAGGGTTTACTGTATTTGAACTTTATGGATGTCGTTTACTGTTTTTTATTGTTCTTAGTAGCATTGTAATCCGATGTTACTCTATTGGGTTTTGCTTTGAAGATTTCTATTTCTGAGTAATGGAAATACTTTTTAGATTTTGTTAACCATAATTTGTTCTTGCCGAAAAGATTATTTATTTATTTTGGGTCTATCCTTTTTGCTTAGTTAAATTGAGGCTATTATGTGTTTGTTTATTTGTTGGGTTATGGTGAATCTGGATTTGGGCATTTTTGCTTGTTTGAGAATGATTGGATTCTGTTGAGTTTGTTTATAATGATCCAACTATTGAGCTTGAGGAGCTAGGTTTGTGGTGGTAGTATGTTGAGTATATTGTAGTTGTTGAAACTTGAAATATAGGGTGTTAATGGGTTAATTTTGCTGGTTTGCGAAACTATCTTATTGGCACATAGGGGGTTAGATTAATACTAGTTGGTGCTAATCATGGATTGGAGAAACAATAGGAGATGCTATGGCGTTTGCTATGGAAAGAAGGAAAGAAAATAAAAATCTGTTTTTTTATGTTTTGGGGTTATATGTTTTGGTGCTGACATGCAAGAATGAAAAGGAGATTTTTTATATATTTATTTTCAATTATCATTCCGTCTTTAATTGGATAGGGGATAATGAAATAGTTTGATATGATAATCAAACTAAGTTGGATTTCTATTCATGAGGATTATAATTTGGATTTTTTCGTGGTTGTTGAATCTTGAATCATTCACCTAATTCATTCCTATCTCTAATCTTTCCTAATGAGCTCTAATGATGCTTGAGGATTGGAAGGTTATGCCTAGAATAATCTTGAGATAAAGTCACAACATGCTGCTGCGGATTTGCTGGTAAGAGTATATGGATGATCAAGAGGATATGAGATTTCAAGTTTTATTGTTGTTTAACACATGGACTATGAGATAGAAGTGAACTCATTGGTTTGCCTAATTTTTGGTGCGGTCTTTTTCTTCCATATTCTCTGCCCCTAGTTTCGGTGGCTTTTTGTGATGAATGAAGCATTGACCACACTGCTTGTGCGAGTTTAACTGTATAAGAAAGAGTTTTTTGTTTATTCGAACGATTAGTTTGAATTGGTAACATTTCTAACAATTCAAATTTTGTGAGAAAATACCAGAGCAAAATTAGTCTGATTTTGAATTCAACGAGAAGCTAGTGTTAAATTATTATTGTTATTGTGGGAAATTCTTCTGTGGAGAACATCATTTTTTTTCCACCGGTAGAGAACAACTAAACACTATAAGATCAAGATTTGACGGTAGAGAAAGATGAAACACTATCAAACAAATATAAAAAATCCCACATGTGATTGTTTTTAATTCATCAGGAAAATATATATAAATATGTATTATTTTGGTCAGTCATGGAGTTTCCTTTCCACCAAAACTCCACCGCGCCCCCTCCATCGGAGCTTCCTTTCCCATAGTCGACCTTATTGCCCGGCATCCCCAACTGCTTGCCGTCACGCCCAACCTTTATGGCGAGCCCAACTCTGCCACACCCGGATCTGGATGAGATTCGCGAATGGTTCAGTGGAGACGGTGGGGAAGGTGTTTTTTTTCCTCTAGTTTTTCCTCCACAGCAGCGCTAACACCTCTGCCCCCCTCCTTTGTGAGCTCCTCCCTCCATTCCGACAACGCTGAGATCACAGAGAGAGGTGGGGACGAGAACGTTGGGGAAGCGGTCAGTTGAACAGAGCAGCAGTAGGGGCGAGATCACATCTGTTAAGATTCAAGTATGCCAGAGCAACAAGAGCTACACCAGAAACAAGAAATTTCAGGGTTACTATGGTATGATTGTAAGTTCAATTAACAAACCCACAAATGACAAAAAGTGCCTACATGCTGCCATTCACAAATGACCATTTCCAGCTAGATTTTTTTTATATCCTATAGTTGCAATGAAATATGTTAAACTGAGTACAAGGAAAAAACCTATGCAAAAAAAATTGGCTTATTTTCAACCAATGCTTCCCAGTCGTGTAAAAATTTGTTTCTTGGGATTCCCTTGATAGAAAATTTGGGATCCCGGATTTTTCTCCGTATAATTTCTCGCATGTAGCCCAACAGAGGCTCTTGTACATGATCTACAAATTCAACGCAATTTCTTCCAATTTTTTCCCACAATCGTGCCTTCTTTGGGGAGAGGTGGCCGGTGGCAAGTCCATCGCCGGAGCTGGAGCAAGCGGCTGAGATGCAGTATATTACCGGAGGGGAACAAATTTAACCAAATTTCTATTGTTTTAATTTTTTTTGAAATTTTGATCAAATCTGGTGTAAGAGGTTATACCCAAATTTTTGTATTTCCACCGTTTTTTTTTTTTTTTTTTCCTTTGATTTTAATCGTGTGGTTATTATTTAAGCTCTCCACCGATGGAGAATTTCGGCGTTCTCCACCATAGGCGTCCCCTATTATTATTATTATTATTATTTTACAGAATTATTGTGAAACCAAAGTTACTCGTATGGTTTTGGTCGAGAATAGTTTATAGGATGCCGATGAACCAAACATCACATTAATTTGTTATGCACAAACGTAAATTGTGTTGTATTTTTTATTTTTCTGAGAGAGAGAGGGTTGTTCTAGTTAGGCACTATTGAAATTTTGGAGCCCCCAATGAGACCTGTGCATAAGACAATAAGACGAGGTAACGTAATTGGTCGGACGGAGGATGTAATACTCAAATGGATCCAAAATCAGCTAAATAGCTCACCATTATTAGCCCTTTAATAAGAATGCTAGTCCAAAACTTGGAGCAGAAAACAATTTTCCAGTTATGAATACAGGTATTTTTGCAAGCCGCTAACAAAATCACGAAACAAATGTACTAAGATCCAAATTACTTCTTTATGCCTAGCCGTCCTCAGGCCGCTCAAGTTCTTCGTTTTTTTCTCAGAGGAGAAAATTTGTTGATCTCTTTTGTCTTGATAAGCATGCTTCCTTGACACTCCCTAATACAAGCAAATTTCTCCAAATAAATTATCTTTGATTCTTGAGAAGCTTAGACTGCAACTGGTTCACTTACTGGGCTAGAAACGTTTGCTTTGACCTGCCCAAACAATTAAAGATAGATATACGCGGTGAAATACACATTGGAAGGGGCATGAAAAAGACACCTGGTGGAAACCATCTCAAGGGATTGTTTCTTCATTCTCTTGGCATGGACGTATTAAAGGCTCACCTTTGCTGATTTGAATAGTTCATCCAGCACTTCAGACAAGGTTGGGTGTGCATGAACTGCAAACTTGATGTCCTGCAAGGTATCATTATGTACGACCGATTAATTATTTGTGATCATAAGCTACTACCTATATATTATATGATATATTCAAGAGAGAAATATAAGTCAAGGGGTGATTCAAGATTGATATCTAATTGCAAAAGGTTATCTAAAGATGATCATATCAAGTAATGCGAATAAGTTGTTAGCAAACAACATGGCTAATTAATACTAGCATGATCCATATCTAACTGACGGAGAGCCATGAAGTGGTGGTAGATGATAGTTATTGGATGGTGGATGTACATTGAGCCAGACATTAAGGCTGAATTTTGAGTTGATTCATCACCTGAATTCGTGTCCCTAGTGCAATTGCATTTGAAGCTTCGTGTATGAGGTCTGCAGCATGCAACCCGAAAATATGAACCCCAAGAATCTCTCCATTGTCAGGTCTGTATATTAGCTGCAAGAAAACACAGATTTCAGACATAACAAGGATTTTTTTCCCCTTTTTAACGTTTTGAGGCGAAAGTGTGATGAATGTAAAATGTTCATTGATTAAGAAAACAATTATAATTTCCACTAATAACAAAACAAAATCAGTGATTACTCGATTCGTTACCCTAATCACGTGTACAACAAGAAAGATGACACACACACACACATATATCGTGCTCGTTGGGGTTTGAAGAACCTCATCAAATTGGTTAAAGACATATTTCTTCTGAAAAAAGAACATTGATTTTCACTCGTCAGCAGCTTTGCAACACAAATCATCTAATCTAAAATAATGGGAATTCACTGATCGATGACTATTCCGTTGTTTGCAAAAGAGTTGGAATAGTGAGGAAAAGCATAACAGTAACCTACCTTGGCAAGCCCTTCCCCTTCATTTTCTGCTAGGGCCTTTGTGTTAGCCTTAAAACTTGTTTTGGAAACACTGATCTCAAATCCTTCTTTTTCAGCTTTCTCCCTTGCTTGAGGCTGTAAAATAAATGTTTAGCCGAAATCTTTCTTGAAGGAGAAACTTGTTACGGAGTCCATTTTATCATTAAAACAACATATATTAAAAGATAGAAGTAGAGGAGGAAGAAGAAGTATATGTAGGACCTCTGTCAATCCAACCATGCTGATTTCTGGATGAGTGAAACAAGCTGCAGGGATGCTCAAATGGTTGAGCACATGATCTCTTCCAGTCACTTGTTCAACCACTGAATCAACAGAAGAAATGAGTGACTAGAAGAAAAGAATCAGCTAAGTAGCTGCAAGAATTGATGATTACCACTCACCTGATATGCCTTGAGCACTTGCTGCATGTGCAAGCATCATCTTGCCGTTTGCATCACCGATGCAATAAATGTGCGGAACCTGGTACTCAAAAACATGTCAGTGACAGTTGATGACGATTGAACAAAAATATTTTACAAGGAAAGCTAACCACATACCAATTTTCCATTTGCATCAATCACTCTCATGCGCTCATCGACAGGAACAAAACCACGTTGTGTTACTACATCGATCTGCAAAAACGCAATGCAAAGTAAAACCATTAGCCTTTTTGGAGAATATTAAATCAATCTCGACTGCAGCGCAGAGTATCAAACGTCATACATTCTCCAAGCCAAGACCTTGTGTGAATGGAGCCCTTCCAGTTGCAATCAGTGCTGCATCGACCTGTAAGAATGAAAAGATGCCATGATAAGGCTTATGTGCAGGACTGCAGGTGAAGTCTGTCGCAATTTGATAAGACAAGCTCCCCTTACTTCCAAAGTTTCTTTTGGTTCCTTAGTCTTTGCATCAATAAGTTCAATGGTGACTGGCTTCCCGTCCTTTGCTGGAGTAATCTGGAAACAAACAGCTACGATGAGTTTATGAGGCAGTCACCATAAAAAACTAGAGTAATGTTACGATGTAAAGGAATTGCATACCTTCGATGCAAACAATCCAGTATGATAGTCAATTTTCCTTGGGTTGATTAGAACTCTTTGGGCTAACTTCCCAATCTCAGGATCAAATCCAGGCATAAGCTGATCTAGAGCTTCAACAAAAGTAACCTGGAATATGTTTTGATATTGAATAAGGTTGCTTCGAACAGAGGAAAAACGATATTATTCATGGAATTAAATAATTACTAATACTAAACTTTCACAATCACAATATGTTATCTGCTTTAGGAGAAAAGGGTCACCCGTTTCGTTCTCATATAAACATTTCTAAACATTTCAAGAGAGAGGGAGAAAGACTACCTCGCTTCCAAGTGCAGTATATACATCACTGAACTCGAGACCAATGTAACCACTTCCTACAATGGCAATCCAATCCGGAACATATTCCAATTTGAGAGCGTGGTCACTGGTAATCACAGTTTTCCCTGCAGGTCATTTTTCTTACATTAGAAACCAAATATTCTCATTAAATTAGAAAATGAAGTACAAATGCTGACAGGATCTTCAATCATAGAATGATAGACTGATGTATCACTCTAGGAAAAATACGAGAAAAAGAAGTTCAATAGAAGTTCTGTTCGCCACTAGTTCTCATAAAAATAATTCTATAAGGCTAACAATATACTTCTATATTTTATATTGTATATTCCAAAAAGAATATTGTCAATTTCAAAGCGAATTTCTAAAATCTAAATGTAGTTTTCATCCAAATGAATTCTAACAAGTCATATCTGACCAGAAGTGTGCCTCTTCTAAAATGTATAAACTGAAAAGCAGGTTTTTATATGCACGTATTGTTCAACAATCTTTGGAATAAGCAAACTAATCAAAACACTCCATCAGCACTGTTAAACATCTTAAACCCGTTATCATGGCATTGTAACCTCTTCTGCTGAATTGCTTACCGTCAACTTCAATGCCCTTGGGAACAAAAGGAACAGAACCAGTTGCAATGATTATATCTTTTGCAGTTACGACATTGGATGGTCCAACTCTGACTTTATGTGGGCCCTGAATTTTTTCATAGGAGCATCGGAAGTATTAGATAGTCATACAAATGCCAGAATATAAGACTACCAGGACCTCATCTAGTCATCCTATACGCCATATGAGAATAATTAAATAGACATGTTTTGACCAGATAAACATTGACATGAAACTGATTTCATATTTGTGCTAACTGCAAGAACTTCTGGTTATGTGCCATGAATTCTACATTACTTACCAGAATTGTACCAACGCCCGTTAGTATATCCACTCCAAGAGCCTTCATTGAATTAGTCAAATTATTACGAATCTTGGTAGCAAGATTATTTGCATGATCAGCGACTCCCTGTCTGTCATACCCGGCTGCTGAAACCTGTCATTAGTTACAAAAGGGAAGCACAGAAAGATTAATCAATGAAACAAGCAATTAACGAGTTCCACAATCAACAAGCCTAAAATTTCATTTTAGGTCAAATTGAACTGCAAAATTGTGGTAGTACAATCTGGGTACCTGCAAGCCCAAGGCCTTCAAGTGATGCTCGGTCTGAAGCTCACGCATCCGACCACTAACAGCAAGAAGAGCTTTAGATGGCACACACCCTCTGTTTACACAAGTTCCCCCCACAACATCTCCCTCGACGATGGCAGTTTTAAGACCCTGAAATCATCGTCCTTAAGTTAGTGCACCACATGCAGACCAAATAGAAAAAATTTGCATTAAATAGTGTTTTATTTTCAGTTTTTACAGCTCGTAACGATAAGTTGATGGATTCCAAAAAACCCTATTACAGAAATTTAATTCTGCAATTTAACAGCATGATCTTTAAGTTAATAGCACTTACTGAAAAACCAACTTTCCCAGCTAGTGTTTGTGCAAACCAATTATCACAAGTTAAACTAATTTTTAGTAACTGTACCCAGGCACCATAACAAGATCATAAGCAAAGTAACGACGTACAGAAGAGCTAAAAACTAGCTCAATAATGGAAAATTTTTAAAGGGAAAAAAACATAAATTAAAGAATAAGCAATTCGCTAGAAACAATTTTACTACATATAAAGAATAAGCAGATACCTTCCATAAAAATCTTCTTGCAGAAAATTAATGAAGCAGATTAAAGGCATGATCTTTACAAACTATAGTTTTTGAAAATCACTAATAATAGCGACAATACCAAGCAAAGTACATAAACGAAAACTACAAGTTATCTCAACTTCGTGGCATTGAGCCAAAGCTGAATCACAATTAAAAATGATTAATTTTTGAAAGAAAGAAATACGATCTGAGCTAAAATATCTCGTTTAAGGTGAATTAACATAAGAAAATTGCATTCGAAAGGTTCGAATATCACAAGCTCAAAGCCACATTTTCCTCGCAAAAATTGGTCCAAGATGAAATCAAAGGCTTTACCTTCTCAACGGCGTGAAGAGCAGCTCCATGGCCGCCAACGCCGGCTCCGATGATGAGCAAGTCGTAGTCGAACGACTTCGGAGTGCTTCCATTGTCGGACGCCGAAGCCGACACTGTGGCGGACTTCCACCTCCTCCCGCTCGACAGGCGAACTCGGCGCGATTCACACTGTTTGAGATCGGAGAATCCGAAGGCCTCTCTTCTGAGGCCGCAGAATCGGAGATTCGCGGGAGCGAAGAAGCTGGAAGAGGAGGAGGAATGGTTTGATCTGGCAATGGCCGCCGGGGAGGCAACGGAGAGAGAGAGAGACGCCTGCATTTTAGAGAGAGAAAGAGGGACACAGAGAGAGATCTTAGGGTTTGAGAGTGATTGTGTTGTTGTGGGAATGAAGAGGAAGGAGAAGAAGAGGAAGAAGAAGGGGTAGGCCTCGAAGAATCCGTTAAGAAGGGAAGAAGGAGAGAGAAAGAGACGGAGATATCAAAGTGCGGCTGATAAACCACCATCTTTTGGTTTTTTCACTTCATTACTGGCTCTTTGCTTATTTGGCAGTTGGCTCATACTCACATAGGATAAACTAATGTTTGAATTTTTTTTGTAATTTTTTATGGGGACTTTTTCCGGTGGATTTCGACAGTTGGTAAGATTTTAACTGTTAGAGATCAACAAATTATTTTTTTCAAATATTTATTTTTCAAATCATCAATAGGTTTTTTTTTGGTTCTTATGGTTCTTATCAAAAAATTGCTTTTTTGTATTTTGAATATATGTAATTGGGTAAATAGCTTTAGAGGTTTCTAAACTTTTAACATTTTATCAATTTAGTCTTTGAATTAATTTAATAGGCTAAAAAAATCTTTGAACTTTTAACATTGTGACAATATGGTATTGAAATTAATTTAACATGCTAAAATAGTGATGACAGATGCGGTAGCACTATGACGGTATGGTAATTCAGTGTGGCTAGTAGGGTGAGGTAATTAATGGGGCAACTACGTAGTGGTTTATTGCAAAGAGGGTGCTGCAAGGGGATGGCGCAAAATCAGTGCCATGGAGAGGATTGCCAAAGCAAGAAGGCCACTGTGATTTTTTTATTCAAATTTTAACAGTTTATAATAGATAGGACTGATTTTGCTATTAAAAATTAATTCATGGATTATTTCAGCCTATTAAACTAATTCAAAGACCAAATTGTCACAATATTAAAAAATTCAGTGACTATTTTAGTTTATTAAATGAATTGAATGACTAAATTGTCACAATGTTAAAAATTCAAGAACCATTAGAGCCATTAATCCTATGTAATTTAATTAAACAATCACCATTACTTGCAACCACGTTTGAGGGTTTTTTCCTTTCAAACTAATTTTTTTTTTCTATTTTCAAGATATGTAATTTAATTAAACTATCACCACCACTTTACCACCCCGAATTTGAGGATTTTTTTTTCCCTTTGGAACTTTACATTTTGTGGAGGAATTAGACATAAAGTTACTGCTAATTTATATGATAGCATTGTCCAGATATTTAGATAGATAAATATGTATCATGATTTATATTATATAATAAATATGTATGTCGATCCATGTCAATTAATTTGTATAATAGATACTTATACAAATTGCTTGTGTGCTAGGAATTAGATTTGAATCGATAACACGACTTTTATTATTTTGTGGATTTATGCCACAACTTACATAATTTTTGCTGATGCAACTTCGTTCCGACGTCTCATTATTACTTAATTAATTAATGGCTACGCGATTTCATAACCTAAGCTTTCTTTAACCAGCTGACCGCGGGGATAAGGGGTGAAACGACCTCTCGATCTACTTTCTGCAGCCCAGGAATAAAAAGTCATCTAGGCCTTCCCACATTTTGTCAACAATTAATAAGTTTATATCCACCACTTGACATTGTCCACGCCGTTTGATTCCCCGTGACCTCTTGACTATGGCGCGCACACCATGTCGCCTCCGAACCGCACCATTCTTTATATAATGGCACCAATGCAATTATGTTCTATCTTTTACGAGTGGCCGAATCATGCAAATTCTCACACTCCCCTGTTGTTTAGCTAATGCATGCCTACCACTGCCTTGTCCATTGACTTCCTGTTTCAAAGGATAATCGGTTATGTTTCCAATTTATCTAAGTTAGAATACAAACAATTGTATATTCTATACTTGTTTTCACTCCTCAAGTGGAATTCAGGTCCACCCACTTAGGGAGGGGCATCCCCCTATGAGACAATATCATTTTGAAGAGCCCACAAAACCCAATATATCCATATCCTTGAATTTTTAAATTCTTGTATGTATACAACAAAAATGCAATACCAAAATCAACCAAAAGATGGACGGTTGCATCAATTGTAATTGTCCTTGGTATAACTTGAATTCAACAATGAAAAACAATACGAAGGACTTGGTCATCAAGGAGCCTTGCTAGTAATACACTACACAATTGATATAATGACAATAATGCGGGTTAAGATAATATTTGTAGCATTTATATAAAGGCACCGGTGGTATTGAACACCGTCTATTAATAAAAAGAGGTCCCTTAATGTAGGACCCACACGTGGGGTCCACCTTTTCATCAACGGTAGTATGCAGTCCCACCTTTTCATCAATGCTGGTGCTTAGCAGTGGAGCTAGAATTTTTGTCAGAAGGGACTAATATTGAAAAAAATAATCAACATATTGCATATTCAAATTTTTAGGGCACTTTTGTGCAATTTTTAATATATTATTATATGCTTGTTTATATATATAAATATAAGGAACAAAAAAATTGAGGGGGGTTTGCCAATGCATCACCTCCATTTATGGTGCTTAACACTGATAGTACCTCTAAGTATTTTTTAAATATTTGTGATCATATACGTTAATGTTAACCTTGTAGACAGTAGAGGAACTCCTCCACCAACAAAAAGCTATGGTAAGGAGAACATTGCAATAACCTCCAATAAGCAAATGTAAAGGTTTAAAAACAAGTACAATGTCGGTAATTTTAAAGCATTTGGGACTGCACTTTGAATTATAAAATATAGTTTCAACTAATTTTAAGTTAAAATATTGTGAGAAAAACACTGTAACAAAAGTTGATTAGAATTATGTTTTATAGTTCTAGCTATATTTCCGAACTACTTTTAAAAGCAAAATCATGAATTCTTCCCAATTATAAGTGGCAAATTCAATTTGCTATCTAGAATTGTTTGTATAATTTGTGTGACGTCTCCACTTCAAACATGGAACACTTGATAGCAAACATGTTAAATGTATGGCCCACAACCTCACCTATTTCAATTTCGCAACTGAGGAAGGCACTACTAGAAAAGGCATGAACTTTAATTTAATCAACAAACTTTGATACAGTACAAGGAGTGCATAACAAAGTACAAGTAGAGATAGATGGTACGTGTCTTTTTACAACTTTTTAACACATATGATTGGATCAATACGTTGACCATTAATGTTTGGTCAAGATTTTGATCACATCCAATATAACAGGATGGAAAAGCTTGTGAAAACAACACATCCCCTCAAAAAAACATTAACTATATTAAATTCAAATAATTAGGCAACGATAACGTCGACTTAATATAAGTTAAACGTACATAATATAATTCATACACTGCTTTATCTTTAATATATTATAATAATTTTTTGAGTGTATTTTATATATTATAATAGCGAATCAATATAACGATAAGATCACTTAACTTGCCGTAGTTTTTAAAATGAGCCCTAAACAATATGTATTGTTCACACTTTTGTTTATTTATTATACCCTTAGCACCAAAAGGTGTAATAGCAAGGAAGATTTTAAAAGTAACAATGTTAATCATAAACAAGCCTAGTCTTAGGACACGATCATAAATCTCAAGTATATGTGTATAACGATAAATTGTCCTCATCTCTTCCATAAGTACATGTGAACATCATCTACTTAAGAAGTACTTAAGATAATCTCATGATAGTTAACCGAACAATAATAAAGAATACTGATGGTGTTCAACGCCACATGTAAATAGATGACTAATCTAGTAAATAGAGTCCCTTTTTAATATAATTTATTTGAAAACATAATTTGAACTAAAAAAATCTAGATCGATGTAATATTGTTTAAATGTTTTCTCTTATAAAATCTTAATTGTTACAATGCATATATTTTGAATTTAAGATTAAAGATTTGGCTCTTTATTTTTTTGGTAAAATTAGTTGTAAATTTATTATTAAAATATACTTGCAATTATAATTATACTATTTTTAGATTTAAACTATTAGTTTTAATTATATTTCTAAGCAACGCTGCTGAGATTAGCCCGATGCTTGGGATAAGAGGACTTCAGGACTAGGTGGGAGGCTTGATTTAAAAAAAAAAAAAAAAAACCTACATTTCCAAAGATGCTAATAATTGCGTCGCTTAAATCAATTATTTTTTCGGATCAATATATCCATATTATGGCTATCATATCAAATCAACAACAAAAAATAAAAAAAAAAAACAGTTAAAAATACCAACTGCAAAGGGTACATAAGACCTGCGGGTCTCAAATCTAATGGTCGGCACGTGTCGTTTTTAAGCAGCCTCAGCTGATCAGACAAAGCAAAGTGACAGTGCTAAGAAGCTGAAGGCGCTAACTCTTCCTCCGTCACAACCAATCACATCACCCCACGTGGCATCTCTAATTTTATTACTCTTTTTCAAAGGTATCCAAATCCCCGTAAAAGAAGCATACTAAACCCCGCCGTACCAAAGTCACAGGGATGGATTGACTCCTTTCGGTGCTACCCCACAAATTCCACCACGTGGCTGTTGATGATTGGATAGGACAGAGCGTCCCGTCAACAGTTGTTTATGACAGAATACACGTGTTCAATATTCTTTGGTTTAATCAGGCGGCCAATGAGGAACGACCGTGCGTGTGTTTCAGGTACAGGCGGGTGAGGGACCCACTTTCCAGCCCCATCTCGTGATGTTTCATCGCGAACAAAGAAAGCGCGTGGGATATGCGCGGATTTCCAGTGGCTCGTTCGTAATCAAGCGAGACAAAAGAGGGCATTTGTGAGATTTCAGCCTCTGACAGGCTCTCTTGTCGAAAGAAAGCCGCGGCCGAGAGACACTTGCACAGAAGAATAAAAAGAGGAGAGAGAGAGTGTAGAGAGAGAGAGAGAGAGAGAGAGAGAGAGAGACGAAGGCTTCAACACTGCGACGTCAATGGCGGTTAGGGTTTTTTTCAGTTCGTCTCCCAAACAATAATCCGCCTTTCCTGTTTTTTCTTTCAATCCATTTCTCTTCTCTTTCCGCTCGCCCTCGGAAACCCTAATTCTCGAACGCTTTCTGATTTCAATTGCGTCCGTGAACGCTTTCTGATTTCAATCGCGTCTGAATTCTAGCTCTGAAATTGGAAATCGCACACGGAGGAACTGGAATGGGCGCGCCGGATAAATCACAGGCCAGCGCTAGCTCGATGCAAGTAGGTTTGGCGTTCCTTCAATTCAAAGCTTCAATTGTTTTGCCCTAAAATTAGAGTAATTTTCGGAGTACTGTCTCATGGCTGATTTTTGAAGCTTTAAGTTTTTCTTTTTTAAGTTTTAATTATTGGTTTTGTTTATATTTGGTGAAATTACGGGAAGTCTTGTAATTTAATTTTAGGGTGAGAGTTTTGACTTCGTG
Organism: Artocarpus heterophyllus; assembly: GCA_025403435.1. Classification (NCBI taxonomy): domain Eukaryota; kingdom Viridiplantae; phylum Streptophyta; class Magnoliopsida; order Rosales; family Moraceae; genus Artocarpus; species Artocarpus heterophyllus. The sequence goes on along the minus strand of CM046341.1, from coordinate 1,612,975 downwards.
ATTCAGTTTTTCTGCTTTCTGGTGGAAGTAGTTTGCCTTTAGTCGTGTTTCTTGAGTTTCCCTTGGGTTTTTTCCATTAATTAAGCAAGATAAATTAATGTTGTTGAATTTATGCCGTTGTGTTTATTGTGAACTTGTGATTTTTGTTCACGAGGATAGTGTTTTCCCCTGGAAACGTAAGTAAGAATATGCTGTAATATATAATTATCGTCGAAGTAGGGAAAATTTTTAACATTTAGTTGTTGGAAAGTTTTTCTTGAATTGGCATGTGAATGAAATGAATCTAGTAGTTTTTGCACGTTACGCTTTTGAGGCTTGCTGTTGTAAACATTGTTCTTTGAAGGATTGTTCCAAAACTTAGTTAAGGGAGCGCAACTTGAGTTGCTTCTAAATTGGTTTTGTTATACTTGGTGTTTCTTCTTATTTTCTGATAAGATCTAGTACTTAGAGAAAGAGACTGATATTGTATAGTATCTTTCTCGCATTATTGCCTTCACCGAATAGAAAAGCACACACTCCAATGCAAGCCTAACAAAATACCCTTGCCCAAGTTACAAGAGCAATCAACAGGTCACGTGCTTGGCATGCCTCACATGAGTGAACCAATCGGAGGCTTGTCATTTTCTTTCTGTTTGTGTTCTGTAATCTTTTGTTTTGTTGGCATATACTTGGTAGTTTTCTTATTGCGGTGCTGGTGATATTATTGCTTTGTAGTCTGGATAGTTGTTTTTCAAAAGCAATTTTTCTTGTAAAAACGGAAACTTGCTGACAGAGTCTAATCACACAGTTTTTCTTCTGTTTCTACTTTCTAATTGTTAGTTTATTTTTCTACTAGCTACTCCTAGTCTTTCTTATTTGATAAATTTAGGAACACCGTCTCATTGGGCTTGAATACTTGCCATTTGGCTCTTTAATTAGACACATGATTTGATTGTAAAGATTTATCGTCCTAAGAAGAAGATCATATAAAAGACTATTGTTTAGTGTTGTTGTCATGTCTTACTATAATATTTCTCTGTTGTATATGAATATCTCCCACACTTTTGTGCCTTTGTGTCTGTGTCTAATCAGTCTTTCACATCCTTTACTAAGGAAAAGGATATTCCCTTGGGGGATTTTCCTCATTTTCAGTTTCTACGTTGATGCAATGCTTATGTTTGTGTTTTGCCAAAATACACGTGCATTTGTTTTATCTGCCCAACCACTGCCTCTTTGTATCAAGTAACCAAAGGTTTTAGTCTTCAGGAAATTGTTTTGGTTGTTTTCTGACTTATAAGGTGTTAACACTTGCACTGCTTAAACATTTTGTTGGAGTATCTAGGCCGTGTTAGGTTTACTATAGTGGAATTTATGTGATATAGTGTAGTTTGATTAAGTAGTGGTAGTTCTTATTGGCCTTGGTACTGAAGTGAGTCTGTTTGGGGAGAATCTCTTTTGTGCTTCATCTAGTGACGTAGATAATTATGGCTTTTGTGTTTAAAGGGAAGGTCTTAAATCAAATATCATTGTTATCATAATTATTATTTTAAAGCAAAAATGCTACAGTACTTTTGTTTTATTTCTAAATTATTGGTGATCAGAAAGTTCTATTATGGTTTAGTAACTGATTAAACTTGTTCAATTTTGTTACCTGTTGCTCAACATCTATTATTTCTTCCACAAGCTAGACGCAAAATTTTTAGGTTCTTTTTTTTAGTCCATACCTTTTTTTATCTGGTATGCCCGTACCTCAATGTAGTGTTGTAAGACCTTCAATCTTTGGTGCTTGTGTATTGCAGTTCTTATTTCTTTGTGTATTATCCTTTCCGTATCCCTGCTTTTATTAAAGTATTTTGACTATTTATATGCTGGTTCCACTATACTGGAGCTCAAGCCCTTTTTATTTTTTATTTTTAAAATCTAAAATACTGCAGTTTTTCAGTAAACTGGCCTGTATAATATTTGTTTTCTAAATACAAATTTCAGCGTGTTAAGGTCTATCGTCTGAGCGAGGAAGGGAAGTGGGACGATCAAGGAACTGGGCATGTCACTGTTGACTATTTGGAGGTCTGTTCTCCCTAATTCTGGCTTGACATTTGTTTAATAGAGACTCAGTAATAGTAAATTAATCATTTAATAAGACTGCTCTAAAGTTGATTTCTTTTGGTGGTTGCTTGAAATTGCTTTGATTTTGACGAAATGGACTGTTCAATATAACACAGCGATCAGAAGAACTTGCTTTATTTGTTTTTGATGAAGAAGATCATGATACATTACTTCTGCACCGCATTAGTGCTTCTGACATTTATAGAAAGCAAGAAGGTACTTTATTTGTTGAGCGATGTTTTGTTTCATTTCATAGCTTACATGATGTCCTCATGAATTTGATTCGAGTTGTTCCTTTAAATTTTTTTTTTTTTTTTGAAGATACCATTATCTCATGGAGAGATCCAGAGTTTTCCACAGAAGTAGCTCTTAGCTTTCAGGAGGGGACAGGCTGCTCTTACATATGGTAACCACGGGATAATTCTTTTCCCTTTTGCTCTTTCAGTATTTCGCACAGAAATTATTTCTTTTGTAATCCTTCTTTTGCACCCTCTCCCTCTCTTTCCCTCCTTTTAACAATTTTTTTTCTACTTATCATTGTTGTGTTTTTTTAGGGACAATATCTGCAGTGTGCAAAGAAATATGAATTTCGGCTCTTTTAACAGTAAGTATTTGCATTTTCCATAGGTGAAGAGCATACTGTCGATTTTGCCTTTTTAATGAACAATTGATTTTATATTTTGTGTAGATGAGACATTTGGTGCAAACAGTGAGTTGAGGGAGCTGCCGGCAGTTGAGCTATCTACACTTCCTTTAATACTTAAGGTAAGTAAAATGGTTGATTGGATATCGTAGTTGTTAATAATCTATTTTATTTTGCTTTAAATTGTGTTGTTTTTATTATTTATTTATTTTTTAATTTTTTGAACTTTGAATGAATGTAGATGATGCATCCTTGTAATTTTTTTAAGCTTTTCTTTTGACTGAACTTGCGCTTAGTGGTTGTGGATGCTTTTTGTTTCGTATCTCTTTTTTTGAATAAGAAACTGTATATTAATAATCTAGAGAAAAAAATTATGTACAAGGTAGGGAGGAAGAGTTATCCTCTTTGAAAACATTACTCCTTTACAAGCCTAACTTCTGACTACATCAGAATAGAAAGAGCTGCTAAAATTCTTGCCTTGATGGACCCAAATAGCTACCCAGAATCATACTTGATTACAAAGGACACCACTTTTTTCCTCGCAACCCTAAAAAATCTGCAGTCCCTTTCCATCCAAATTCCCAAAAAGTAGCTAACAGCTGCCCTCGCTAACAGCCCTCCTTGACAAATAAGACCAGACCAGACCAAATCTGTGGATGTTTCTTTACTGTTTTGGGCCTTTCACTCTAGTTGTCTGAATGAGCTTATGAAAGTAGAAATTTGATGATTGATGGTCTCAGCTGAGTTGGTCAAGAAAGATTTTTTGTTTTTATTTTTTTATGCTTTCAAGAGGTGGTCAAGGACGTATTTTTATTGAACAATATTTTCCAGATTCTTTCTTTTTCCTCTAGAGTTTCTTCCCGCCGTGAGCAAAGTTTCTTTTTTCCCCTTTTGTTTGAGAGAAAGGGGGGAGGTGATAAAATTTACTGGATTATTTAATCTTCTTATTTCTATTTTGAATCTGTTTCTTTATACTTTGAACAGTTTTCTATCTAAATGTTTATATGCTTCTCTGATATTTTTGCAGACTTTGGTTGAGAGTGGTCTTGCTGATCAGATGCGACTGACTGAACTTATCATGAATGATGTAAGCTTGTAAGCCTTATACACGCTTCCTTAATCTGCAGACTTAGTAGCTTGTCCTGTTAATGATTGGTGGTCCCACCTTCTCATCAGTTGAGGACCTACTGAAAAACGATGTCAAAAATAAAAAAGATGTTTCAGATGGTTAAGTGTGCCATTTTCCTGTCACTGTGTTTATGTGGATTATTAATGTTTTCAAGTTCTGATGCAACTCATGTTAATGCAGCAAGATTTTTTTCGGAAGCTGATGGAACTATTTAGAATCTGTGAAGACTTGGAAAATATTGATGGTCTACACATGATATATAAAATAGTAAGGGGGATCTGTAAGTACTCTCCTCTCCTACATGCTGTTAAGATGCTGCATGCATCCGATTGTTTTACTGTTACTAATTGGTTTTTGTATTTTTTTCTCCACAGTTATGCTTAACAGTCCTCAGATCTTTGAGAAGGTATTCGGTGATGAATTGATCATGGACATTATTGGTTGCCTCGAGTGTAAGTTCTGTTTTTATTTCTTGAAATGATATTATAAAACACTTTATGCAAGGCTACTGCATTTCAAATATTTAAATGACGCTATCAATTATCCTGAATTTTTATTCGGCAAAAAAAAAAAAAAAATCGTGGTATTTTCTTCTGAAGGTCGTGTTAATAAGATGGTATAATTGAATAATTTAGTATGCTGTCCCTCCCTTTTTCTCTCCCTTTCCTTCTCCCTCTCTCTTGTGTGCTTTGCTTAGAAGTGGGCTGGAGGAAATTCAACTTACCTTTGTTTTTTATTTGTTTAGTTTTAACTTTTTATTTAGTAGGTGTAAGAAATTCTTATAATCCCATTGGCCCCTATTTAATTACTCTTCCGTATATGCACTTTATATATGGTGTGTCTGGGATTTTCATGTCTTTTTGGTCCATACTATTCGTTCAATGATGAATTACCATCAATGTGGCTTGCAGACGATCCTGAAGTTCCTCATGTTCAACACCATCGCAATTTCTTAAAAGAGCATGTTGTTTTTAAGGAGGTAACTTTTCGAACTTCTTTTTTCTATTTTGCAAAGGATGATAATAACTTAGTGGCTGGGGGTTGCAGGCTTGGGAGGCTGGATGTCATCTAGTTATTTTAGTTTTTGTTATTTGCTCCTTAGATTTGTATTTATATATTCACTTTTCTAGGCTATACCTATTAGAGATCCTCTGGTCCTCTCAAAGATACATCAGACATATAGAGTTGGTTATCTGAAGGTGAGAATCGGTTTCTGTCTAATCGTCTGTTTTCTTGGTTGTTTATAATCATTTTTCTCACTTAGTATTACTTTCTAGGATGTTATTTTGGCCAGAGTATTGGATGAGGCGACTGTTGCAAATCTCAACTCCATTATTCATGCAAACAATGCCATTGTAAGATTGTACAACTGATTTATTAATGGCATCATTATGCAACTAATTTATGGAATTGTGTTGGGATGTTTTTAACCCTTGATGTTTTTCTTTTGCAGGTTGTTTCTTTATTAAAGGATGACGGTACCTTTATTCAGGAATTGTTCGCTAGGTTGAGGTCACCCTCCACGTCTGCAGAGTCTAAAAAAAATTTGGTAATTGCTAATTTCTTTTAACATCATTTATTTGTTGCATTCAATATCATTGTGCTGGAATGTAAGTTAATAATGCAACAAGTATTGACGCTTTTTTTTTTTTTCCTTTTCTTTTGGGACAAAATTTAGGTATACTTTGTGCATGAGTTCTGTAGTTTAAGCAAGAGCCTGCAGATGGTACAACAGCTCCGGCTATTTAGGTATGCCATTACTGTGATATTTGGCCCCATTTGGTTTTGTTTTGAGGATTTTTGGAAATGTTTTTGTATGTTTATAAAGGCAAAAATTTAAAAAACACTCGGCACAATTCCCAAAAATTCTCATTTTTCAAAACAAAACCATTTTCACCTATTTTGAAAACACTATTAAACGGACCCATTATATTCTTCCGTGACATTTGTTTACTTTGAACTTATCTAAACTCGTGGTAGCTTAAATATAATCACTGTGCTGCGAAAACAAAATCAGGTTTTGACTATTGATTAGCTTATGGAATTTTCTTGCGTATTGAGATTTGGAAGTAAATTTCTGCAGAGATCTCATGAATGAAGGTATCTTCGACATCATTACTGATGCTCTGCAGAGTCAAGACAAAAGGCTTGTATTAACTGGGTAATGGTGACTGATAAGTGTCTTACTTCTCTTTTCAGTCTTCCTTGTGATCTTTTTATTTTTGAAGTTTTTACTGATTTTATTATATAGCTCTAACATAATTAGTTATGATTGATGCAGGACAGATATCCTCATTCTTTTCTTAAATCAGGATCCGAACCTTCTGCGTTCTTACGTTGTTCAGTCAGGAAGGCATTCAACTTCTAGGACTTTTGGTATGCGCTTGATCAAAGTTTTGCTTTTGTCTTTGTGGTTAGCTTTTATGTGCAGTTACAACTGTTGTGCTCGTTTCACAAAGCCCCAGTAGAGTCATACCACACTTATTTGAATAAATTTTCAAATTTACAACCTGAGGTCTCCTGGTAGCCTCTAATAATAATTGAGTCAAAAGTGTTTATATAAGCAAATTTTAGATTATAGGACTCGACTCTTGAGGTCTGCTTTGAGAGGAGATGATTCTTATTATTGGCTACTCGAGTTTGAGCTCAGATCTTTGGACCAAGGCAACGCATTCTTGTGAAAGAACCCTTTTTTTTTTTATAAAGAAACAGACCATATCTGGTAATGAAAAGAATATGTACAAACAAGAGGAGGAAGAGTTATCCTCCAGATAGTCAAAACAAAGCTACAAAAAAGTCAAGACTTAGAGAAGAACTGTAGGCATTCATTGTTCTTACTTTGAAGAATGATCTAACGTATTACCAAAAGTTGTCTGGTGCCATTTTCCAAAACACACAACACAAAATGATAGCCATCCAGGCTTCAGCATTATTTATCCATTATGTTATAAACTGCTTCTCATTGTACGCGTCGACATTATTCTTGGGACCTGCTAGCCAGTTGTACAGATAAGAGGGCAAGATTACTATTACAATTTAAATTAAGAATGACTGCTATTATTTGGATGAAGATTGCATGTATCTCAGGCTATTTTAACATATTTTTGGTTGTCTTACAGGTTAAAGGAATGTTAACAGATTTTGGGGAGGACATGCACTGCCAGTTTCTTGAAATTCTTCGTAGTCTTTTAGATTCAATTACGTTGTCAGGAGCTCAGGTGCGTGCCTTGGCTATATACATATAGCATACATGTATGTATATATATGTATATTCTAGATTTATATTTATACAAGAACCTGGGCTATTCATTGTGTGCGTGTGTGTGTTTTTTCTTTGTTCGTTTATATTAATTTTTAACCACATTCTAACTCTGTCTACATTTGGAAATTTGTGTTCATGACTGTATGCTCTTTACTTCTCTGCTTCTTGAGTGTAATTGGTGCATAGAAGTGAGTCCCAACAAGATTTGCTATTGGATAACTCTCTTTTATAAGGTTTCCCAGAAGAAAATGTTGCTTTGGATCTTTCATCCTTTTCTCAAAGTGTATTTAAATATCGTTGCTAGAATTTGGTACTAGCTTTCTTCCTAGTGTGGACTCCTTTTTTCCATCGCAATATTAGAAACTATTTAATAATATTCTACTGTTTATACAAAATGAGGAATGCTCTTATTTATTTATTTAATTTTGAACTACCTTGTTAATATTGCCATTACTGTTTTCAAACATTTTATTTTACTTGACCATGGTACTTGTCCCATCTTCATTTATGAGTCGTCGGGAATTCTTAGGTCCTCGTGTAATTGTGTTCATGATTGAATGTCATAGATGTGTAGTGGGTCATTTTGGTAATATCATCTAATTGTTACTTAGTGTCTTGTAATTGTGAAACATTATATGCCTCTTATACTGCAATTATTTTGTAATTGGGGGGCTGCAACATGTTTGAGTTTATTTATGCAGGTGTAACATTTTGAATGTTGGTTTGTAGTTTAATATGTTTCTGCTGAATTGTTGGAAAACTTGTCAGTAAAACTTTCGTGTAAGATTGAATTCTTTTCTATATTTGTTCAAATATTTATCTCTTTCTGTATTTTTGCTGTTGAGCATTTTGGTTTGTTTGTTTTGTTGCAGAGAGATACGATTATTGAGATTTTCTACGAGACGCATTTGGGTCAATTAATTGATGTCATAACAGCATCATGTCCCTTAGATGATATTGCTCAATCAATTGGTAAATCTTTGGGCTCTGGTGGAAGAGTTGAAAATCAGGATGTGAAGCCTGAAATTTTGTCAAACATATGTGAATTGCTATGCTTTTGTGTTCTGCACCATCCTTATAGAATAAAGTAATGATTTGAATTCTTGATCTGCTGCAATCTTTCAGAAATGAGTTTGTGTTACAGCCCTTTAACATGAAACTGCTTGCACGTTTGGTTTTTGCAGGTGTAACTTTCTTCTAAATAACATGATAGATAAAGTTTTGTTACTGACACGGAGAAGGGAAAAATACTTGGTTGTTGCTGCTGTGCGTTTTATCCGTGCTACCCTTACTCGTCCGGTGAGTGAGTTCGTTTTGATCTTTGAAAGATTAATGCGACGGGAAACAATCATGAGTTGTTGATGCTGGGGTTTTTAATACATTGAAACTATGTCTGGATCTGCAGGATGAGCATTTGATAAATCACTTTGTTAAGAACAACCTTTTCAAGCCAATTGTAGATGCCTTTGTTCGTAATGGCAATCGTTATAACTTGCTTAACTCTGCCATTCTAGAACTTTTTGAGTTCATTCGAAAGGTGCCACTCTTTTGCATCTGTCTGTTTGGATCTTGACATATGCATGATTGTTTTAATCACATTGTTGTTCTATGCAGGAAAACATGAAATCATTGCTAAAATATATAGTGGATTCATTTTGGACTGAGTTGGTCAAATTTGAGTATTTGGCATCAATCCACTCTCTTAAAGTAAAATACGAGCAGGTATTCGTCTTTCCTGTTTGGTTTCTTCCACTATTAGATTTAGTGCTTTGACCGAAGCATTTCTACAGTGTCAAGATTCTTGTGGAGCAAGAAGCACTGTTTCTGTGTCAGGGCCTAGAAAGAGAAATGATGAGCGGGCTTTGGAGAAAGAGGAGGAAGACTATTTCAATGAGGACAGGTATAAAATCTGTCTTTTGTAGCTAAGGGCGGGGCTTTCTATCCCAAAAAAAAAAAAATGTATTGAGTGGGACTTGCTTGGATTTTCTTTATGCCATGGCCACTGAATATGGTCTCATGTGATCAGTGATGAAGAGGACACAGCGTCGGCATCCATGTCGAATAATACCCTAAAGGGGCAAGCTCAACCTGTTTTATCCAATGGAGTTGCTGTGAGCTACACGGCCTCAAGGTATTGTTTTTGTATAACTTAAAAAGGAAAAGAAAAAAAGATATTAATTTTGCGTAGTGTTTCTTTTTTTCATATATAATTAGTGCATGCACCTTGTTTCCTTTAGTCCGAGATCTGGTGGGCTAGTTGATTATGATGATGATGAGGATGATGAAGACTACAAACCACCACCTAGGAAACAACCTGACACTGATGAAGATGAAGGAACGATTATAGACTCCTTTAGGTTGAAGCGGAGATTGGGTTCGAAGGATAAGGAGCCTGAGCAAGTAAAGAGGCAGCGTTTTGGTAAAAACGTGAAATCAAAAGATAATATTGTCGTTGCTGCATTGTGTACGACACTTAGCCAAGCAGTGCTACCCGGTAGCAAAACTGCAAGCACAGTGAATGTAACTTCTCGCACAGCTGATGAGCATAAGAGCTCTGTTGAAGAAAATCATCAGGAGAATGACTCTGCCATATCCAGTGGGTGTCCTGATAACAACATCAGTTCTGATGAGAACCACATAGAGGATGAACCGTCTCCTAGAGCCTGTTCTGAGCTCTTGCATGGTGCTTTGGAAAATAGGCAGTTGGGTGGGGAGGACTGTGCCTTAATACCGCCTAAATCCTCACCGGAAATGGCTGTCAATGGCTCTTAAGTTTTCAAGAATCAGCAAGAAGCGGTTGTTATTGTTGTTTTATGATTCGAAGTCATGATTGTGGTTGGCATCAAGGGCCGTCCCTAGCCATGACACTATTCAGGAAGCAAAAAAAAAAGAAGGGGGAATCAACAAAAGGTGATGAATTAGTTCTATAGCTTACCATCGCCAAGAGGAAGGAGACACTGGATATTGCCATTGAAGGCCGAAAGAATGTTGCAATTCGGGCCCTACCTACGCCCCCTTTCAGTTGGCGTACGAGGGCAGCCTTGAGTTTGGTAGTTGCTTTTGTATTACATTCATCAACATTTGATTTTCTTTTATCCGATTTTTCTCTATTGCCCCTTTCGTTTCTTTTTGCCAAAGTTTACCTTTGCTTTCCTTTTTTGCCTCTTGTTACTTTTAGCAATATAAACCAATGTGACAGAAAGGGCACCAAAATATGCCCTGCACAGTGTCCTTTTTTCTTACATTTTTATATATTTAAAATGTTCTGTGATGGGTTGGGTTGTAACCGAGTCTCAGAGGCCAATTTTCTCTTATGCAATAGAAGTGGAACCATATATGAAATATTGTAAATTAATTATTGAACTCACTATTGTTCAATCAAACTTGTGTGTCGATCATAACGGCGAAGCATCAAGCCATTAAATATTGTAAATTATCACTCTCCTATTTCATCTTTTTTTGTTTTGTTTTAGGGATGAATTGGATGATTGGACCATGAATTTCTTTTTTTCTCCTGTTAATAGGAGCAACTTTTTTTTTTGTTCCTGTACTTGCTAACCATTTTTTTGTCCTATCAAAGGTAATTCATTAAAGTTTCGGACTGCAATTCTATATCATAGATCTATCATTGCAATGATGCCCGTACACACCCTTTTGTCAAAAGTGAGAAATTTTCATTTGGCAGGGGAAAAAAAAAACCATTATCCGTTCTCTTGAATTATGACGAATTAAATGATTGAAGAAAATTAGTTTGTAAACGAAAGGTTGTCATTAACTAACTGAAGGGTTTAGACATGCTCTGCTTTCAAATAAGAAGAAAAACAAATGGAAAGATTATTGCCGGTAGAATCTGGATTCGGAATGGCTGCTAGAAACCTTATCTGTTTGTTGTCGTTTTTGTTATTGTAATATTCACTTATTCTTTCTAATTCATGTAAGTAGTTCATACCACCAAATGAACAAAAATAAAAAAAGGAAAGACAGGGGATAGATCACAATAATCCACCAGAAACTTATAAAATAAATAAATACAAGTCAAAGATTTACTTTAGCTTGATAAAATAATAAAAAGAAAAGGTGTAGAACAAGGATCACCATAGTTATATATTAAAATTTGAGGTACTCCATTGAGTAAAGTTTCTTTTTTCCCAAATTAACAAAAAGATTCCAAGTTGCATGAAAATTACTGAAGTTGGAAATAAACAAATTCAAGATCATTATTTGAATGGCATCAAGTACAAATCGTCAAAAGCAAAGACAAAATACTGAAAAGAGAGAGTGACAGAGAGAGGTTGAAGTTTCTACTTCCTTTTTCTGCTCCTCAAAGCTTACACTTAACTTCAACCGTGCATCTTTTTTCAGAAGAAGAAGAAAAGAAAGTATAGTGGTGTGGGCTGAAGGAAAGCTCCAAGTTCTTGACAACACGCCTTAATGGAAAAAACTATAAGGGGTGGGGAATGGCTCTTTTGTTCTTCTAATTGTGGAAGTGAAAAGAGCAAAGTTTAGAAATTTGCTCTTGAGTGATGTTAACTTATGTGATTAATCATATAGTTATTGTGAGAAAAAAGTAACTTAAATATATTGCCTGGTTCATTGTTTTGAAGTGACTAAACATTTAGGTTAATAGCTTACTGTGATTGAGTGCCCAAATGAAAGTGTGAAAAGTGCATCGAGTAGCAAAATTCCATTTCACTACTCATGAGCTCTTCCATAGTTCTTTCCGTGGCATGCTGTCAAGAGCCAAGTTTGGCAAGACTTAGAGGAAACACCACCAGTCCACACCTACAATGTATACTTCCCAGGTGCAAAATCACCCCTTTGGTGTGTGCGCGCAAAAAACTTACCAGATTCGATACTTCCCTGGTTAAGGCTGAGGCTTTGTTGGCTGAAACTTTGTCTGACTGAGGACGGACCTTCTCATAACTTCTTTGATTGTGTTTGCCCCTTGCCTAGGGGACCAAGTCGCTTGTTGAACTCCAAAAAAGAAAAAAAAAAAAAGAGAAGGAGAAGAAGAAGAAGTGAAGAGGGAGAAGAAGATACTTCTTGGTTCTGTAATGAAATCTGCGGGCTAAGACCTGTGGGATTGCTACAATTGATTGTTGATCACCTTCAAATTTGTGCATTAGTTGATAGCCATAATGCTGACACACTCCTTGTAAAATCGATCATAAGCATGATCAATTGCTGCAAGCAATCTAGTTCGTTTTGTGAAGCATGTTTTCAGGTCTGGTGTTGGCATGTCTTTGGTGTGCAGCACTTCTTTGTACATGTGATGTAATCTCGAGTATGAGATTCTGAAGCTAAATTTCCTTGATCACAGGAATGAGATACTTTTAAGCAACTCTGAAATAAAATATAAAGTAGACTCTTCAATTACAGTAGTCGGCACTGTGAAGCTGCACTCGATTGCAAGCGTGTTCGATTGATGATTCCTAAGCAATCTGCAGGTCTCGACCACAAGCATGATCGACTCCGAAGTTGTTCTGCACCAAAAGTCACAAGCGTGATAAAACTCCTGAAGCTAAAACTCCTTGATCACAAGGCTTGATCAGCTCCAAAGCTGGCTGCAAGAAATCCTCAATCACAAGGCATCTTCAAGAAATCATCAATCGGTTCCAAGAGCGAGTTGGTTCTGGGAAGCACGTTTTCTGATCTGGTTTGAGCATGTTGCGGGTATATATATAAGCACTTGATGATATCCATGGCATCTTCCACTAATACACCAACAATTGTTTATTTAATAAAAAAAGAGGGAAGAATTAAAATATCAATAAAAACATGCAATACACGGGAGAACAATATCAAAGAAACACAAGTCTTATGGATAGAAAAACAACTAAAGATAAAAGAAAACTTCATAAATCAGGATAAAAGAGAAGAAAAATGACCACATATTAATGTACACTGAAAACAAATAACACTCCTAAAAAATGAAGATGAACGCATCCTTTATGAGAATTGATTTAATACAAGAATATTTTATTTAGTAAAAGAATATGCTATGCTATTAATTACAAAAAAGATTGACTATAACAAAAGAAAGAAGGAAGTAAAAACATATAAATAAAAAGAAACAATAAAAAAAATTATGGCAAAAAGATTACATCACTAAAGACAATAGCAATTGTTTTCATTCAAAAAAGGAAAGGTAAAAACATTGAAAACATTCTTCATAAAGTGCACAGAAAATTAGATCAGCAACAATAAAATGTTATCCTTAGCATGCAGTGCAGTGCAATGCAAATATTTAAAAGATGAAGATATGTGTTATTGGTAAATGGAAAAACATTATGATCCTTATTACAATAAAGACAGTAGAAACAAAATAGACAATAAGAACATAACCGTTATAAGAAAATGACAAAAACAATAAGAAAGGTCATAATATAGCAGTCAACATGTTACATTAGTATAAGAATTAAAGAGCATATACATATAATAACATAGAAGGGGAAAACACTTACAAGAAAGCCATCTTCAATGATAGACTCAAAAACTGAATTTCCTTCTTGGTCGTAACAATCCTTGATCAACTCCAAAAGCAAGCTAAGGTCATCAGTCGTAACAGTCCTTGTCTAAGGTCCAATGTGTCACAAAGCTAAGGTCCTTTGTCATGCACATAAAGCTAAGGTCCTTTGTCATAATTGTCCTTGGTCATAAGCATGATCAACTCCGAAATCAACTCTGATCAGTCATAACAGTCTATGTCTTCTTGGTCATAACCATGATCAACTCCAAAAGCTAAGGTTCATTTTGTCATAATAGTCCTTTATCGTAAACATGATCAACTCCGAAATTAAGGTTGTTCTGACGCATTGTTGGCTGGAACTCTTTGTTATTCTCTTCTGATTGTCTTTCTTCACCCCTTGCCTAGGGGACCAAGTCGCATTTTGAACACCCCATCCCCCAAATAAAGAAGAAGAAGAAGCAGAAGTAGTAGTAGTTGAAGAAGATACTCCATGGTTCCGTGAAGAAATGTGCAGACTTAAACTTGCTGGATTGCTAGGATAGATCATGGATCATCTTCATAGCTGTTGTGCATTCCTTGATCATCTATGATGCTAACAGTCTTCGATCAGAAGTGTGGTAAAATCGATCATAAGCATAATCGATTGCTGCAAGCAATCTAGTTCGTTTTGTGAAGCATGTTTTCAGGTCTCATGTTGGCATGTCTTTGGTGTGTAGCACTTCTTTGAAGATTCTAAAGCTAAATAGCAAAAACATGTTATGATACTTATTACAATAAAGACATTAGAAACAAAATGGCAAAAACAATAAGAACATAAGCATTATAAGAAAATGACAAAAACAATAAAAACGTCATAATATAGCAATCGACATGTATGTATAACAACATAGGAGGGGAAAAAACTTACAATAAAGCCATCTTCATGATAAACTCTAAAACTGAATTCCCTTGATCACAACCATGATCAACTTCAAAAGCTAAGGTCCTTGGTCATAATAGTCCTTGATCACAATTCGTAAAAGTCCTTGTCTCCTTGGTCATAAGCATGATCAACTCTAAAAGCTAAGGTCCAATTTATCATAAAGCTAGGTCCTTTGTCATAATAGTCCTTGGTCACAAGGATGATCAACTCCGAAAGCTAAGGTTTGTCTTGGTCATAAGCATGATTAACTCCAAAATCTAATCACAAGCATGATTGATTGACGATTCCTAAGCCAATCTGTGAGGCCTGTAATACAATTATGATCAACTCCAAAGCTGGCTGCAAGAAACCCTCAATCACAAGGCATCTTCAAGAAATCCTCGATCTGTTCCTAGAGCGTGTTTGTTTTTGGAAGCACGTTTTCATGTGGCTGGTATATATGCAAACACTTGTGATGATATCCATGGCGTCTTCCACAAACACAATAGCAATTGTTTATTTAGTTAAAAAAACAAAAAAACAAAAAAGCGGAAAGACTTAAAATATCAATGAAAACATGTGATGTGCGCGAGAACAATATCAAAGAATTTAGATCAGTATCATGGAAGTACAAGTCTTATGGATAGAAAAAAAAAAAAGATAAATAAAACATCATAAATCAGGATAACAGAGAAGAAAAATGACCACGTATTAATGTACACTAAAAACAAATAACACCCCTAAAGGAATGAAGAATGTATCTTTTATGAGAATTGAATTTATACAAGAATTACAATTGGTTATGCTCTTTTAATTTCTCAGGGAAAAAAAATATTCTATGCTAATAATTACAAAAACGTTGAATATAACAAAATAAAGAAGGCAGTAAAAACATATAATTGAAAAAAAAAACCATAAAAAACGTTATGCCAAAAAGATTACATCACTAAATACAACAACAATTGTTTTCATTTGGAAAAGGAAAGGTAATAACAATGAAAATACCAATGTACCCTAAAAAACCATATCAATAAAGCACATTAAAGAATTAGATCTGTAACAATAAAAATGTTAATTCTTAGCATGCAGTGCAAATATTTGAAAGATGAAGAAATGTGTTAACATCTACATGCAAAGTTGGAGAAACATGTTATGATACTTATTAAAGACATTAGAAACAAAATAGCAAAAACAATAAGAACATAAGCATTACAAAAAAAAAAAAATGACAAAAACAATAAAAACGTCATAATATAACAGTCAACATGTTATATTAGTATAAGAATTAAAGAACATATATATATAACAATATAGAAGGGGAAAAATCTTACAATAAAGCCATCTTCATAACAGTCTTTGTCTTCTTGGTCATAAGCATGATCCAGTCCAGAAGCTAAGGTACAATTTGTCGTAATAGTCCTTGATCATAAGCATGATCAACTCCAAATGCTAAGGTCCAATTTTTCATAAAAGTACTTGATCATAAACATGATCAACTCCGAAAGTTAAGGTTGTTTTAAGGCATTGTTGGCTGAAACTCTTTTTGTTCTTCTCTTCTGATTGTCTTTCTTCACTCCTCGCCCAGGGGACCAAGTCGTGTTTTTAACTCCCCACCCCAAAATTTAGAAAAAAAAAAGAGGAAAAGGAGAAGAAGAAGAAGATAATCCCTGGTTCTGTGAAGATATGTGCAGACTAAAACTTGTTGGATTGCTAGGATAAATCATTGATCATCTTCAAAGCTGTTGTGCATTCCGTGATCATCTATGATGCTAACAGTCCTCGATCAGAAGTGTGGCAACATCAATCATAAGCATGATCAATGCTCGAAGGTTGTGCTCCTCGATCATATTTAATTCATACGATAAACTCGGAAGCAATTCTGAAGCTAACTCTGATATGGTGTTGACATGTTCGTTGGTGTGTGGCACTTCTTTGTAGATGTGATGCTATCATGTCGTGTTGCACTGATCCATACAATAACATTTGTTTTTATTAGAGAAAAAAACAAAAGTGAAATAGCAATAAAAACATATATTCATGGTACAAACAATGTCAACACATTAAAGAATTTAGATTAATAACAGGAAAATACAATTCTATTAAAGATATATACATATATATATATGTTAGAAGAAATTAAAAAATAAAACTAATGTACATGGAAAACGAATAACATCTGTTATGTAAATTAAATTTATATAAAATAAAACATGTTAATATATCAATTACATTACAAACATTAAGAACAGTGAAAACATGAGAAATAAAAAGACGCTCAAAAAGTTTAATAAAATAATACGTTACAATAAAACAATATTTTAACACCAGATTCCATCACTAAAATGTAATAATAATGTTACAGTGAAGAGAAAAAAAAAAAAAAAAAACTTACAATAACAAGTGATGGACTCAGAAGTTGGTTGCATATCCTTGATCACAAGTATGATGAACTCCAAAGCTGCTCTTCCTTGATCATAAGCGGGAACTTCAAATCGAAAACTAAAACTCTTCCACCACAAGCATGGTGGACTCCGAAGCCGTGTATACTAAAACTCATCAGGCACAAGCATGTCCAAAGCAATCAGCACTCTTTAATAGTCTCCTCGCCAAGCTGATCAACTCCGAAAGCTTTTTGCTGTTGTAGTACAAATTCGTTGTTAAAACATAGTCAAGTAATAATGGAATGCACAGAAAACTAGAATTAACATATATACTATAAATACAAAAAAGAGCATGAAGTAGTATAAGAGAATACAATTAGTGTATCACAGAATAATAACTCGTCTATAAAAAAAAAAGAAAAGAAAACTGTATAAAATATGGCATATAGCTAATGTATAATAATAAACGGATATCAATCAAGAAATAAAACACAAGTTATGCAATGAGTAAAAGTAATCTGGAATGACTTGTTACAATAACAACATTATAGTAAATGATAAAAAGAAGTAAGCTATTGTAATAAAGCATTTATTTTTCATAGACAGAAAAACTTACAGTAATGCATCTTCGTTCCAAGACCAGACATGTAGAGAAGAGAAAAGAAAGTGGATGAAGGCTAAGTGGCCTATTTATATAGAAAAAAGATTGTGAGATCTTAATAATAACTAGGCTTATGATTACTGCTAAGGCTAATTAACGTTTGATACATTAACTTTTTTTAAGGATAAACTTACTGTGACAAGTGATGCTAGACTCTCGAGTGTTTTAGTTCCTTGATAAAAAATACGATAAACTCCAAGTGGGATCGACTCTGAATTGAACGCTAAAACTCTTTGATCAAAAGTATGGTCGACTCTGAAGCAGTCTATAGTCGTTGATCAACTCCGAATCTCATCAGTCACAAGCATGTCTGAAGCAATCTACACTCCTTAATAGTATCCTCTCCAAAGCTGATGTTTTTGCTGTTGTAGTACAAATTCGTTTTGAAAATATAGTTAAGTAATAGGAATACCCAGAAAACAAGAAAGAGCATATATACAACAACAGTGAAAACATAATTAGTATTGAATACACACAAAAAATAAAATAAATAGTACAGCATAATGCAATTGGTATACTACAGAAAAATGACTTGGCTATATACAGAAAAATAGCTGTATATGATATAACATATAGTTTCATATTCGAAAAAATAGATAAAACAACTTACTGTAATGCATCTTCATTCCACGACCAAACATGTGGAGAAGAGAAGAGAGAGTGTACGAATGCTTAACGACCTATTTATAACATGGAAAAAAGATATTGCAATCTTATTAGGACTAGGCTCCATTAATAACTATCTACAAAAGTTAAATAATCACATGCATGGATTATTAATATTTAGTGTTACATGGAATATCCAGTATTTTATAAAAAATATGTACATATTTTTTTAAAGGATAAAAATAATCAAATTAGAATTCACATTGATTTAATATTTTCAATATGCAAGATTATCCGACATTTTAGTCAAGGGTAGGATAATCATTTAAATTTCACATAAAATATTAGAATTATCATCTTTTCCTTCGAAATGAAGAATGAAAAAGATGAGGACATGGACATAATGCATGTTCAAATTTGAAAAATCGTATTGATTATCTTCTTTGCTATCAAAACAATGGAAAGTTTTTAAGGCTAAAGAAGAAGATGTAAATTGCATAAATACAAGAATAAAAACATTTTATGATATCAATTACAATAATAACATTAATAATAGTAGAAAAACATAAATAAGCTAACAACAATTAGACAACATTCATTGCAAAACATCACATCATTAAACTATAACAAAAATATTATTACAATGAGGGAAAAAAAATAAACTTACCAATGACAAGTGATGATGGAGACTCTCACGTTGCACTAAATACAACTCTGAAGCAACCTGCAATCCCTCTGTACACTCCTCTCCAACGCTGATTACGAAGGCTTTTTGCTGGTAAAAATAGATTAAGCAAAAAACCAGAATTAGCATATATACATACACACACACACACACACATATATATATATATGATAAAGAACAATAACAATGCAGACTTATTCGTATTGAATACACAGAAAAAAATAATAATCATAAAGTAGTACAATGCAATACAAGTATTTACCATAGAAAAAATAAATTGAATATTTTTCTTTTCTTTTCTTTATTTTTTTAAAGAACGTGGATCTTGATTAACTAAATTGGATCTTGATTAAGCTAAATTGGCAATAATAGGAATACCAAACCAGTCCCATTTACCAATTAAAAAGCAGAATTTTTTAAAGCGTAAATTTTTTTTTTCCTGAAGGAAAACGTATAATGATTTTTGTACGCAGAAAACGGATAAAATACATATAAAATAAATAAATAAATAAATAAACATAAAGTAGCACAACAGAATACAATGAGTATACCACAGAAAATAAATTAATTCAGTATATTTTTTTTTAAAGAAAAGGAGGTCGAATTTGATCTAGCCAAATTGGCAATAACGGAATCCCAAACTAGTCCAATTGCAAAATTAATAGCAGAATTTGTAGCTTTTTTAAAGCATATAATGATTATTAGTGTACAACGATAACTAATAACTAATATGACACAGCGAAATACAAAGAAGAAAATAGCATAATCTTCGTGTATAATATAGCATATAATAAATATAATGAGCAAGGATATCAACCAAGAAAATAAAACACAACTTACAATAAAAACTTAATAATAAATAATAAAAGAACTACGCCATTCTAATAAAACATTTGTAAATAGTTATTATTTGTAGTAATAAAAGGAAAAGTAGGTAAGAACTTACTGTAATGCATCTTCATCTTCAACCAGACATGAGGAGAGGAGAAGAGAAGAGAGGGTGAATGAAAAAGTATGAATCCTTAGCAACGTATTTATAGGCAAAAGAGTTGTTGGATAAGCTTGCCGTTTTAAATTTAAATCCTTCACATAGAAATAGGATTATATGAAAAAGATAAGGAAAGTATTTCAAATTTGGCAAATCGGAAATCAAAATCGTCTTTTGATATCAAAATTTGAAAGAGCTCCAATAGGCACGTCGCCAGTTGTGTAATTCCTCTCGTTACTTTATCCCTATATCTTTATTTAAAATTTATTTTTCAAATATCTCGGATTGCATTTTCAAATAAATAATAAATCTGAGGTTTTTTCCCAAAACGGGAAACAAAAAAAAAAACATATGAAGATAAGTATTATTACTTTTTTTTTTTTTGGGAGCATTATCACCTCCCAAAACAAGTGAAGAATGCCAAACTAAGTCAAGAACTTACTTTCCCAATATTGGTCTTTTCTTTTGTTTCTCTCTCTTTTTTTTTTTTTTTTTTCGATTCTCTTTTTTTTTCTTCTTTTCTTTTCTACCCTCAAAGATAAAGTTGGATAATGCATTCTCCCTCTTTTTATTTTTTAATTGACATTAGATACGCACAATGACAAAAATGGATGGCACCCTCTTAGAGTCTGTCCCTCCTTTTTTTTTTAAAAAAAGTCCCTTTTTTGGCATTTAAATTAGTAAAGTTTGTCACTATTATCTTTTTTTTTTTGCTTGTTTAATAGTTTTGAAGTTAACCTGGGGGAAGAGTGACTGTCATAATTGGAAAATACCTAGACTTTACGTGAAACCTTCCTCCATGTTGATCATACGACCAAAAGCCAGGTTGGAAAACTACAAAGCTTTTTTTTTTTGGGTCAGCAATGGCATTCTAAAATTATCTCCCTTTAAAGCCACTAAACGAAGAGCGAAGTTTGATGTCGTCCTGTCATTCTTCAACCACCAAGCGGCGTGTTTTTTTTTAATTTGTGTCTTTTATATTTACTTTTATGATTATTATCGTGTCGTTTTTTAGTTGAATGTCGTTCTTCTCAAAGAGTTAAAAGGCAAGGGAGCTTTCAAGAGAGAACAAGAGCATATATAAAAGAGGAAATTCAGGGCATATATAAAAGAGGAAATTAAGTAAATATTAATATTATTTTATTAGGAGCAAAAGAAAAGAAGAAAAAATGAGCAGCACTACTAGTAGTAAGTTGGAGAAGTTGTTTATGGGTGAGCTTCGGAGCTTTGACAAAGGTGGCTTCTTTGATTTGGGCCATCCTCTTCTCAATCGTGCTACTGAAAGCTTCATTAAAGCTGCTGGGGTACTATATTACTACTTCTATCTCTTTCTCTATCTATATATATACACACAGAGAGATATATATAAACACAATATTCATGTTTAATGCATGAAAGTGAATGATAATATACTCTTTTTTCTTTTTTAAATAAAAAAACTCAGATTGGAGCTATTCAGGCTGTATCTCGGGAGGCCTATTTCACTGCCTTTGAAGGTACCCTCTTCTTCTCTCATGCATGTTCATAAATTATACATATATGCATACACGCATACATATACATATGTGTGAGCTTGCGTCTGTTCATAAATTATACATATATGCATACACGCATACATATACATACACCATATATATCGTGTAGTAAAGAAAATGAGGGAATATTGCAGGAGATGATTTAACAAATAGTGTTGGTACACCAGAAATCTCAGGTGCCAAGAAGTGCCGCTTCCCTGACCTAAGAGGCCTTTCCTGTGTTTCATACAACTACTCTTTTTTACTTCTAATTTGGTTTTTGTCTTCCAACGATAGGAATCTCATATTATCTGTCACTTTTTTTTTCTTCTTCTTTTGGATGTAAAGAAATCTATGTACTAGTATTCATTTGTTACATTATTTGGTTTTTGAAAAAAAAAAAAATTGCTAGATAGATTATGATTTTAATCTTTTTACCCCCCCTCTCCTGTAGCAGTGGTGCCTGAAATATTACCAGGCCATTAGATTCATTTTTTTTTTATCAACTTCCTTTTTCTTATAATTTATTATCTTGTTGGTTGTTTTTGTCAAGATATGAAATATGTAAATAATTTTTGAAATATTATCAGTAACTGGTCCTCAAATACAAATATTTGAGGAGAAACTCATGGATGTTATTAATGTACTTTTTCAGGTGAAACAAACAGAAAATCTCTTGAAGCCATGGTGAATACTTCAATTCTAGTCTTTAACTCTCCTTTTCCATTTGCCTCAAAACTAATGAGTGACTGTGCTTAATTATGTAAGAAATTTACATATATACAGAGTTATGATTTTCATATATGCATAAATCAAATTGCATGAAAATCATCTAAATGCGGAAACGTAAAGAAAAGAAAAACTGACCTCCAGCCATTGATAATTTGAAGAATGAATGAAGAGTTTCTCTGCAAAAATTTTTGAAGAAGATTATGTGAAAGAAAGAGAATCTTTTAAACCTTCTACAATTTTGAGAGATGGTGTATTTCTGAATAAAACTGCACAGGCTTAGGGATCTCTTACGTGATATTTATAGATACCCACCATCATGGTGTATGTTACATCTCATGAAAAGCAGCATTTTTTCTGAAGCGTTATAACAGTTTTGAATACCCTTTGGTTGACACCTTTTAGAAAATATGCGTCTATTGGACCACTTAAATTTATTTTTATTTATTTATTATCATTTAAAAAACCAAATAAATAAAAAATAAATTAATTAAAAATAACATTCTCTCACTTAGTCCACATATATTTTCTAAATAACCAAAATCAACCAATCTCAAACTTAAGGAATAAACACATGAATCATGGCGATAGGTCCCTTTATAATGAGTATTATTTTCCATGTATTACAATGCATTATATCTCTTAATACTAACTCATAAATGGTAACGTAACTTAATGAATAAACCCTATGTTTATTCCAGGTCTAACTTAATTGATTTTTCTCAAAATAACTGAATATGTGCACAACTGAATATGACATAACATCACGACTGAATAAAAGATTCATAAATAATAACCAAATGTACGTACAATGAATTCACATCATGGAACCAAGTCCCATTCGAACTACATGATCCTCAAAAATCTTTGGTGGCATGCCTTTAGTTAAAGGATCGGCTATCATCAACTCAGTGCTAACGTGTTCAATGACCACTTTCTTTTCTTTAACACGTTCTCTCATAGCGAAGAACTTAATGTCGATGTGTTTACTTCGACTATCGCTCTTGTTGTTCTTGGCCATAAATACCACAGCTGAATTGTCACAGCACAATCTCAATGGCCTAGAAATAGAATCCACAATTCTGAGCTTGGATATAAAACTCTTCAACCATACACCATGCGAAGTAGCTTCAAAACAAGAAACTAACTCGGCCTCCATAGTAGAGCTAGTAGTCAAAGTCTGCTTCGCACTCTTCCAAGACACAGCTCCTCCGGCAAACATAAAAACATAACCAGATGTTGATTTTCACGAATCAACACAGCCGGCGAAATCTGTGTCGAAGTATCCAATCACCTCTAGATTATCAGTCCGTCTATACATGAGCATGTAATCTTTAGTCCCTTGAAGGTATCTCATCACCTTCTTTGCAGCTCTCTAGTGGTCAACACCTAGGTTACTCTGATATCTGCCCAATATTCTCACGGTAAATGCAATGTCAAGTCTTGTACAAACCCGAGCATACATTAGTCTTCCAATAGCTGAAGAATATAAAATGTTTTTCATATGTTCCCGTTCGAGTTTATTTTTCGGGCACTGGTTTAAATTGAATCTGTCACCTTTCACAATGGATGCTACACTTGGTGAATAATCTTTCATCCGAAACCTCTCTAGAACTTTGTTGATATAGGTCTCTTGAGAGAAATCTAAAATGCCTCGAGATCTGTCCCTATGGATCTTAATGCCAATGACATAAGATGCCTCTCTCATATCCTTTATTTCAAAGTTCTTGAGAGAAATTGCTTCACCTCATATAGCAAACGCTTATCATTAGTTGCAAGTAATATGTCATCCACATATAGCACAAGGAAACAAATCATACTCCCACTGAACTTCTGGTATTTACATTGATCCATGATATTCTCTTCAAAACTAAATGAAGAGATAACATCATGAAACTTCAAATACCACTGACGAGAGGCTTGTTTCAATCCATATATAGATTTCTTAAGCTTGCAGATTAAATGCTCACCATCACTAGAGGAAAATCATTTTGGTTGTTTCATGTAAACCTTTTCCTCTAGATCACCATTGAGAAAGGCTGTTTTTACATCCATTTGATGCAAATCCAAGTCAAATGGGTGACCAATGTTATAATGACTCGAAGAGAATCCTTTTTAGATATAGGAGAAAAAGTCTCCATATAGTCAACTCCTTCTCTTTGAGTGAATCATTTGGCAACGAGTCTTGCCTAATGTCTCTTAATGTTACCCAATGAGTCTTTCTTTGTTTTAAAGACCCACTTACATCCAATGACTTTACACCATTAGGCAACTCAACAAGATCCTAGACTCTATTAGATGCCATAGAATCCATTTCATTTTTCATGGTACTGTACCATAATTCAGATTCTTTAGAACTCATGGGCTGTGAAAAAGTTTCAGGATCATTTTCGGTAGGGGTGATAATTTAGACACGACACGATGACATGATACAAAAATGGCAGGAGATAAACGGGTTTGGACCGTACGTTTATTAATTGTAATTGTGCCATAAATGGGTTAGCACGAATAACAGAAAATAAATGGGCTGGACTCGTGCTAACAAGCTAAACACGCCTTAACATGTTTAATTAAATGGGTCGTAAACGTGTTAACATAGCACGACACAACCCGCCCATTTATAACACATTAAAACTTATAAATAAAAATATTTGAAATACTAATAGTAGGTTAGTATTAATTAGATATTGTGTTTTTATTAATTTTCTTTATTGGCTTTTTTTTTAAAAAAATTTAATTCTTTTTAATTTTTAGTTAATTGGGTCATAAACGTGTCATATGCGTGTTGATATCGTATCAACCTGTCACGACATGTTTAGTAATCGTGTTAATCGTGTCGTGTCGTGTTACTCATGCCATAGGCGTGCCGTGTTCGTGTTTGTATTTCTAGTACGTTTATTAATCGTGTCGTGTTTATGTTCAGGCTAAATGTGTTGTGCTGTAAACGTGCCGACACAAACACGGCATGAATATGATTATTGCCACCTCTAATTTTTGGCTCCAACATTGTAGTCAGACCCTTGTAGAGACACAATATAGTCACTAGGTATTGTCGATTGCTTTTTTCTAGTAGATCTCCTTAATTTGGTTTAACATTCTCCTAAGGAGCATGTTGTTTAACAGGATCGTGTATCTGTTGTTTAGTTGGATCTATTTCATGATCAGTAGTCTGTGGAACTTAAATGACTTGTTTTTGTTCATCTTGCATTTGAACTTTAGGCGTGTTGTGTACAACAATCAATCTATCATAAGAAGTAGAAGGTTGAGCATCTGTATGATCTTTCTCAGGAACAGTGTTCCAGGATTGATCTATCCCACTAATTAAGTTGTTTTCAAGAAATTTTGCATTCCTTGATTCCACAAATCTAGTACTATCAGATGGACAATAAAATCTGTATCCCTTAGACCGTTCAGCATAACCAACCAAATATCCACTTATGGTCCTTGGGTTTAGCTTTTTCTCTTATGGATTATAAACTCTTACCTCTGATGGGCATCCCCAAACGTGTACATGTCGCAAACTCAGTTTCCAACCTTTGAATAACTCAAAGGGTGTCTTGGGGACAGTCTTGGTTGAAACTTGGTTCAATATGCACACTGCCATCTTAAGAGCTTCAGTCCACAAGAACTTAGAAAGTTTGGAGCTAGTAAGCATCCTCTGCACCATGTCCATGAATGTTCGGTTTCTTTTTTCAGCTACACCATTCTGGTATGGAGAACTAGACATAGTGTATTGGGCAACGATCCCATGTTCTTGAAGAAACTTAGCAAAAGGACCAGGTGCTTGTCCATACTCAGTGTATCTACCGTAGTACTCGCCATCTCTATTTGATCTCATGATCTTAATTTGCTTCTTGCATTATTTCTCTACTTCCGCTTTAAAGACCTTAAAAGCATCTAATGCTTCATTTTTATTATTAAGCAAGTAGAGATATATGTATTGTGAGTAATTATCTATGAAAGAGACGAAATACCTTCGAGAGTACGTATCCATGTCTGGACTACAAATATATGTATGTATGATTTTCAATAAATCAAAACTCCTCTTGGCACCTTTCTTTGACTTGTTGGTCTGCTTACCCTTTATGTAGTCCACACAAATATCAAAATCAATAAAATCTAAAGTACTAAGTACTCCATCATTTACTAATCTCTTCATTCTCTTAATGGAGATATATCCCAATCTCTGATGCCACAACATAGAGGATTCATCATTTATAACACATCATTTAATACCAACATTTTCATGAACGTGCATATTAGTATAATTGGCATCATTTTGTAAATTAAGACAGAAAGACCTATCAGACAAAGTACCATCTCCAATAAAATCAGATTTATAAAACAAATTGAAAGAAGATTTTGAAAATTTAAAGGAATATCCAACTGATACAAGTTTGGAAACTGAAATTAAATTTCTAGAAAAACTAAGAATATAGAATGTCTTTTCCAAATACAAAATAAAGCCACTACTTAAGACTAGTTTGCATGTTCCTATAGCCTCCACATGTGAGCGCATCTTATTTCTACAATAGATGCTTTGCTCACTTCCCACTGGCTTTCCGCAAGTTTTGCAATCCCTGCAAGGAATTAGTAACATGGATTGTAGAACCAGAGTCAATCCACCATGTGTTATAATTAACATCAATCATATTGGATTCATAATAGACAAGTGAGAGTTGAGTAGCTTTCTTATCAAGCCATTCCTAAAATTTCGAGTAATCATTTTTTACGTGCCCCTTCTTCTTACAAAAGAAACACTTGAACTCCTTCTTAATATCTGACTGGGCAGGACCCTTGCCTTTCTCCTTTTGCTTGGTCTGATTTTTCTTTTTACCCTGGGTTGCCAAATTTACTTTCTCTCCTTCTTCCATGATGAGTCTTCCCTCCTCCTGAATACACATGGTCAATAGCTTATTAATTGACCATTTGTCCGTATGTGGATTATAGGAGATCTTAAAGGGACCATACTCAGAGGGTAGAGTGTTCAGAATGTAATGTACCAGGAGCAAATCAGACATTTCAACTTCAAGCGTCTTCAATTGAGCCACAATGTCCCTCATACGCATGATATGCTCACGCACTCCTTTTTAACCGGTAAGCTTCAAGGATGAAAACTGCATTATTAAGGTGCTTGTCAATGCCTTATCTAAAGACTCAAATTGCTCATCAATAGCCTTCAATAGTGCTTGGACATTGTCATATTGATCAACCGAACCCCTAATCCCAGCAGAGATCTTAGTCTTTATGAACATAATTGAGAGATGATTGGATCGCTCCCATTTTTCATATCTACTAATATCATCTGGAGTGCTGGTTTCAATGATAGAGGGTGGTTCATCCTTTCTGATGGCATAGTCAATGTCCATCCACCCCAAATGAAGGAGAATCCTCTCTTTCCAAACTTTATAGTTTTCACCCTTAAGCTCGAAAATATCACATTTCATATGAGATAAATTAATAGGTTAAATTACTGCAATACACCAAACATACATGCTCATGTCACAAAATTTGAAACTAATAACTATATGTCATGTTTTACTAATGTAAATCATGCAACAAAAAAATTACAAATCATATGACATAAAAATTGCCTGTAGGCTAAGTTTCTAATTCACATTGATTCAAATACAACCATATGATAAAACTATTAAACTATATTTCATTTCTTAATCCCTGTGGGCAAATTAAGAAAATAGTTTAATATTTCGTCATAACCAATCATATTTAATATAATAAAATTTCCTATGGGATAAATTTCATTATACTAAATATAATTAGTCATAATTAATGCTTGTTTTACTAAATGTGATTTGAAAAACTTAATGTATAATTTTAATATAATCTAAGATGCTGTGGCTACTCTTAAATTAATTAAAATTACATAAATCACTCAAGACATTTAATTTTTCATGCATAAAATATTTATGAATTTGCATGTATTAAAAATAACAACTAAAGAACACATCCAAAATAAATTATGCATAAATTCAATAACATATCTAAAATTAATTTCTAAAATTTTATTTAACCATAAATAATAAAATTTTGGATTTTAGTAAAATTAATTTTAGATTTATTAAAAAAAATAATTTTCCAAAATACCCAAATTAAAAATTTGAAAATTAAAAAAAAATTAGATTTTTTTTTTTATTTTTCTTGCCCAGAAAACGACATGTCATTTTGAGCATTAAGCCCAAAACGACGTGTCGTTTCGACCTGAAGAAAAATGCCACTTTCCCTAAAACAACATGTCATTTTGTCACTGACGAAAACGACAGCATTCTTTACCCGCGCAAAAATAATGTGTCGTTTTTCTCAATGAAAAATGACATGTCGTTTTGTAGTAACAAAACGTGGCATTTAAGGCGTTAAAACGACATATCATTTTGGCCCCTGATTTCGTTTTTTTCATTATTTTGGGTCTTCTTCGCCCGGATTTCACCCAAATGGGTCCAATTGTAGACCCGGTCATTTCTATACCTTATGGGCACTAAAATTGACGTTTTAAAAACCCAAAAATGTTAGAAAATCAATTTCCTAATGATTTCTAACATTGGTTTTCATTAAAAAACATCAAAAAATGATTCCAAATACAACAAAGTTTTGGGTGTTTTGAAAAACTCAATTAAAACTCCATTCAAATATATCAAGGCAGAAAAAAAAAACCACGCTCTGATACCAAATGTAAGAAATTTACATATATACAGAGTTATTATTTTCATATATGCATAAACCAAATTGCATGAAAATCATCTAAATGTAGAACCGTAAAGAAAAGAAAAACTGACCTCCAACCATTAATAATCTGAAGAATGAATGGAGAGTTTCTTTGCAAAAATTTCTGAAGAAGATTATGTGAAAGAAAGAATTTTCTAAACCTTCTGCAATTTTGAGAGGTGGTGTATTTCTGAATAAAACTGCATAGGCTTAGGGACCTCTTACGTGATATTTATAGACACCTATCATTAGGGTGTATGTTACCTTTTATGAAAAGAGGTATTTTTTCTAAAGCGTTATAGCAGTTTTGAATACCCTTTGGTTGACAACTTTTAGAAAATACGTGTCTATTAGACCATTTAAATTTATTTTTATTTATTTATTATCATTTGAAAAACTAAATAAATAATAATAAATAAATTAAAAATAACAAATTAAACATGTTAATACTTTTTTTCATTATAATATTTTTGTAATATCCAGGTGAATAACTCAGGGAAGGAGTCTTTGCAATGGGGTAATTAAAGTGTTTGTTACAAGTTTCTCTCTCTTATAGAAAAGATAAGATTTTGAATTCAGTTCTAAGGAACATGAACTCTTTAATTCTCTCTACTTGCAGGGGTAGCTGCAGGAGTGTATTCAGGTGTCACTTATAGACTAAAGGAGGCTCGTGGGGCCCATGCTTGGGCACTAAACTATATGCTTCGTTTCTTTCATTGTATATGAAGATGAACAATATGTATGATCATTATCAGACGGCTTATATGCTTTGATTCGTTATCTTGGATCTTTATATAAGAATTACCATTTCTTTGTTGCTTACCAAAAAGAATCACTACTGGTACTGTAATAATCCTTTTTTTTTTCTTTTTCATTTACACATATTGACAAATGATTATGTGACAATGAATTGTTAGACACGTTATTATGAGACGTATATTATACCAAACACATTTTGCTACTGTGATGATATCCTACTAATGGTGATAAATAATAAGAGTTTTAATTTTAATTTTGTGGTTTATTATTTTTGTTGCAGAAAAACAGTGCAGTTGCAGGAGCACTGACAAGCGTGGCATTGGCTCTGACATCAGAGGACACCATACATGAGCAAGTTGTGCATTGTGCCATAACTGGAGCTGCCATTTCCACTGCTGCTAATCTTCTCCCTGGCTTATTCTAATTATCATAATATCATAAAATTTCATGTTTATAAATTTTAACTAGTTTGTAATACAAAAAATATGTCTAGTAGTTTTGCTTAATTAACCAACTCTATTTTGATGGGACTTCTTTTGAGCTATTTAATTTGTTGTTATGTTGAAGTTGGATTTGTTTTGTTGTCATCACAGAGGGTATTGATTAGGATTCTTGGAATTCCCCTTGCATTGTCAGAAATACATAAAATGGCATGATTTTAACGGATTAAACGACATGAAACTTAAAAGCAGAGATCCAACCCCTTGCATTGTCAAAAATACATAAAGTGGCATGATTTTAACAGATTAAACGACATGAAACGTAAGAGAAGAGAAACGACTTCTTTGAGGTTTGCACAACATGAAACATGAGAAACGACACGTCGTTAGGTCGTGGGAAAAGGGACAACCTCAAGCTCGAGAGGTAACACGTCGCTTGGTGGATGGGGAACGGGCAAGTTTGGAAACGACAGGTTGTTTGGTGGTTGAAAAAGGAGGAGGCATTCAACTCAACAATTAAAACGACACGTCGTTAGGTAGCGGAGAGACAGGTCGTTTGGTGGTTGAAAATGAACAGCGACACGTCGTTAGGTCGTTGAAAGATGTAGACCAACGTCAAACCATAGGACGACACGTCGTTTGGTAATTGGAAATCCCAAGAACGCGAGCAGGGGAACTCAAGAGGCGACACGTCGCATGGTGGTTAAAAAGAGAAGAACGACATTCAACTAAAAAACGACACGATAATAATCAACAAAGTAAATATAAACGATACACAAATTAAAAAAAGCACGTCGTTTGGTGGTTGAAGAATGACAGGACGACATCAAACTTCGCTCTTCCTCTAGTGGCTTTAAAGGGGGATAATTTTAGAATGCCATGGCTAACCAAATATATATATAAAAAAAAAAAAGAAGCTTTGTAGTTTTCCAACCTGGCTTTTGGTCGTACGATCAACATGGAGGAGGGTTTCACGTAAAGTCTAGGCAGTTTTCCAATTATGACAGTCACTCTCTCCCCAGGTCAACTTCAAAACTATTAAAAAGCCCAAAAAAAAAATAAAGATAATAGTGACAAACTTTACTAATTTATGAGGTGTTAGGCAGTTAAGTCCGGTCTGCTGAAGTTATAGTTCAGATTATTTTTTTAGTTATAAATAGTATAAATTTTTTATATGTTATAGTAAAAATAATTCTAATATTAAATTATAAAAAAAGACTTTTTTTTTAAGAAGGGACAGTGTCTAAGAGGGTGCCATCCATTTTTGTCATTGTGCGTATTTAATGTCAATTAAAAAAAATAAAAATAGGGAGAATGCATTATCCAACTTTATCTTTGAGGGTAGAAAAGAAAAGAAAAATTAGAGAGAGA
Source organism: Artocarpus heterophyllus (assembly GCA_025403435.1). Taxonomy (NCBI): domain Eukaryota; kingdom Viridiplantae; phylum Streptophyta; class Magnoliopsida; order Rosales; family Moraceae; genus Artocarpus; species Artocarpus heterophyllus. Next base: position 1,581,632 of record CM046341.1, on the reverse strand, counting down.
AATAAAAGAAAAGACCAATATTGGGAAAGTAAGTTGTTGACTTAGTTTGGCAAACTTCACTTGTTTTGGGAGGTGACAATACTCCAAAACAAAAAAAGTAATAATAATTATCTTCATGTGTTTTTTTTTTGTTTCCCGTTTTGGCAAAAAAACTTCAGATTTATTTATTTATTTGAAAATGCAATCCGAGATATTTGAAAAATAAATTTTGAATAAAGATATAGGGATAAAGTAACGAGAGGAATTAAACAACTGGAGACGTGCCTATTAGAGCTCTTTCAAATTTTGATATCAAAAGAAGATTTTGATTTCCGATTTGCCAAATTTGAATAACTTTCCTTATCTTTTTCATATTATCCTATTTCTATTTGAAGGATTTAAATTTAAAACGGTAAGCTTATCCAACAACTCCTTTGCCTATAAATATGTTGCTAAGGATTCATACTTTTTCATTCACCCTCTCTTCTCTTCTCTTCTCCTCTCCTCATGTCTGGTTGAAGATGAAGATGCATTACAGTAAGTTCTTATCTACTTTTCCTTTTATTACTGCAAATAATAACTATTTACAAATGTTTTATTAGAATGGCGTAGTTCTTTTATTATTTATTATTACGTTTTTATTCTAAGTTGTGTTTTATTTTCTTGGTTGATATCCTTGCTCATTGTATTTATTATATGCTAAATTATACACGAAGATTATGCTATTTTCTTCTTTGTATTTTGCTGTGTCATATTAGTTATTAGTTATCGTCGTACACTAATAATCATTATATGCTTTAAAAAAGCTACAAATTCTGCTATTAATTTTGTAATTGGACTGGTTTGGGATTCCGTTATTGCCAATTTGGCTAAATCAAATTCCACCTCCTTTTCTTTTAAAAAAAATACTGAATTAATTTATTTTCTGTGGTATACTCATTGTATTCTGTTGTACTATATTTATTTATTTTATATGTTATGTTGTATACGAAGATTGTTCTTTCTTCTTCCTTCTTTTTGTTTTTGTGTCGTATTAGTTATATTTTTCATATAAGATGTTTTTTATTCGTTTTCTGTGTACAAAAATCATTACACGCTTTCCTTCAGAAAAAAAAAATAAAAATTTACGCTTTAAAAAATTCTGCTTTTTAATTTGTAAATGGGGCTGGTTTGGGATTCCTATTATTGCCAATTTAGCTTAATCAAGATCCAATTTATCAAGATCCAATTTATTTATTCAAGATCCACGTTCTTTAAAAAAATAAAGAAAAGAAAAGAAAAGAAAAATATTCAATGTATTTTCTATGGTAAATACTTGTATTGCATTGTACTACTTTATGATTATTATTTTTTTCTGTGTATTCAATACGAATATGTACGCATTGTTATTGTTCTTTATCATATATATATATATATATATATATGCTAATTGTGGTTTTTTGCGTAATCTATTTTTACCAGCAAAAAGCCTTCATAACCAGCGTTGGAGAGGGGTGTATAGAGGGATTGCAGGTTGCTTCAGAGTTGTATTTAGTGCAACGTGAGAGTCTCCATCATCACTTGTCATTGGTAAGTTTATGTTTTTTCCCCTCACTGGAATAATATTTTTGTTATATTTTAATTATGTAATCTTTTGCAATGAATGTTGTCTAAAAGCTTATTTATGTTTTTCTACTCTTATTAATGTTATTATTGTAATTGATATCATTAAATTGTTTTTATTCTTGTATTTATGCAATTTGCATCTTCTTCTTTAGCCTTAAAAACTTTCCATTCTTTTGATCAAAAAAGATAATCAATACGATTTTTCAATTTTGAACATGCATTATGTCCATGTCCTCATTTTTCATTCTTCATTTAGAAGGAAAAGATGATAATTCTAATATTTTATGTGAAATTTAAATGATTATCCTACCCTTGACTAAAATGTCGGATAATCTTGCATTTTGAAAATAGTAATTCTATGTGAATTCTAATTTGATTATTTTTTATCCTTTAAAAAAATATGTACATATTTATTATAAAATACTGGATGTTCCATGTAAAACTAAATATTAACAATCCATGCATGTAATTATTTAACTCTTGTAGATAATTATTAATGGAGTTCCTAATAAGATTGGGATATCTTTTTTTTTTTTCCATGTCATAAATAGGTCGTTAAGCATTTATGCACTCTCTCGTCTCTTCTCCACATGTTTGGTCATGGAATGAAGATGCATTACAGTAAGTTTTTTTTTTTAATCTATTTTTTCGAATATGAAACTATATGTTTTTATTATAATAGCTAATTTCTTTTTGTAATTTCTTATGCTGTTTTTATTGTAATAAGTCATTCCAGATTGTTTTTAATTTTTTGTCATCCTATTAAGTTGTGTTTCATTTATATCCGTGTACATTAGACATTAGTTATATGCTATATCATATACAGTTATTTTTCTGTATATAGTCAAGTCATTTTTCTATAGTATACCAATTGAATTATACTGTACTATTTTATTTTATTTTATTTGTGTATTCAATACTAATTATGTCCTCACTGTTCTTGTATATATGCTATTTCTAGTTTTTTGCGTATTCCGCTATTACTTAACTATATTTTCAAAATGAACTTGTACTACAACAGCAAAAAGCCTTCATTTGATCAGCTTTGAAGAGGGCACTATTAAGGAGTGTAGATTGCTTCAGACATGCTTGTGACTGATGAGATTCGGAGTTGATCAAGGACTATAGACTGTTATGACTGATGACTTAGGCTTTCGAAGTTGATCATGCTTATGACAAAGGACCCTAGCTTTATGACAAATTGGACCTTAGCTTTGGAGTTGATTTGATCAAGGAGACAAGGACTATTACAACTGATGACCTTAGCTTTTGGAGTTGAACATGCTTGTGATCAAGGAAATTCAGTTTTAGAGTCTATTATGAAGATGACTTTATTGTAAGTTTTTTCCCCTTCTATATTACATATATATCTGTATATATATGTTCTTTAATTCTTATACTAATGTAACATGTTGTAACATGTTGACTGCTTTATTATGATGTTTTTATTGTTTTGTCATTTTCTTATAATGCTTATGTTCTTATTGTTTTTGATATTTTGTTTCTAATGTCTTTATTGTAAAAAGTATCATAACATGTTTCTCCAACTTTGCAGGTAGATGCTAACACATTTCTTCATCTTTTAAATACATGCGCTGCATGCTAAGAATTAACATTTTATTGTTACAGATTTAATTCTTTAATGTACTTTATTGATATGGTTTTTTAGGGGACATGAGAATATTTTCTATATAAATAGGCCGCTTAGCATTCATCCACTTTCTTTTCTCTTCTCTACATGTCTGGTCCTGGAACGAAGATGCATTACTGTAAGTTTTTCTGTCTATGAAAAATAAATGTTTTATTACAATAGCTTACTTCTTTTTATCATTTATCATAATGTTTTTATTGTAACAAGTCATTCCAGATTACTTTTTACTCATTGCATAACTTGTGTTTTATTTCTTGATTGATATCTGTGTATTATTATACCTTAGCAATATGCAATATTATATATAGTCGAGTTATTATTTTGTGATACACTAATTGTATTCTCTAGTACCACTTCATGCTCTTTTTTGTATTCAACACTAATCATGTTTTCATCGTTGTTGTATTTACAGTATATATGTTAATTCTAGTTTTCTGTGCATTCCATTATTACTTGACTATGTTTTAACAACGAATTTGTACGACAACAGCAAAAAGCTTTCGTAGTTGATCAGCTTGGAGAGGAGAGACTATAAAAGAGTGCTGATTGCTTTGGACATGCTTGTGACTGATGAGTTTTAGTATACACGGCTTCGGAGTCCACCATGCTTGTGGTGGAAGAGTTTTAGTTTTTGATTCGGAGTTGATCCCGCTTCTGATCAAGGAAGAGCAGCTTTGGAGTTGATCATACTTGTGATCAAGGATATGCAACCAACTTCTGAGTCCATCACTTATTATTGTAAGTTTATTTTTTTTTCTCTTCACTGTAACAATATTATTACATTTTAGTGATGGAATCTGGTGTTATAATGTTGTTGTATTGTAACGTATTATTTTATTAAGCTTTTAGAGCGTCTTTTTATTTCTTATGTTTTCACTGTTCTTAATGTTTGTAATGTAATTGACATATTAACATGTTTTATTTTATATAAATTTAATTTACATAACAGATGTTATTCGTTTTCCATATACATTAAGTTTTTTTTTTTTTAAAAATTTCTTCTAACACACACACACACACACATATATATATATATATATATATATATTTTCTTCATCTTTAATTTATATTGTACGTAAGAATTGTTACTAATCTAAATTCTTTAATGTGGTGATTTGTTTGTGCCATGTATATATGTTTTTGTTGCTATTTCACTTTTGTTTTTTTCTAATAAAAACAAATGCTATTGTATGAATCAGTGCGACACGACATGATAGCATCACATCTACAAAGAAGTGCCACACACGGTTAGCTTCAAAATTGCTTCCGAGTTTATAATATGAATTATATATGATTGAGAAGCACAGCCTTCGAGCATTGATCATGCTTATGATCGATTTTATCACACTTCTGATCGAGGACTGTTAGCATCATAGCTTTGAAGATGATCAATGATCTATCCTAGCAATCCAGCAAGTTTTAGTCTGCACATTTCTTCACAGAACCAGGGATTATCTTCTTCTTCTTTGCCTTCTCCTCATTTTTTTTTTTTTTTTTAATTTGGGTGGTGGGGAGTTAAAAACATGACTTGGTCCCCTAGGCGAGGGGTGAAGAAAGACAATCAGAAGAGAAGAACAAAAGAGTTTGAGCCAACAATGCCTTCGAACAACCTTAACTTTCTGGACCTTAGCATTTGGAGTTGATCATGCTTATGATCAAGGACTATTATGACAAATTGGACCTTAGCTTTTGGAGTTGATCATGCTTATGACCAAGAAGACAAAGACTGTTATGAAGATGGCTTTATTGTAAGATTTTTCCCCTTCTATATTGTTATATATATGTTCTTTGATTCTTGTACTAATGTAACATGTTGATTGCTATATTAGAACGCTTTTATTGTTTTTGTCATTTTCTTATAATGCTTATATTCTTATTGTTTTTGCTATTTTGTTTCTAATATCTTTATTGTAACAAGTATCATAACATGTTTCTCCAACTTTACACGTAGATGTTAACACATTTCTTCATCTTTTAAATATTTGCACTGCATGCTAAGAATTAACATTTTATTGTTACAGATCTAATTCTTTAATGTACTTTATTGATATGGTTTTTTAGGGTACATGAGAGTGTTTTCATTGTTGTTACCTTTCCTTTTTCAAATGAAAACAATTGTTGTTGTATTTAGTCATGTTATCTTTTTGCCATAACGTTTTTTATGGTTTTTTTTTTCATTTATATGTTTTTACTGCCTTCTTTATTTTGTTATATTCAACGTTTTTGTAGTTAATAGCATGGAATATCTTTTTCCCTAAAAAATTAAAAGAGCATAACCAATTGTAATTCTTGTATAAATTCAATTCTCATAAAGGATGCGTTCTTCATTTCTTAGGGGTGTTATTTGTTTTTAGTGTACATTAATATGTGGTCATTTTTCTTCTCTTTTATCCTGATTTATGATGTTTTATTTATCTTTAGTTGTTTTTCTATCCATAAGACTTGTACTCTCTTGTTACTGTTCTAAATTCTTTGATATTGTTCTCCCGTGTATTACATGTTTTCATTGATATTTTAATTCTTCCCCTTTTTTCCTAAATAAACAATTGTTGGTGTATTAGTGGAAGACGCCATGGATATCATCAAGTGCTTACAGATATACCAGCAACATGCTCAAACCAGATCAGATACGTGCTTCCCAGAACAAACACGCTCTTGGATTTCTTGCAGCCAGCTTTCGAGTTGATCATGCCTTGTGATCAAGGAGTTTTAGCTTCAGGAGTTTTATCACGCTTTTGACTTTTGGTGCAGAACAACTTCGGAGTCGATCATGCTTTTGGTCAAGACCTGCAGATTGCTTAGGAATATTCAATCGAACATGCTTGCAATCGAGTGCAGCTTCATAGTGTCAACTACTTGTAATTGAAGAGTCTGCCTTATATTTAATTTCAGAGTGCCTTTAAAGCATCTATTACTTGTGATCAAGGAGATTTAGCTTCAGAATCTCATACTCGGGATTACATCACATGTGCAAAGAAGTGCTACACACCAAAGACATGCCAACTCCAGACACGAAAACATCTTCACAAAACGAACTAGATTGCTTGCAGCAATCGATCATGCTTATGATCGATTTTACAAGGCTATCAACTAATGCACAAATTTGAAGGTGATCAACGATCGATTGTAGCAATCCCACAAGTCTTAGCCTGCAGATTTCATTACAGAACCAGGGAGTATCTTCTTCTTCCTCTTCACTTCTTCTTCTTCTCCTTCTCTTTTTTTTTTTTTTTTGGGAGTTCAACAAGCAACTTGGTCCCCTAGGCAAGGGGCAAAGACAATCAGAGAAGTTATGAGAAGGTCCTTCCTCAGTCAGTCAACAAAGCCTCAGCCTTAATCAGGGAAGTATCGAATCCGGTAAGTTTTTCACGTACACACACCAAAGGGGTGGTTTTGCACCTGGGAAGTATACATTGTAGGTGTGGACTGGTGGTGTTTCCTCTAAGTCTTGCCAAACTTGGCTCTTGACAGCATGCCACGGAAAGAACTATGGAAGAGCTCATGAGTAGCAAAATGGAATTTCGCTACTCGATGCACTTTTCACACTTTCATTTAGGCACTTAATTACAGTAAGCTATTAACCTATATGTTTAGTCACTTCAAAATAATGAACCAGACAATATTAAATAATGTTCAACTCACTTTTTTCTCACAATAACTATGATTAATCACATAAGTTATCATTCATTTCCCTAACTAACCAATATCACCATATACACCACTGGAATCAAAAGAATAGATAGCGATTATTTACTTTCTCACTCAAGAGCAAAGTTCTAAGCTTTGCTCTTTTCACTTCCACAATTAGAAGAACAGAAGAGCCATTCCCCACCCCTATAGTTTTTTCCATTAAGGCGTGCTGTCAAGAACTTAGAGCTTTCCAACAGCCCACACCACTATACTTTCTTTTCTTGTTGTTCTGAAAAAAGATGCACAGTTAAAGTTAAGAGTAAGCTTTGAGAAGCAGAAAAAGGAAGTAGAAACTTTAACCTCTCTCTGTCACTCTCTCTTTTCAGTATTTTGTCTTTGCTTTTGCCGATTTGTACTTGATGCCACTCAAATAATGGCCTTGAATTTGTTTATTTCCAACTTCATTAATTTTAATACAACTTGGAATCTTTTTGTTAATTTGGGAAAAAAGAAACTGTACTAAAAGGAGTACTAGATCACCATTTAGATGTTATCACGGATTAGTTAGTTGGTTGCAGGGAAATCTAGTCTTTTTCAGAATGGTGTTTCAATAAGTCATTAAAACAGTTAAATAGATTAGAGTTCTCTTTTTTTGGGGTTGGTTCAAGAATAATCTTCCTAGTCCATAAGAATTAGAGTAATCTGTGAGAGAGAAACATCTCTGGGGAAAATCACCAGAAATGATAAGTTCTTGGAGGTTTTTGGAGGTTCTTTCATGCTAGAATTTGAACTTGTTTTCACATGTTAGTCAACAAATCTAAGGGAGCACGTTTGGCACAACATAACGTAGCAACTTTTGGCTGCCAAAGTATGCTTATTTTTGTAAAACATTAGAGGATTACGTAACCCAACATTCTACTACTACAGCTTGGATTTTCTTTTTTTTTTTTGCTGCAACAATTACAAATTCCTGCATCATGTTGAACTCCTCCTGTTTGGCCTTTCCAATGTGCAATGGGCATGAACCCTCTACTGCAGAGTGGAGGTTTGAAATGTTCTCTATTAACTTCCATGAAGATTATGCTCTGTTGCCCATCTATGGAGGTTTGAAATGTTCTCTTTTAACTTTCAAGAAGATTATGCTCTGTTGCCCATCTATTTGGTCATCTGTGATTCTCTATGCGGGGCAGTTGCATACTAAGTCAATACCATTATCCTCTCTGGTGCTCTGTTGGACTATGGTGCTCATGTTCAGGTCTGAGCTTAGTTTTTACTACTATCTCCATCCTCTGTGGTTTTGTTTGGCATGTTCTAAATGAGCTTTTTGCCTAGGGAATTGTGTTCGACATCAATAGAGTGGTCTCCCTCAAGACTCTCGGAAGGTGATCAAGTCCTTTTGCGTGGTAGAAGATCAACTGTGATCATGTGGCTTTTCCGTGATGATATGCTTGGTGGTGGTGGCTGTTGCAAGGAACTATTTAGGTGCTGCTGAGTGGATCATTTCTGCACAAGGTTTCTTTGCGAATGCTGAAGTGGGAGAGACCGCTACTTTGAGGCTGGCCATTAATCATGTGAAAGAGATTGGTCTGAATGCGGCAATCTTTGATGGTGATTGTGCCGGTTTGGCAGTGTGTTTTCTTTTTTCAATGAAGAATCCTTTCAACAAGGGAGAGAGAGAGCCCTCTCCTGTAAACAATGGGAAGTGACATACACAAAGATAGGTTAGAAACGGAAATTGGTTACAATTTATAAGATTAATTTGTTCCAAGGTAACTAATTTTCTTCAGCTTAATCAGGAGCTGAATTATAACTCTTTTCTAATATGTTTTAATATTCCCCCAAAGTTGGCGCCATAATAGGATGAGATGGAATGTTAGGTAAAACTAGTTGATTACATGAGGTACAATGATTGCAATGGAAGCAAAATTTAAGGGTACCTTTAGCCTTTCTTGTAAGCAACATTTAAGCAGGTAAAGTTTATACTGCTAGTATTAATTAACATAGTTGACATAAAATTTTATTACTTGACAAATCTTGAAATTTTTTTTTCAAATATTGTGACACGCCAATCAAAGTATGAACCAATATCGATCAAAGTTTAATCGCGTATCGATTTTTTACTGCATTAAGTCTTGAAATTTATTTTAGCTTTAATAAAAATGTGGACTTGACTTTTTTTTTTTTTTTTTTTTTTTCAGTATCTAGACTCAATAATGATATAGTTTTTAATAATGTCAATATTCGTGCTTGCATAGTAGTTTCTGTCGATACGGCTACTCATGTAACTCCATTTTTGACTAATTTAGCAATTAAGGATCTAATTCGCGTTAGAGTGTCGCTTAGTATACTACTAACTTAATATTGCACCTTGAAATTCTTATAAATAAATTTTTTAGGTTCTCTACAGATAAATTTCTTCCGCCTCAGTTGCGGTGGATTTATAAATATTTTTATTAAATCATAATAGTTAATTAATTAACTATAGAATCTTTTATAGAATTTTTGGAACAATCATATGTTAATTCTACAAATTCTTCAATCATGCATTTCATACACAGTATTTTCAGGAAAATCCTTGATTTAAATAGGTAAATTATGCTATTAACTTTTAGGATTTTCTTGGTCATTACAATCATTGTGTAGATGGATTAATTTATCTGCCTTTTCCTTCATAAAGGTGATCAGCAAGTCTTGCTAGCGGCAAATTTTATTGACGTGCTCGGACATGTTAACGAGCTCACCCTTCTCAATCAGCCGAGCTTCTCAGACATAAGCCTGCCGTCCACTCTATGTATCCTTGGTGATAGGCCCACCAAAAATAGTGTGAACAATGTTTGGGGGTTCCAGGGCATTCCCACCATCGTTACGTGTGCGGTTCGGCGCATCTCGGCTCGGTTGGTTATCTCTCTTGACTGCAAAGCCCGGAGCTAAAACTCGCTTTACAAACTCCCGCAAATGTCCGTCTCAGACCAGTCTCTCGATCTGGTCCTTGAGCTAAATGCAGTCACAGGTGTTATGTCCCACGTCCTTGTGAAAATTGCAGTACTTGCTTTGGTCCTGCTTTGCTTTGCTGCTCTTGAGCTTGGACGGATCAACCAGTAGGTTCTTTCTGCTCACCTGGGCAATTATCTCCTCTATGCTTGCTACCAAGGGCGTGTAGCTTTGGAACTTCCCGATCGACACTTTCGGCTTCTTGGTCTTCTTGTCCTTTTTTTGCTTCTTGTTCTACTCAACGCCGGACTGTTCGGGTGCTTTCTTTTGCTTTTTCTCCTTCTTCATGCCACTATTGCTAGCTTCTTCTCTGCGGCTCTTCATATATTCAATCGCATCGGCATATCTCTACATGTAGCCAAGCATATGAGAAAATGTGCTTGGCTGCTCGAATGCTAACGACCAGGTTAGCTTCTCGTCTCGGAGACCCTCTACGAAGGCGTGTTTCAAGGTCTCGTCTTCAACTCTTAACTTCGAGCACAGCTCGGGTAAACCAGTTTATATAATCTCAGACATTGCCATCTCCTTGCTTAACGGCATATAAATAGCTTATTTCCTTTCTCCTTGTTTTTGTTGTGGAGAAGGCTATCGAGAAGGTGTCAGAGAGCTGCCGAAAAGAAGTAATCGAAGTTGGTTCAAGTCGCCAAAACCATTGCCGAGCTGGTCCAGTCATGGTCAAAGAAAAGGCCTTACACATTTCTGCGTCGTTGGCGTTTTGTAAGAGCATGTGTCCTCGGTACAATTCAACACTCGTCAGCATCTACGGTCCCGTCATAGGCCTTGATTTGAGGGACTTTAAATTTGGGCGGCATTGGGGCTCGCATGATGGCGTCGGTAAACGGTGGATCTAAGGCTCCGCGTCCTCCAAACCGAAATGGTTATTACGGATTTCATCAATTTGGCGTTGCAACTCCTGGAACTGGCGACTATTGGTATCTTCTAGCAGTTCAACCCTATAGGGTGCTCCGCCCTTAAACCTGTCACTTGCTCTGGGGTGGCGACCCTGCTGTGCTTCCCCCTGGCGCCCGGGCCGATTAAAAACAGATGCTCGGAAGCCCTGCGGTGACGGAGCCTATGCCTCCTGTGTAGACCCCCTCCCCCCTGCCCTCGGGGAGGAAAGAGAGGAGAGGAGCACCATGCATTGTTCATTCGTGCATGTGAAGATGGGCCAGTTTGGCAATCCAATCAGAGACACTATAGGAAAAATAATCAAACCTTAACTCAACCTTAATGTAGAAATTATCATATCATTAGCAGCGAAAATATTAAGATTACAACATTTATACAAAAGCTAGAAAATCCCCTAAATGTCCTCAATAACAATTCTTAGTTTCTAATAACATCAAAGTAATACTTAAAAATAAATATTGCATCTTAGACTCATCATGGGACCTTGAACCATTCTTGCTCAGTCATCTACATCCTTACTTGGAAGCTCACATGCATCACGAGAACTATATAAGCATAATGCTTAGTAAGTAACCACGGTAGTTCCACATAAAAACAGACTTTCATAAACATACGTTACTTTTAGGTTTTTGGGCCCGTAGCATAACGTTAATCTCAAGCAGTCAGAACCCTTAATATTCATTCATAGATGGTCCTTGGTAACGCCCAAAAAAATGTTTATTCTTTATAAACGGCGGACGTTTGTAGTATAGAAAAGTTATCGTATCCACAAGGAGGTGAAAATTTGTAACTCAAAAGATTGTTAAAAATAAACGTTCCAAAAGGTAAACACTTTTTCAAAGCAAAGTTTAAAAGTAAAAGAAATATTTTTGTGATTTTTTTTATTCAAAATTTAAAGCATAATATTAAAACGGTGAAGCTTTGAGAATTCCTTGTATGTTTCGCAGCTGATATGGAATTTTAATTCTAATTAATAATTATCTAAAGCATTTGATTTATTATATCTTTTCTCATTAATTGCAAGCACTTTTTACTAATTATATGGGTCAACCGAGAGCGACAATATAGCATGCCATAATGCAGTAAGGGTTTTCCTATAAAAACTAGCAAAATAATCATCTCTCACTAATGATTTGGTGCACTAATTATGAAAATTAGAACTGTTGTCACTCAATTATAATTAACATAATTTTTAGATAGAAAAGATAATAACAAATCAAAATTAATATATTTTTATGGAATAAATTATTGCGTTAATTTCGACAGCACCTCAACTTATTAATTGGTTTAAGAATATACTATACCATCCTCTGTCTACGAGTAATCAAGGTCCTCCCAAGCATTATCCGTGCCAGTCTATGTCTATAATGCAGCAGAAACTCAACTTAATAAACAAGCATGACTTTAGTATTGTTAATATTAATTATGCAACACAATTAAATTACATAAAGAAAGCATGACTGAATTTATGTAAAAATTGACAACATAACAACAGTAACAATAATTGTTAAAAAACATAAAGATATAATGTATTCCACAAAATATAAGCATTACAAAACAGATATAGAGACAAAGTCCATACTAAAATACTATGCATATAAGATCATCTTTCTGTCTCACCAGACTCTCTACATTAAATTAAATATATATATATATTACCTAAGGGATAAAAGAGGTAAAAAGGAAAAAGGAAAAAATTGGGAGAAGAAGGGAAGGGAGGCCCGAAGGCCTTGAGGGGTGTTCTTGAAGGAGGGGGAATGCAAGGCTATTTATAGCCTTGAAAATTATTATTATTATTTTTTATTTTTTTTATTTATTATTTTTATTATATTTTATCATTCAATAATTGGATCATGTTGATCTGTTTCCTCCCTTTTTCCACGCTGAGATTCGCTCTTTGATATGCGAATTTGAGTTTGTAATCCAGTGTGACGCAGACCTGACCAGCACGAAACAGGCACGATCTGAACCGTTCAAAACGAGATCCAATGGCTGTCAGACGCGGCCGAGATGGGCCCAGGTGGGACCGAGCTTGATGACCGTCAGATTGGTCTTCGTCATCTCATCGAACGTTTGAGAGAACGGTTGTTTGTGAACTGGCCCGCACAACATTTGAAGCTGTCTGCGATTCCCCTCTGACGCGTCTGCAGCTTGTCGGCGCGTGAATCACATGCGCCAATCGTTCTTCGACATGTGGACAGCACTCTGAGATTCCGCTTGTAACACCTGCCTATTTTTATGTAATGAATTACGTTAAGTTAGTAACAACGTTAATGATATTTTATTAATAATTTATGATATACGTAATGATATATGATGTTAATGTTACTAACTTTTTATTTCAAGTTTTATGATAGGTGACGACTGCATGGAATCGTTGTGCTCAAGTATTCATGATTATTTTAATGTATGTTTAATTATGATGTAATGATGACTTGAATGTTTTAATGTTTGGTATTTAAGGACAGTTCGGCAGGCCGAACAGTCTACCAAAGATCGGCAGGCCGAAGGAAACCATCGACAGGCCGAACTTGGTGGAACCGGCAGGCCGAAGGGAAAATCGGCAGGCCGAACACGGCTGACGAGCAGTCAGCAGAAATCTCTCCAAAATTATGGCTGAGTTAATTACGTTAATTGGGTGATTTATTGTGATTAATTGGCATAATAATGGAATAATTTTGTCAGTTAAGGAAATTAAAAGATTGACTTTGCATTGATTTGTCTGATTTTAAATGGTTTCCTATTTTAAGAGGGCAAAACATGGTAAGTGATGAGTGATTGTTTGACTTTCCTCTCTTCTCTCCCTCCTCCACGCCATTTGCTGTCAAACGGTCAGAAAATTCTGACTTAATAGAGGGTAATGAATTTTCATTATGCTCGTTACGTTAAAAAAAAATTTTAACGTTCTTTTCCTCAGTTTTTCTTTCCTCTTCTCACTCTTCTTTCTCTCAGTTCTGAGACGTTTTCTAATTTCTTTCTTTCTCTTCTCTTCTCCACGAATTCCATCCTCTTTCCTCTCAAAAAAATTCTCTGCAAGAATATTGAAAGAAAAAGTTATATTTTGTTGGTTGAATTCAAGAATTTTGAAAAGAAATTTTCAAGGTAAGAACTCAATTTTTTTGAGAACTCTGAAAATAATTTCTCCTCCTCAATTCGTCTACAATATCTTTCTCTAGGTATTGTATTTTGTTCTGAGTTTTTAATATGATGTTCATGTGTGTATTGGGTGTTGTTTTTCCAAGTTTCATGTCATTTTGGTGTTTTTATGAAAAATATAAATTTTCTATCCTCTACCCCTCACAGTAAAATATTACTGTTTAACATTGATGCATGAAAAATGTAATGTTTATTCAAGGGGTTAATAAATGATGTTTTCATGAAAGTTGTCAAGAATGTATATGTATAATGTATGATGAATGTATTTTATGTTATGAAATGTTTAATATGTTTAAAGGATTTTGATTGATGATGAAATATTTTTATGATGTTGAAATACATGATAATAAGATGTTGTATGAATTTTAAAATGTATGTATTTTTAAATTATTAGAAAAACATTTTCAAAAGATTTTCATGTTTGTAATGTATGAGATGTTTTGATGATAATATTTAAGGAAGCATGTTATGAATAATGTTTATATGTGATGATAATTTTATGTTGTCACAATGATGATTATGAATTATGTTTGTAATATGAGATGAATGTATATATGAATGTTATACGAATGGATGTTTTATGATAAGTATTAATTTTATTGTATTTTTAAATAGATAAATGGCATGAACACTCAAAGAAACGAGCACATCGAGACCATGGCGTTGTCACCAAAAGTATATTAAGGTTAAGTAAGCTAGCTTTAAGATAAGTACATTCTCACCTGCAACATGACACCTTTTTCAAGGTTTGATGATATGTTCACAATGGTATTCACAATGATTTTATGGTTATTTTCCTTAAAAGATTTCTTATGAAAGATTTTCATGATTTAAAGTTATGCATGTATGATGATGAAATGTTTTATAACATGAAAATTATATATATATATATATATATATGTATCACCTAATAAGTGTTGCACACCAATGTTATGAAATGAAATGTTATGATGTCATGTTTGGTTTGGGATTAGCTACCCTTCTCCTCTCATGATGGCGCGCCTACAATGATGTTCATGGTGCAACACTTGGGCCCTTAAGATAAAATGGAATAAGTTTTAAAATGATCAATATAATGAAAGATATGTTTCTATGAATTTGTGCTTAAAGCACTTTTATGATATGATGATGTTTATATAATATTTTAAATTGTGAAAATTATTTGAACTTACTAAGCATTAGCTTAATCATGTTTTATGTCATGTTGCAGATAAGGGTAAGAAAATCATGGAATAGGTGGAGGACATGGGAAGGCATGTGAGCACAAAGCACGATGAATTGTAACTGAAAGAACGCCAAGAAGAATGATTTTATGTTTTAAATCAAGTTTTATCTTTTGAACATTATTTTTATGTTAAGTTTTAAGAATATTTGAACTATGGTTTTATATTCCATTTTATCATTTTAAGGAATTTTAATCTTCCGCATTTTTATGAAAAGTTGGTTTTGTTTTAAAAATTAAGTTTTTCCTTAGGATTTTGGCTCGGTCGGCCTGCCGATGTCCGAAAGTTTGGCCTGCTGATCACGTTTTCGGCCTGCCAGACGATGATGAGTTTTTAAGTCAGTCTTGCAAAGCCTCTGCCGGCCTGCCGATTGAGAAACTTCGGCCTGCCGAAGTCCCATGTTTGGCCTGCTGAACTGTGGGTGCATGTAACTAGTAGGTGATGTGATGTTTTTATAAGCTATGATTTTACAACTTGGTATGTCTATTTTATTAAAATAAGTTCATGATTAATTTAAAGTATAAATGAATAAATTATGATATGGAATAAGTTAAGCAATGTTATTTTAAACAATGTTTAAAAAAAATAGTATGAATGGATCCTAGTTATGTGTGTTTAACTACGTTTACAATTGAAAATATCGTATAAGCTATGTAATTACGTTTATGTTTAAAGTTAATAAGTATGAATGCATGAATGTAACGATATTTGTGACGTCCGTAAGGAGGGCGTTGCACCGCTGATGCACCGGATGACGCATTGACGCGCATCTCTTCTTCGGACGGCTAAGATTAATTTGGTAGTGAATTGGACGGCTCCCATGATGCCACGTGTCCTCTTCTTTTTGAATTTTGAATTTTTCAAAGATTTTTGATGCATTTGATGTTCAATTTTGCCTATTTTTGTGCCGTTTTGCTCTGTTTTTCTCCAGATTTCAAATCTAAAAATCATAAAAACACTAAAATTAATTATTTTACAAACATAATATTTACAAAAAATATTAAAAATATTTATTTTACATTAAAACACACAAAAATAAATAAAAACTCTAAAAATTTCCAATCTCTTACGGTTTGACACAGATATAATTTTTATGACTTGGAAATATTTTTAGAAATTACTAAAAATATGATAAGACATATTTACAAATTTAAAACACACTACAACTTAAAATAAAATAACTGCATTACTTTTATGGTTTTAACTATTTGCAAACTAAATAAATAGTTAACATACAGAAACGACTCCAAAAATTACTAAAAATTCTTTTAAACATAAAAACACACTAAAAATACATTTTTAAACACATTTACACATTAAGACACAAAAATACTAATTAACACAAAATGCTAATAATTAGAGGATTTAATGAGAAATAAAAGCATAAATAAATGATTTAAGCCTTAGAAAATATACACTTTTACAGTCTCATCACACCCCCCCCAACCAGCTTATTGTGAGTCTCTAGCAATTAAAGCGATATAATTTAGAAATGATATATTGAATAATCATAAAATGGAAACCATTTAACTATAATTTGACTTATCTAACTAGATAGACTAACAAAACTAAAATTTTATTTAAACAATTTATATGCTATTTAACAAAATGTATACAAACCAGACTTAGTGCAGAAATGGATAATGACTAATTATGAAGTTTCAAAACTAAGAATAAAATTATTTTGATATTTTGTTTCAATTCACACCTGCAGACAGCAATACTTCAAATTATTGATTTGAAACAATTAAAGAGCAGAAACATAGAAATATTTACAGACTTTACAATTTGGATAATGCAATGTTTGGCTCCTTTAAGCTTTCTCCATAACTCATTTAACGAGCTTTAGGTCAGTAACTCCCAGACCAGTTGGCCTAAGGTACTAGGTGTTGAAGCACCCCTTAGAACTTACTTACTCGAGCTAAAGAGGCTACGAAACCAAACTTATCCAACTTTATTCATTTACATAATTACACACTTTATTTATTTACAATTTTTTTCTTTCATTTATTTATTTTTCTTTCTTTTTTTTGTAATTTTGAAAATATTGCTGCCTTTATTTGTTTATCTTCACAAAATAACAAAACTCAAATATTCATAGCTTTGACTTGCCACCACAATTAAACATTACAGTGCGTGTATGAAAAGAATGGCTTACAAATACTTTAAAAAATAAACACATAAAAATGTTAAATAAAACTAAAGTTTTGAGAGTCCATAAAATTAGATAATCCAAAGAATAGAAAAATAATATTACATTAATATGAAATTCAAAAATCAAAATAATAACACATTAATTACTAAGAAACTATTATTTACAAAACATTTTTTAATTTTATTTTTAAATTTTATGACTCACAAAAATAACACATAAAAATGAAAAATGCACAAAAATATGGAGCAAAATAAAAAATATGGGCAAAAATAAAAAATTTTGGCACAACATTGAAGCACAAATCTCATATGCACAACTTTGAAGTACAATTTTTAAGCACAACCCTCTCCTCCCAACCTAGAATGTACATTATCCTAAATGTATAAAAGAATAGTGAGAGTAGTAAAAATATTACCTGAATCAGCACAGCTGCAGAGATGATCTGTAGCAGACTTAACAAGCAAAAACTAAAATAAACACACATTTTTTTGTTGAAATTTATTTGAAAATCCAAACCAATTGCATTTACAAAATTAAATTTATTAGAATGCGTCTCGAGAGAAAAGAATTTAACTCCTTAACTCAGCCATTCTGAACAAATTTAATTAATAGCCTTCATTTTAAATTTTCAAAACAAATTTCATTTTTTTTTAAAGAAAATCAATATAGCCAACAACAACACAAAAAAAAATATATATTATAAACTATATTACAAAGAAGGGAAGGTAAAGATATTACTTGAAAAGTGTTTTTTCATCTTTCTTCATACGCCTGCTCTTAGTGGACAATCGTCAAAGAGTGGCTTCTTCCTATAGTAAGTGTCGAAAGACACCACATATGGGTCTTGCGTGAACATGCCCTCAAGATTGGCAAAATATGAAACATTAAAACACATGCAACTTAGACTCATTTTGTATTCTTGGTTGGTCCTTAAAAACAATGCTAGAGACAGTGGAGGAGGTGGTGGCCACATAGGATCTTGGTAAAAATGGTCTTTGGTGAATTTTTGTGGCAACTGAGGTTGAGAATCTAAGACTAAGGGTGATGATTGTTCCTGTTCTATAGCTAAGTCTTCATTCTCTTCCTTACATTCGTCTCCTAAAAGTTGTTCCTCAAAATTTATGGGTTCTAAAGTTTCTTCTTCAATGATTAGGACAACTATTCCTTCCTTACTTATAGAATCAAGATGATATTCAAGCCTATCTAATTCTATTCTTCTCATGGTTTCCATATATTTGTCTATAGTTTCTTCCAATGTTTCTAAGGTTTCTTCTAGATTCACTATATTTGGGTTACTATATATTTCTTGCAATTCAAAATTTGACTCCAAAATTTTGGGTTGAGTTTCAGGCCAAGGTTCTGAAAAATTTGAATTGTTCTCCCAGATTAGATTGTTCCTAGAACTATTCAGTCTCCAATAATCATATTCGGCCATATCTTCTAACATATAATAGGCTTCGTTAACAGATAATTGGTAAAAAGTGGTAGTACCATCTCCTCTCTCTATCCAATCTCTTGTTTTAGGACTTAACCTATATATGAAAATTTCTAAAAGATATTGCCTAGAAAAACCATGGTGAGGGAACTGATCTAGCAAATCTTTAAATCTCCACCGAGCACTATAAAATAGTTCTAAGTGTTGTTGGGAAAAGTTTGCAATGATCTTTCTATGAACTTCCCAAAACATTTTTTTTTAGATTTTTTAATTTTTTTTAAAGAAAAATTTTCAAGCTGAATAATGCTCAATTAATTGGATTCCTAGATCGTTGGGGGGTCACAGTGGATAGGCTTAGAATTCCCAACTTTCTTAGGCAAGGGTGTTAGCCTTATGGTCGTAGAATCGAATCCCAATGATAAGCCTTTTTGACAGAATCCAATAAATTTTACAACTACCCAAACTTGCAAAACAAAAGACAAGATGCAAAGCTTTTCTTTATCCGAAGCGAATAAAGTAGTAAGTGAAAAGCATCCGTCTGTTTTTTTATTTTTTTATTTTTTGTTGTTTTTTTTTAATTTTTTTTTAAATTTTTTTTATAATAAACACACAAATTAAAAATGCAAATAAGTAAAATAATATTTACAAAAGATAGGGATAGGTTACTTACCTGTTTTCCCGTTTAATTCAACAATCTGACAGAGCAACGGCACCTCCCTGGCAACGGCGCCAGAATTTGGTAATGGGTGGGTCCAATGGATTTGTGTAATTCACCTGTTCATGGGACTCTTCCTTAAAAATTGGGCATTCATAAGTTGAGTGTCCTAAAGTTTGGCAAACACTACACAAAATTTTAATTTTGGGTTCTTGGACATTCCTTCGTTCCATGGCTTCAATCTTTTTAGTCAAACATGCAATTCTAATACTTAGATCATTTTCTTGACTAAGTCGATGGACACCTCTTTGAGCATTAGCAAGATTAGATCTAATTGAGCCTTCAGAATTACTATGTTGCCAGTATTGAGAGTTATCAGCCAAATTATCAAGGAAATCTAACTTTTCATCAGGTTCTTTATCAAGGAATTCTCCATTACACATTGTTTCAATAAATTGACAAGTTTTAGGAGTTAAGCCTTCATAAAAAAACTAATGTAACACCATTTTTCAAAACCATGATGTGGGCAAGAATTCAACAAATCTTTAAATCGTTCCCAGCATTGGAAATAAACTTCTTTTGCATTTTGGGAAAAATTTTGAATTTGTTTTTTCAAAGCATTAGTCTTATGTGTTGGAAAGAATTTTTTCAGAAACTCAGTTTGCATTTCTTGCCATGTACCTATTGACCTAGGTTTTAAAGAAGTAAGCCAAGTTTTAGCTTTGTCTTTTAAAGAAAAAGGGAAAAGCTTAAGCTTAACAATTTCATTTGAAACTTCCTGGTCAGTGAAGGTAGCACAAACATCTTCAAACTCTCTAAGGTGCAGATATGGATTTTCAGATTCTAAGCCATGAAAATTGGGAAGCAAGTTGATCATTCCAGGTTTAAACCTAAAGTGATGACCATTGAGAGGAAAAATCAAACATGATGGAGTGGATTCACGGGGTGCTTGCAAATAATCTCTCATTGAGCGAACAACAGGATTGATGATTTGTTGATTAACAATATTTTCATTATGAACACTTTCATCATCAGCCATTTTTGGCGAATTTGAAGACACAACAGAGACAAAATGTGATTCTAAACTTTTCCTAACTAACCTACGACTATTAGACTCACGAAACCAAACTGGCATACAAATTATTTAAATATTTACAAAATTTTATAGACAAATACTAAGCTTTTCTCCACTTAGGGAGAGTAGAGTAGTGAATGAAAAGTATTTGCCTTATTGATTTTGTGAAGTTGCGAATTATATTTTTCAAGAATGTTCCCAGGAAAGATTGGTGGTGCTAAGGCTCCTTAAGAACCAATTTCCTCGACAGAACAACGTTCCAGGAATGACTGGTGTTGGGAGAATCTCCAAAAATGAACCGGTTATGGGAAAGAATTCTGAACTAGTACCAGTCCCCAAACAAAACTTTCTCAAAAAATACTTTTCACAAAAACACAATTTGTTTATTAAGTATTATGGAAAACCTAATTTAAAATTTTATGAAGTTTTATCTCTAAGGCAAAAACCTAAAACTAACAAAATAAATATTTTACATAATATTTTTTATTTTATTATTTTTTTATTTATATATATATTTTTTTATTTTTTTTGAATATTAAAATAGTGACATGAATAGTAATTACTACAAATAATAACTTACAGAAAATGCATGCAGATTCCTACGTGAACAGTACTTAAAACCTGTAAAACAGAAGATATTAACAAAAGAAAAGAAATAAAACAAAAGAAAAGAAGAGTTAGTAATATATAAAAGAAAAATAAAAAGAAAAAGAAAATATATTACACAATTTTATAGTGCACTGAAAACAATACCTTCCCCGGCAACGGCGCCAAATTTGGTAACGCCCAAAAAAATGTTTATTCTTTATAACCGACGAACGTTTGTAGTATAGAAAAGTTGTCGTATCCACAGGGAGGTGAAAATTTGTAACTCGAAAGATTGTTAAAAATAAACGTTCCAAAAGGCAAACACTTTTTCAGAGCAAAGTTTAAAAGTAAAAGAAATATTTTTGTGATTTTTTTATTAAAAATCTAAAGCATAAAATTAAAACGGTGAAGCTTTGAGAATTCCTTGTATGTTTCGCAACTGATATGGAATTTTAATTCTAATTAATAATTATCTAAAACATTTGATTTATTATATCTTTTCTCATTAATTGCAAGCACTTTTTACTAATTATATGGGTCAACCGAGAGCGACAATATAACAAACCATAATGCAATAAGGGTTTTCTTATAAAAACTAGTAAAATAATCATCTCTCACTAATGATTTGGTACACTAATTATGAAAATTAGAACCGCTGTCACTCAATTATAATTAACATAATTTTTATATAGAAAAGATAATAACAAATCAAAATTAATATATTTTTATGGAATAAATTATTGCGTTAATTTCGACAGCATATCGACTTATTAATTGGTTTAAGAATACACTATGCCATCCTCTGTCTACGAGTAATCAAGGTCCTCCCAAGCATTATCTGTGTCAGTCTATGTCTATAATGTAGCAGAAACTCAACTTAATAAACGAGCATGAATTTAGTATTATTAATATTGATTATGCAACACAATTAAATTACATAAAGAAAGCATGACTGAATTTATGTAAAAATTGACAGCATAACAACAGTAACAATAATTGTTAAAAAACATAAAGATATAATTTATTCCACAAAATATAAGCATTACAAAACAGATATAGAGATAAAATTCATACCAAAGTACTACGCATACAAGATCATCTCTTTGCCTCACTAGACTTTCTACACTAAATTAAAAAAAAAAAATATATATATATATATATATATTACCTAAGGAATAAAAGAGGTAAAAAGGAAAAAGGAAAAAGGAAAAAATTGGGAGAAGAAGGGAAGGGAGGCCAAAAGGCCTTGATGGGTGTTCTTGAAGGAGGGGGAATGCAAGGCTATTTATAGCCTAGAAAATTATTATTATTTTTTATCTATTATTTTTATTATATTTTATCGTTCAATAATTGGATCATGTTAATCTGTTTCCTCCCTTTTTCCATGCTGAGATTCGCTCTTTGATATGTGAATTTGAGTTTGTAATCCAGTGTGACGCAGACCAGACTAGCACGAAACAGGCACGATCTGAACCGTTCAAAACGAGATCCAATGGCTGTTAGACGCGGCCAAGATGGGCCCAGGTGGGACTAGTGGGACCGAGCTTGATGACCGTCAGATTGGTCTTCGTCATCTCATCGAACGTTTGAGAGAACGGTTGTTTGTGAACTGGCCCGCACAGGATTCGAAGCTGTCTACGATTCCCCTCTGACGCGTTTGCAGCTTGTCGGCGCGTGAATCACACGCGCCAATCGTTCTTCGACACGTGGACAGCACTCTAAGATTTCGCTGACGCACCGGATGACGCATTGACACGCGTCTCTTCCTCGGACGGCTGAGATTAATTTGGTAGTGAATCGGACGGCTCCCATGACGCCACGTGTCCTCTTCCTTTTGAATTTTGAATTTTTCAAAGATTTTTGATGCATTTGATGTCCAATTTTGCCCTT
Source organism: Artocarpus heterophyllus (assembly GCA_025403435.1). Classification (NCBI taxonomy): domain Eukaryota; kingdom Viridiplantae; phylum Streptophyta; class Magnoliopsida; order Rosales; family Moraceae; genus Artocarpus; species Artocarpus heterophyllus. Next base: position 1,558,690 of record CM046341.1, on the reverse strand, counting down.
TTTTACGCTGTTTTGCTCCTTTTTTCTTCTAGATTTCAAATCTAAAAATCACAAAAACACTAAAATTAATTATTTTACGAACATAATATTTACAAAAATTTTAAAAATATTTATTTTACATTAAAACACACAAAAATTAATAAAAACCCCTAAAATTTCCAGTCTCTTACGGTTTGACGCAGATATAATTTTTATGACTTGGAAATATTTTTATAAATTACTAAAAATATAATAAGACATATTTACAAACTTAAAACACACTGTCAAACACACTAAAATTGAAAATAAAATAACCGCATTACTTTTACGGTTTTAATTATTTACAAACTAAACAAGTATTTAACATACAGAAACGACTCCAAAAATTACTAAAAATTCTTTTAAACATAAAAACACACTAAAAATAAATTTTTAAACACATTTATAGACTAAGACACAAAGATACTAATTAACACAAAATGCTAATAATTAGAGGATTTAATGAGAAATAAAAGCATAAATAAATGATTTAAGCCTTAAAAAATATACACTTTTACAGTCTCATTAGTCCCTATCTTGGAACATGCTTCCTCAAGGATTTGGCCATGAAAACGTACATAACATTGGTTGGTTCATGACAACAAGAGAGTTCACATCATACTTATGAAAAATCATCAAAAACATCTTTAAACATATTCATCATAACAACATACATACCTTTAAAACATGCTTTAAAACATAATATTGTTCAAGTGATGCAGTGGAGGGTATACTTACACAAACTGTTTAGTCATGATCATCTTAGGTTCTATACATCATCATTCATTGATTCTTTACTCACATAATATATCCCTTCATATTCTGATGAAAGCCATAGAACACCTTCACGATTCTCTATCCTCATTTCGTGCATTCATATGTCTCCTTAAATATAGTGTTTCCTTATTCTTTTCTCTCTTTTCTCTTCTTGGTTTCTTCCCTATTCCCTCACAGTTCATCCCCTCATTTCTTAAGTCTTACATAGACATGTCTCTGTAATATCTTTCTTTCTTTAACTCTTTCATTCTTTGATCTTCTCTCATTCTCACTCTTGGCAGCAAATAAAGAAAGAGAAGAAAAGGAAGACATGAAATAAGGTGAGTGGAGAGAATAATATGAAGGATGGGAAAAATATGTAAAAGAATTGATAATTTTCTATACGTAAAAGAATTGATAACTTTCTAAATGGGTTTGAGAGGATTTGTGAGAGCAATTCGGGTGGGAAAATAAGGAAATGCTGGGATAAGAAAAGAATAATTAATATATTACAAATGTTATGCCAAGATGCAGTGTATCCGTGAAAGGTAGAGAGAAATTAGAGGAAAGTCAATGATTCAATTGGGAAACATAATGATATTACTTGACCTACTATGTATAGGATTCCAAATAAGTCAATAAATCAATTATGAAAGAAATAAAAAGATTGAAGATAATTTAGGATTCCAAAAACTGCTTCACTTGCCAAAGTTTAATTGTAAAAAAAAGAAGGAAATCTTATCATAAAATCCAATCACAATAAAAAGTCAACTATTCCCCCATATGGAATAAGGAAAGAGAAGATAATATGCCAATAAGTCAAAATTATACCACAACAAACACACACACATATGCATAAATTACGTTAGTCATTAACCACTTTCTCAAAGTCATACACGGCCACCAAACATTGCAACTTACACATATAGTGCACATTACATTAAAAAATATAACATCAATAATGTACCACTTCCCACTTGCTGTTCATACTCACACAGCAACGATATCAATTACACACACTCATATATATAATTTACATTCACACATAAACATATATACATTATAAAATATTAATAGTCATTTTCCACTACAATTATACAATAGTACAAAATATTGTGCACAAACCTCTATAAAATAAAATATGGCAACTACTAGTAATTTGTCTACCACACACAAATTTAACATAATGATTACCAATCTTCATTTCTTCATACGGAAGCCAACTACTACATAAAACATACATATATAATTATATGATAACAAACTCACAATATACAATATACAACTTATTTGTGTATCATATATTAGATAACACATAAAGATATTATAGTATATGAATAATTCATGCATACGTGTGTATTGTATATTATATAAACTTATGTATAATTCTTTCATTCATGCAACACACAGGACAACAATAGTTTTAGTATATATATATATATATATATATATATATAATACCTTTGCATGAAGTTCTATCATCCCATAAACACATGGCAATTTCATAAGTAAAAAAAAAAAAATCAATACATAAGTGATAAAAATAAAACATATTCATATAATCTCAGCTAGACCCCTAGCTTAAAATTTAGGGTGTTACATCCTGAGGGCTAAGGCGTCCCTCTCGGACGAGCCTATTGTTTGTCGAGACGCCATGTGTAGATCTTCTAGAGCACTCGGAGTCAGCTTCACTAGGGTCGGCGGCATCCCGTCTTGCCCGACCCCTAGCCTGGTCAGCTAGGGCTAGAGGTAAGAGGCCAGGAGCCACCTGGCACTGAGCCTGCTGTGCGAGCTATTGAGTAAGTATATGAACAACATTGGTCAGTTCTTGGATAGGGTCTTGGGCAACGGATCTTGCATCTGTTTGACCCTCGTCGCGCTTCCTTGACCCCTAAAATGGGATCTCGTGGCTCGAGGACAGCCCCTGAGTCTGACCAGATTCTGGTTTCGATTTCGGGCTTCTCCCGATCATTCATGTCGGGCACCCTCGTCTTGGGCGTTGCCTCGAGTTACCATCTCGGTTCACGGGCCTGTTGTGGCTGGTAATTTTGAGTGAAGGTGCAGGCACCCGCCTTATAGGGCCAAAATATTGATGCTTATCGGAGTTTGACGGCAGATCAACACCACGTGCAGCTGTGCATGGTGGACTGCTCTTCCGTGTTCAGCTCTGCCTGATCAGGTGGACCTGCAACAAGAGGAGGGACGCTTTGGAGATAAGAAAAAGACAGGTCAGTCAATAGACAAGGGCTCTCCGATGCTCAAGGCAGGGGTTGCTCGGTAGAGAACTGGAACTTGTTAGGTGGGAAGGAGTATGCATGCTGGATGCAATAAATGCGCCCTATTTATAGGTTGCCACTTGGACCAAGTGTTTGGTGGGTTTTACCCACAATCGATGTGTCACATCAAGGCGTGTCAGAAGACAAAAGACAAGTGTTGTGTCCTCCATCGGTGGATTGTTTCCCATCCAAAGGCGAGTTGTCCGTTATCTGTCGGCTAGTGATGGCGAGTAGCAGCCCACTTATAAGTGAAAAGTATATGTCTCGAGCTAGTGTCTGACTCGAGGAGGCAACCAGTTGCGGTGCAGCCCGAGGGACCCTGAAAATCACCTCGGACTAACAATCCAAGCTCATCAGGATCAGTTGTTAGTTCCCCGTAGCTTTGCCTAGCTTCTTGGCTGACCACCAGGAGTAAGGCTCCTCGACGGTGGCGCCGAGCTCACCCTCAACACAGAGAGTTCATTTTGCTTAATGTGTAAATTAACAAGAATCTAATTTCATCTAGAACCTGATATGTTGGATTTTCTTTTATTTTAGAATACAGCTTTTTTTTTTTTCTTTTTTCACTTTGTATCACGGAAGAGGATATTTTTAAGTGGGAACAGGATTTCCCACTCACTCTTTTGGGACCCATTTAGAAAGATTTGATTGCAATTTTCAGCCACAAATCAAATTGTCGTTATTTGAGTTGAATGTCGTTCAGCTTCCATTGTGCATAGAGTTTATTAAATAGGATTTTTGACTAGATTTTTATAAATGTATCATCAGTAATCTTTCAGGAAGTAAAAACAGATATTAAAGAGTGTCAGTAATATTTTTTTTGTGGGGCCTCAACCAATTTTTTCTTTGTGAAAGTAACATAAGAAAACTTATAGTTTCCCAAAAATCCACGTTTTAAGTACCTAATCAAGTGTACTAATATACATTCACGGTAAGAAATTCATATTTTCTAGCCTAAAGTGCATGTTATGCATGTGAAGTTGTTGCTGTTGTTGTCTGTGAATATTATACATTTCCTAAAAATCCATCATTGAATTGCTTGTTTTCCTTCTTAATTATTTCCCGCCCTCGAGGGGTTTTCTAATGCCCTTTGAAAATCTATGTATCAGCTCTCTCATTTGCCCTTTGAATGTTTTGTTACTGAATTTGGCATTTTGCTTGAGTTCTCTAAAGTTTCCTCTTTCAGATTTGGGATATTTCATAGTTAGCTGAGAGATTTGGCTTCGTGAACCGTGCTCTTATCACGAACAAGTGTGATTTGTTGCGGAGGCAATTGTAACAAAATAATCAAGATATGCTGTCGAAATACAACGGAATCATAAATGATGGCACTTAAGCAGTCATGCTTTCTCTTTGGAAAAAGGTGCCTTTTTTTCTTTTCATTGTTTTTGTTTGTAAGCCTTTAACTGTCCAATGCCTTACAGGAAGAAAAGCTATAGGGTTATTAATTACAGCAAGCAATTTTATCTGTCCCCATCTCTATTCATTTCAGAATCTTCTCTATAATATCACGTAAAATACACAGAATTTGTTTTACAGATGATCCATATTATAAATGGTCCTTATACTCAATTATGGCCTCAGCTTATCAGCCATAAGTTTTATGCCATATAGATGCAGAATAAAGAAAAGGAGAAATCTTTTGAAGAGTGATAATTCAGCTCATGATTAAGCTGAAGAAAACTAGTTACCTTTTAACAAATTAATCTTGTAAATTGTAACCAATTTCCCTTTCTAACCGATCTTTTTGTATGTCAATTCCCATCGTTTACAGGAGAGGGCTCTCTCTTTTTGTTGAAAGGATTCTTCATTGAAAAAAGAAAACACCCTGCCAAACCAGCACAATCGCCATCAAAGATTGCCGCATTCAGACCAATCTCTTTCACGTGATTAATGGCCAGCCTCAGAGCGGCGGCCTTTCCCACTTCAGCATTCGCAAAGAAGCCTTGTGCAGAAATGATCCACTCAGCAGCACCTAAATAGTTCCTTGCAACAGCCGCCACCACCAAACATATCTTCACGGAAAAGCCACATGAACACAGTTGATCTTCTACCACCCAAAAAGACTTGATCACCTCCCGAGAGTCTTGAGGGAGACCACTCTATTGATGTCGAACACAATTCCCTACGCAAAAAGCTCATTTAGAACATGCCAAACAAGACCACAGAGGATGGAGATAGTAGCAAAAACTAAGCTACGACCTGAACATGAGCACCATACTCCAACAGAGCACCAGAGAGGATAATGGTATTGACTCGGTATGCAACCACCCCGCATAGAGAATCATAGATGAACAAATAGATGGGCAATGGAGCATAATCTTCACGGAAGTTAAAAGAGAACATTTCAAACCTCCACTCTGTAGTAGAGGGTTCATGCCTATCGCACGTTGGAAAGGCCAAACAGTAGGAGTTCAAGATGATGCAGGAATTTGTAATTGTAGCAGCTCAAAAAAAAAAAAATCCAAGCTGTAGTAGTAGAATGTTGGGTTACGTAATCCTCTAATGTTTTACAAAATAATCATACTTTGGCAGCCAAAAGTTGCTACATTATGTTGTGCCAAACGTGCTTGTTATGAGGTGGTTCATTAAACAATTAGACCTGTAATTGATGGTTAGTTTATATCAGACGGTTGATATTAGCCATACTAAAAAACTCTTATTAGTTGTTACACACGTGGAAGTTGGTTGTACATATAGGAATTGCCTTGAGCAGAATATAAATATGTAGAGTGACTTAAGCGGTAGAAAGAGGAACTAAGAGAGAGAAAAAGGAAAACACAAGAGAGAGTGTTTGTTGGGTGTAAAAGGGGTTTTTGGGATATTGACAAACAGAGAGAAAGTCTGAGGTTGTGTTCTAAGCGAGAGAAGGAAAAGTGTGCTTAGTGTAGGATACTTTACTGCAATTTAGAGTGCAAAGACTGTTGTAGTCAATTCTTGTTTTAGTGAATCTTGGTGACTGCAGAGGTCCCCGTGGATGTAGGATCGATTGAATCCGAACCACACTAAAAATCTTGTGGGTTTTGTTTTCTTATTATTCTATTCTTGCTATCTAACTCTTGAATGAGATTGCAGGTGATTGATTCCATTATCAAGGAAAGATTGCAATCATAAGTTGAATCAAGAAATTCGATTCAACATCTGGTATCAGAGCCGCACATCAGGAATTACGAGACAAAGACAATGGCAAATCAGAAGTATGACATAGAGAAGCTCATAGACAAAAGCGACTTCGGCTTGTGGAAGATGAAGATGGAGGCAGTCCTGATTTCCCAAGGCCTAGATAAAGCTTTGCATCCAGATATTGAAATACCTCAAGATCTTTCCGACAAACAAAGAGAAGATTTTCTCAAAAGGCAGAAAGAACTTTCAAGAAAAGCTCACAGCGCTATTGTACTAAGCCTCTCAGATCAAGTATTGAGGAAGGTGTCCCATGAGAAGACTGTTGCTGCTATATGGAAGAAGCTTGAAGAGATTTTTCGTATTCGATCTCTTCCAAATCGTATCTACTTGAAAGAAAGTTTTTATGGGTTCAGGATGGATGAATCCAAAACCATAGAAGACAGCCTTGATGACTTCAACAAACTGATTCTTGATCTGGAAAATCTGGAAGTAAAAATAAAAGATGAAGACAAAGCGGTAATTCTCTTGAATTCCTTACCTAAATCTCTGAAAACATTCAAGGAAACCCTAAAATATGGCAGAACCTCCATATCTGTAGAAGAGGTTCAAAATGCTCTATGCTCGAAGATACTTGATTTAAAAAGCTCTGACAAGTCACTTGATAAGGGAAACTCAGGGGAAATCTTGAATGTACGAGGGAGAACACAGAAAAGAAATCCTTTTGACAAGAAAGGGAGAACTTTTTCTAGATCAAAATCAAGGGGCAAGAAAGACTACAAGAATGTGAAGTGCTTTCATTACCACAATTTGGGTCACATTAGAAGGCTCTGTCCTGAACGAAAATTCAAAGATACTGGGAAGCTTGTTGGCGATGCAGCACTAATTGATGAAGGTTATGACAGTGCCGAGGTATTGACAATCTCTTCCTCTAAGGCAACCCAAGATTGGATCTTGGATTCAGGGTGTAGTTTCCATATGACCCCACACAAGGACTGGTTCACAGCACTACGAGAAATTGATGGAGGAAATGTGGTGATGGGTGATAACCGCTCCTGTAAGATTGAGGGAATTGGTACAATAACCATCAAAATGCACGATGGTATTGTAAGAACCCTTAAAGAGGTCAGATTTGTACCAGGCTTAAAGAGGAACTTGATTTCCCTTGGTACCCTAGATGAAGGAGGGTAACTTTCAAAGCACAAAAGGGAGTCCTTAAAGTTCTGAAAGGCTCAATGGTGATAATGAGAGGAGTAAAACAACAAAGCCTGTATGTCCTACAAGGTTCCACTGTAAGAGGGTTGGCAGCCAATGTCCAGAGGTCGATAGATAAGACTTTCTTATGGCATAAAAGGCTGGGTCACTTAAGTGACAAGGGACTCATAGAACTCAATAAATAGGGCTTACTTGGAAAGGAGAATCTTGGAAGAATTGATTTTTGTGAACATTGCATTCTAGGGAAACAACACAGATTGACATTCAAGTCATCAACACACCGAGCAAATTCAATTCTTGAATATGTGCATTCAGATCTCTGGGGTCCAGCCAAGGTTCTAACTCATGGTGGCAACAGGTATTTTCTATCCTTGATTGATGATTATTCACGTAAAGCTTGGGTTTATCTACTTAAATCAAAAGATGAGGAATCTGTTTTATCCAAGATTAAATATTGGAAGGCCCTAGTAGAAAACCAAACAAACAAAAGAATTAAGGTGTTTAGAAACAGATAATGGGCTGGAGTTTTGTAATGACAAGATTGTCTTAATGTGTAAAGAGGCTGGTATACTTAAACACCATACAGTTAGAAAAACCCCACAACAAAATGGCTTGGCAGAATGTATGAATAGGACCATTCTTGATAGAGTAAGGTGCATGTTATTTAGCTCAGGATTGTCCAAATATTTTGGGGTGAGGCTGTAATGACAGCCAGTTACTTGAAAAATAGAATACCTTCTAGTGCAATAGGTTTTAAAACACCTGAGGAATTGTGGTCTGGAAAACCAGCAAATTATAGTTTCTTAAAGGTTTTTGGCTGTATTGCTTATGCTCACCAGAATGAAGGAAAATTAGAACCAAGGTCTATAAAATGTATATTCTTAGGTTATCCTGATGGTGTGAAGGGCTATAGGCTTTGGGTTAAGGATTCACCAGGAATTAAAATAATAACAAGTAGAGATGTAATATTTAATGAAAATGAATTTTCTATCTAGACACTAACCTTACAGGTACAGACCAAGACCTTAAACTCAAAATTCAGCATGGCCACAAAAGCTATGAGAAAGAGTATTTTGAGTTTGAGGTGGAGCCTCCTATGACTAAAGACTGTGTAGTTTTTGATAATCATGAGGAGCTAAATGGTGCACAAGATGATTCAAGGAATGACTCTATTGAATATGAAGAACAAGGACCTGATCAAGTTGAAAAGGTAGCAACAAATCCTTATTGTGAGTCAGACTACCAGCTAACAAGGGACAGAATTAAGAGAAATGTAAAACCACCTGAACAATATGGTTATGCAAAACTCATTGCTTATGCTCTACCTACAGCTACTGAATATGAAGAAAGTGAGCCAGTGTCCTATACTGAAGCTATAAATAGCAAACATTTTTTTAAGTGGCTCACAGCCATGAAAGAAGAATATAAATCCCTTCAAAAGAACAATACATGGATATTAGTGGATAAGCAGCCAAAACAAAAGGTTGTGTCCTGCAAGTGGATCTTTAAACTTAAAGAAGGAATCACTGAAAGTGAACCTATTAGGTTCAAGGCCAGATTGGTTGCCCGAGGTTATACACAGAGGGAAGGAATAGACTATAATGAGGTTTTCTCACCAGTAGTAAAGCATACCTATATAAGAGTTTTAATGGCTCTTGTGGTTTACTATGATTGGGAATTAGAGCAACTTGACGTAAAAACAACATTCTTACATGGAGACTTAGAGGAGGCGATTCTAATGTCACAGCCAGAAGGTTTTGTGAAACCAGGAAATGAAAATAAAGTCTGTCTGCTGAAGAAATCTCTTTATGGGTTGAAACAATCTCCACGTCAGTGGTATAAAAAATTTGACAGCTTCATACTGAGGATAGGTTTTAAAAGGAGTAGTTATGATGGTTGCTTCTATTTTAAAAATGGGTATGATGGGTCTTTGATGTTTCTTTTGATTTATGTTGATGATATGCTCATTGCTAGTAAGAGCATAAAGCAAGTAAGAGCATAAAGCACACTGAAAGACTCAAGTAGATGTTGGGTGCTGAATTTGATATGAAGAATATGGGACCAGCCAAGAAAATCCTTGGAATGGAGATAATACGAAACAGAGGAGGAAATACGCTCTTCTTGTTGCAGGAAGGGTACTTGATAAAAGTTTTAAAAAGGTTTTCCATGAATAATGCAAAATTGGTTGGTGTACCATTGGTAGCTCATTTTAAGTTGTCATCTATACAATCCCCAAGAAGAGAAGAACAGCTCGCTGAAATGGAGTCTGTCCCATATGCCAGTGTAATTGGTTCCCTAATGTATGTCATGGTTTGCTCAAGGCCTGATATAGCATATGCTGTGAGTGTGTTAAGCTGATTCATGTCCAACCCAGGAATAGAGCATTGGAAGGGAGCTAAGTGGCTTTTGAGATATAAAAAAGGGTCATTGAAAATGGGCCTAAAGTATGTAAAGTCAGAAGATGTCCTGGATTTAGTTGGTTTTGTTGACTCAGACTATGCAGGCGATCTAGACAAAAGAAGGTCAACGACGGGATACATGTTTACTCTGTGTGGAGCACCTATTAGCTGGAAATCTCAGCTACAACCAGTTGTAGCTCTGTCAACAACTGAAGCAGAATATATAGCTACTACAGAGGCTATTAAAGAGGGCTTATGGCTTAAAGGCTTACTAGAAGAACTTGAAGTGCTGAAGGGTGACATTATTCTTTATTCAGACAGCCAAAGTGGTATAAAACTGAGCAAGAATCCGGTTTTTCATGAGAGAACAAAACATGTTGAGATTAAGTATCATTTCATTTGAGAGGTGATAAGTTCAGGAAAAATTAAGCTGGAGAAAATTTCGACTGAAGATAATCCAGCTGATATGGCTACAAAAGTGTTACCTTTAACCAAGTTCAAGTATTGTTTGGACTTGGTTAATGTGACTGTGGAATAGCCATAGAAGTGGACCTGAAAGCTGTTGCCAGATTCACTGAACTATTTATTGAACCAAGGTGAAGGATGTTATGAGGTGGTTCATTAAATAATTAGACCTGTAATTGATGGTTAGTTTATATCAGACGGTTAATATTAGCCATACTAAAAAACTCCTATTAGTTGTTATACACGTGGAAGTCGGTTGTACATATAGGAATTGCCTTGAGCAGAATATATATATATGTAGAGTGACTTAAGCGGTAGAAAGAGGAACTAAGAGAGAGAAAAAGGAAAACACAAGAGACAGTGTTTGTTGGGTGTAAAAGGGGTTTTTGGGATATAGACAAACAGAGAGAAAGTCTGTGGTTGTGTTCTAAGCGAGAGAAGGAAAAGTGTGCTTAGTGCAGGATACTTTACTGCAATTTAGAGTGCAAAGACTGTTGTAGTCAATTCTTGTTTTAGTGAATCTTGGTGACTGCAGAGGTCCCCGTGGATGTAGGATCGATTGAATCCGAACCACGCTAAAAATCTTGTGGGTTTCGTTTGCTTATTATTCTGTTCTTGCTGTCTAACTCTTGAATGAGATTGCAGGTGATTGATTCCATTATCAAGGAAAGATTGCAGTCATAAGTTGAATCAAGAAATTCGATTCAACAGTGCTCCTTTAGATTTGTTGACTAACATGTGAAAACAAGTTCAAATTCTAGCATGAAAGAGACCACAAGAGCCAATATATCTATTGAACAAAAGAAAGAACAGGAATTAATTAACACAATATCTGAAAAAACCTCCAAGAACTTTGATTTAACAAGTGGAACTTTGATTTAACACACTATCTCAGATCCTTTCTGGTGATTATCCCCAGAGATGTTCTCTCTCACAGATTGCTCTAATTCTTATGGACTAGGAAGATTATTCTAGAACCAACCCAAAAAAAGAGAACTCTAATCTATTTAACTGTTTAATGACTTATTGAAACCTCATTCTGAAAACGACTAGATTTCCCTGCAACCAACTAACTAATCTGTGATAACATCTAATTGGTGATCTATAGTGCAAACCAACTAAATAACAAACAAATCATAAAACAACAACCAAGTCAGTCCTAAAGCCAAAACTACGGGACACTGCTGTTTTCGGAAATTTTAATGCCAAAAAAAAAAAAAAAAGCAACAAGACAGACTTGAAAGACACGTGCCAAATAAGATCCAAATAATCTTCCACGAAGTTGAAGCTGTTGTTATAATCAAAAGACGCATATGCATGGTGAAGTGGACACGTGGCGCGCTGACTTTCTCCAACTCCATCTTCTTGTTCTTTCCTGATCTTTCATTTATTAACTGAAATCAATTTCAAGTTTGGGATTGAAAAGAGGGAGAGAGTTAAAAGGCAAGGGAGCTTTCAAGAGAGAACAAGAGCATATATAAAAGAGGAAGTTAAGTATATAATAATATTATTTTATTAGGAGCACAAGAAAAGAAGAAGAAATGAGCAGCACTACTAGTAGCAAGTTGGAGAACAAGTTGTTTATGGATGAGCTTCGGAGCTTTGACAAAGGTGGCTTCTTTGATTTGGGCCATCCTCTTCTGAATCGTGTTGCTGAAAGCTTCATCAAAGCTGCTGGGTACTATATTACTACTTCTATCTCTTTCTCTATCCACATATACACACACAGAGATATATATAAACACAATATTCATGTTTCATGCGTGAAAGTGAATGATAATATACTCTCTTTTTTTTTTTTTAATAAAAAAACTCAGATTGGAGCTATTCAGGCTGTATCTCGTGAGGCCTATTCACTGCTTTTGAAGGTACCTCTTCTTCTCTCATGCATGTTCATAAATTATACATATATACATACACGCATATATATACATATGTGTGAGCTTGCGTCTGTGTTTGAGCTTATTTATGTTTTTTGTTGTCAATTTTTCCATATATATCGTGTAGTAAAGAAAATGAGGGAATATTGCAGAAGATGATTTTACAAATAGTGTGGGTACACCAGAAATCTCAGGTGCCAAGAAGCGCCCCTTCCCTGACCTAAGAGGACTTCCCTGTGTTTCATACAACTACTCTTATTTACTTCTAATTTGGTTTTTTTGTCTGCCAATGATAGGAATTGTTAGAAAAATGGCAATTGGATGAATGAGAAATTGATGCTCATTGGTGGAGATTAATGGAGGTCATAAACCCCATGTTGTAACACCCAAAGGTATGGATTAATAGGTGATTATGAGCTTCATAATCATGGAAAATAGAGGGTTACAACCAATGGTTTAATGGGAGATAATGAGCACCATTATCATGGAAAATGGAGGGTTACAACCAATGGTTTAATGGGAGATAATGAGCACCATTATCATGGAAAATGGAAGGTTGCAACCAATGTCATTATGCACATAAATTCTGAATAATGCTCATTATAATGTGGATTGTAACATCTATTTTCTAAGCCTATATAATGAACTCTCCTCCACATGTTTGAGATACACACAATTGCATAAAATTTGCACTCACCAAGTCATAGAGTCTTTCCTTTGTTTTTCAAATTCCATCTATTTTTGTTGTAGTCATTTTTTGGTGATAGAAGGAAAAAACAGTTTCAAGTTCGCCGGAAACGGTATCCGATAGTGCTGAAGATTCTGTTGTTAGTCGTTGTATCCTGGGAGACAGACGTTCATCAAATCCTCGTGCACAACCGGAGGGGACGAATCTGTTTTAAGGAAAGCGTGACCTAAACGTGCCTCGACCATTTTTCTATCTAATTTTCACGTTACGTTGCTTCAATTGAAGGTTTTGTTGTATCTGTTTTCCTTATTTTCTAATTTTTTTTTCTTTTCAATTGTAACCTGTTCATATTATTCATTTTATTCAGATTACATGCTATATTTAATTACAATCTTAAAACAGACTTTCTCTTGAGAACGGACAGGTTATTGCATTTGGATAAAGAAATATTGTTTTCTCTCGTGGCTTTTAGTTCTCTTCATAGTTTTGGAATTGTTCATATAATATATGTCGTGATTGCATGTGCATTAATGTTTTGTTTGATTCTGGTTGTTTGTTACTTTAATATAAATATTATGTCCCTCATATGGAGCAATGGTGCATATCCATATCCTTTAAAGTTGTTCGTGTTCAATTACGTTTTTTTTTTAAGTTAAATTTTCGTCCTTGTGCATGGTTACCTAAAATTGGACGTTTTACAAGTATTAATCATATTTGTTTTTCTAATCGCTTGATTGTGTGTTTTGATTCTCTACAATTTCTCTGGCTCTAAATCTTTACGTATTTTACTTTATATTGTTATTATAAAGTTGTCATATGTTTTATTGCATTTTGTTGTATTCTGTTGCTATAACTATGTTCATATTCATTTTCGTTAAAAGCCTCATTATTTTCTATATACGTTTTGGTTTTGCTATATCCATTAACATTTTGTTGAATGCTTCAGGTTATATGTTTTGGTACATTATAACGTTCATTTATTGTATTTTTACACATTACGTATTATTACGATAGAATATTACAAATGGATGTTAGAGTTTTGGTCATTTTTATTAATTCATTACTTCATTGGTAGTTTATGTTTTGTTTGTTATGTAACTGGTTTTATTTCTTAATTGTTTATGTATATATATGAGCGTTGTAAAAACGTTTACATTATATCAATTTGCTATGTTGTGTTTTCAATCAAGACATTTAATGTATATATATATATATATATATAGTTTACAGTTTATAATAGTTTTGTCTTTAAAGGAAACTAATATTTGGTTCTATTTTCAGAAATGGGTGATAACATGAATGTTGTTCCAACTGAGAATGTTCCAACTGGGAGCACTTCTGAGATACCGATGCCATCTCCTAGGGTCCATGCTTCAACCTCGACGCAACCTTTGTCGGTTACAGTTCCTGTGAACCACAATGAAAAACCTGAAAAATTTAATGGACTAAATTTTAAAACTTGGCAACAAAAGATGTTGTTCTATTTGACAACACTGAATCTTGCGAGATTCTTGAAAGAGGATCCTCCTACTGTTAGAGAGGATGAAACAGATGCTCAGACCTTGCTTGCTGTTGAAGCATGGAAGCATTCTGACTTCTTGTGCAAGAATTATATTCTGAATGGCTTGACTGATGCACTTTGTAATGTGTACAGTCTGAAAAAAAAACGGCCAAAGAAGTATGGGAGTCTTTGGACCATAAATACAAAATAGAAGATGCTGGTGCTAAGAAGTTCATAGTTGGACGGTTCATGAACTACAGAATGGTGGATTCTAAGACTGTAATTAGTCAAGTACAAGAACTGCAATTACTCATTCATGAAATTCATGCTGAAGGAATGGTAATTAGTGAGTCTTTCCAGGTAGCTGCAATCATAGAGATGCTACCCCCGACGTGGAATGACTTCAAGAACTATCTGAAGCACAAGCGTAAAGAGATGAGCGTTGAAGATCTTATTGTTCGACTTCGCATTGAGGAAGACAATAGAAGATCTGAGAAAAAGCTTTTTAACAAGTCTGTTGCCAAAGCAAATGTGGTAGAGCATGATAAAAGCTCCAAGAACAAGAAAACCAAGTCGGGGTTCAAGCTGGGGCCTAAGGGTGGAATTTTAAAGAAGCAGAAATTCCAAGGAAAATGTTTCAACTGTGACAAGGTGGGTCACAAGTCGGCAGATTGTAGGCTGCCAAAGAGAAACAAGAAGAAAGAGGCTAATGTGGTGGACACCATCACACAAGAAGTGTCAGACATCAGTCTCTCTGCCGTGGTCTCTGAAGTCAACATGGTGGACTCCAACCCAAAGGAGTGGTGGCCAGACACTGGGGCCACACGCCATGTCTGCTGTGATAGAGCTGTTTTGTTAAACTCGTACTGTCAGATTTTGGGGAGAAGCTATATATGAGCAACTCTGCCACATCTAAGATCAAGGGCCAAGGGATGGTGTTTCTAAAAATGACATCAGGCAAGGAAGTCAAGCTACAAAATGTGTTGTATGTGCCTGATATTCGAAAGAATCTCATTTCTGGAACTCTGCTGAGTTCACATGGCTTCAAGATGGTTTTTGAAGCTGATAAAATGGTTTTGTCTAAACATAGAATGTATGTGGGAAAGGGTTATATGAAAGATGGGATGTGGAAAATGAACGTAATGGCTGTTAAGCCCAATTCCATCAATATAATTAAAAAGTCTTCCACTTATATGCTTGAGTCTTCTAATTTATGGCATGGTAGACTAGGTCATGTTAATTATAATACTTTACGTAGATTAATTAACTTGAATCACATACCCACATTTAATATTGATCCCAAACACAAATGTGAAATATGTGTAGAGGCAAAACTAACGAGATCTTCATACCAAATGATTGATAGAAATACTGAGCCACTTGATTTGATACATAGCGATGTTTGTGATTTAAAATTTATTCAAACTAGAGGTGGGAATAAATATTTTGTTACATTCATAGATGATAGCACAAAATATTGCTATGTATATTTGCTTAAAAGTAAAGATGAAGTTATAGAGAAGTTTGCTCTCTATAAGCAAGAAGTTGAAAACCAACTTAATAAGAAAATTAAGATGGTAAGAAGTGACCGTGGTGGTGAATATGTAGAACCATTTAGTGAATTTTGTGCACAACATGGTATTATCCACGAAGTTATGCCACCCTATTCACCTCAGTCAAATGGTGTGGCTGAACGCAAAAATCGTACCTTAAAGGATATGATGAATGCGATGCTGATAAGTTCTAGATTGCCACAAAACATGTGGGGGGAAGCCATTTTATCGGCTAATTACCTTTTAAATAAGGTACCCCGAAAGAAAGAAGACAAGACCCCTTATGAATTGTGGAAAGCTAGAAAGCCTTCTTACAAATACTTGAGAGTGTGGGGGTGTCTTGCAAAGGTAATGATACCTACACCAAAAAAGATGAGAATAGGTCCAAAAACAGTTGATTGCATCTTCATTGGTTATGCCCACAACAGTAGTGCTTATCGATTTCTTGTGTATGAATCTAAAATCCCTGAAATTCACAATAACACGATAATGGAATCTAGGAATGCATCATTTTTTGAACATGTATTTCCTTGCAAATCCAAAGAGGATGGTCCAAGTTTATCTAAACGAACGTTTAAGACTATTGAAGAGAATAGTCAAGATCATCAAGAAGTTGAAACCGAATATGAAGAGGAAGAGCCTAGACGAAGCAAAAGGGCACGAACAGAAAAATCATTTGGACCTGACTTTCTGACCTACATGCTAGAGGCTGAACCTCAAACTTTTAAAGAAGCTGTAAGCTCATCGGAGGGTCCTTTATGGAAAGAAGCCATAAAGAGTGAAATTGATTCCATCATGCAGAATCATACTTGGGAATTAGTGGACCTTCCTCCAGGAAGTAAACCACTAGGTTCTAAATGGATTTTCAAACGTAAAATGAAAGCTGATGGAACAATTGACAAGTATAAGGCTAGACTTGTTATAAAAGGTTATAGACAAAAAGAAGGCCTTGATTACTTTGATACTTATTCTCCTGTAACGAGAATAACCTCCATAAGAATGATCATAGCGATTGCCGCTTTGCGAAATCTTGAAGTACATCAGATGGATGTAAAGACTGCTTTTCTTAATGGAGACCTTGAAGAGGAAATTTATATGAAACAACCAGAAGGTTGTATTGCTCCAAGACAAGAAAAGAAAGTCTGCAAATTGGTGAAGTCTTTGTATGGGCTTAAACAAGCACCAAAGCAATGGCATGAGAAATTTGACAATGTTATGATGTCAAATGGGTTCAAAATTAATGAGTGTGACAAGTGTGTTTATGTCAAAGGAACATATGATGGATATGTTATTCTTTGTCTGTATGTAGATGACATGCTAATCGTGGGTAGCAATGATCGGATGATCAAATCAACTAAAGATATGTTGAACTCTAGGTTTGACATGAAAGACATGGGACTTGCCGATGTGATTTTAAGAATCAAAATCAAAAGGTCGCCTAATGGACTCATCTTGAGCCAGTCACACTATGTGGACAAGATACTTGACAAATTTAGTAAAAATGACACTGGTGTGACCAGAACACCAATTGATACTAGTCAACATCTGTCCAAAAATAGAGGAGAAAGTATATCCCAGGTGGAATATGCTAGAGTGATAGACAGTTTAATGTACTTAATGAATTGTACAAGACCAGATATTGCCTATGCTGTAAGTAGTCTGAGTAGATTCACGAGTAATCCAGGAGATGATCACTGGAAAGCGATTGTTAGAGTACTCAGATACTTACGGTATACACGTAGTTATGGGCTACATTATACAAGAGATCCTGCAGTTCTTGAAGGGTATTCTGACGCAAGTTGGATATCTGATATACAGGATTCTAAAGCTACAAGTGGATACGTATTCACTTTGGGAGGCGCAGTAGTTTCATGGAAGTCTTCAAAGCTGTAACGCCCCTATGTGGGGGTTAACAGTTTTTAATGAGATAAAATAAAAATAAATAATAAAAGTAAAACCTTAAAAATAAAATTTACCCGGGACTTAAATGAAAACTCTCAACTCAAAAATAAAAATATAAACGATAAATAAACCACAGTTTTAATGTAGCACCTTAAATTTAATAATATAAACTGTTGTCATCATCATTTTAACCCTCAACACATTGTAATACAGTCACAGAAAGTAACAATTGATGCTTACATTATCATGAAGAACATTCTCAACGATTGAAGCAGTCCCAATGTAATATAGCTACATCACTTCCTCAACTATATTTCTCGTAGCCACCTCACACTTAGTGAGTCCTGAAAAGATAAAAATATAAGGGAATGAGCGACACTATGCTCAGTAGAGAAAGCCATTACTCACCTTTAGGTTTTTATCATTACCACATTAAAATCTGCATGGTCAGTAAGTTACATCATATTCCAGATTATGAGGTTTATTATGATCACATCTTATGGATACCGTAGTTAATCATTACCAAGTGTCATAATTACACATTTATACAAATATTAACAATCATCATTGTTCCTAGGTATCCATGTTAAATTGAGTATCACTCAACTCATCGAAACCCAAATGAGCGCACTTGATCACCCTATAAACATTCCAAGGGTGTTCCGGTGAGGGGACATCAAGCCCCGAGTCCTCACCAAGTCGATTCCTGTACAGTGTGTTCTGGGACTTTCAACCCAAGGAAGCGTCATCGCCTTCCCCCTACTTTACCTTTTAGGGTATTCATGCCCAAGGACGTAACCGTCGCCCTTTTCATGTCTCACAATTTCTCTATATTAAATCATTATTAATAGAGTTAATTTTTCTAACCATGCTTCTCAATTTATAACATGTGTCAATTCATTATGTTCCTCGCCGTACAATACAAGACGAGTCCATGTCATAGTTTCATATGTGATACACATATAATATCAGTTCAACATAGATATATATATATTGCGGCAAAACAATCAATTTTAATTCTATAAAAACCTCACAAAAGATGAGTAATAGAATCCCTACCTTTTAAGCTTATCAACAGTCTCTTAATCCTGGAATCAATTAACGTTAGCTCCATACTCCCTTGATCCTAAGGCGTGCATAAGGACAATTAAAACTAAAGCACAACATACAACTACATTCATAAAATTTATTTTAATTTAATCTTAGAATTTCAAGAAATAACCACTGCCCATAGAGGTATTATAAAGTTTAACAATATAAATTTTCTGTCTAGGGCATATACACTTAGACTTCATACATATGCTCCAAAATAGCAACAAACATATACTTAGGTTTAAGAACGTAAATTTGAATAATCCTTTAGTATAAAAGAAAATTTATAAATGAAAGACTAAATTTGTTCATAAGATTCTAACCTCGGATTATGGTTAGTTGGAAGCTTGAAATGGCTTCAAAACAGGTTCCTTTACTTCGATATGACTGAAATTCTTGCTCAAATGGAGGTGATGGTAGCTGATTTTTATGGCTGCCTTGAAGAAGTTCTCTAAGTATTTTGCTTCAGCAAAGAAATAAGAAGAAGAGTGTGGGAACCGTGGAAGAGAAAGGAAGAAAATATGAAGTCTTTGAAGAGAAGTGATAGAAACAATTATAGAGGAGACATGTTGAAGCATGTCACGGAGGAAATAAAGAAAATGAGGGTCAAGAGTAGTTGGAAAAGATATCCTTATGTCTCATCTAAAGACTTTAACACATATAATGCCAATATGACATTTTTGAGATTTATTAGAAGTTCTAAGGCTTTTTAGTAATCATACTAAATAAATATAGGAGAATTTTAGAAAATTTAAAAATAGATAAAAATAAATATTATAAAATAAATTTAAATGAAGCAATTTTTTTTATACATTAAAAATTAATTTAATTACCTCAATACCCGTTAGGAGAATAACGGGTGTCACAGCTCTACCCCCCTTAAAGAAATTTCGTCCTCGAAATTTCAATTCTAGCAATACTAGTAAAAATTATGATTCCACTATGATTCCAATTCTGAGTCTAAACCGTTAATGTTATTTGTCCTCAAAATTTAAGTTATCGTATTTCCACTTATTTACTTGCATAATAAATCTTACTCCTAAATCCCTCAATAAGAGTATTTCTGACAAGTTTCAACTTATAACACCGTATAATAGTCTAAGAATCTGATCAGGCATACATATTGACCATATCATGATTCCAGTCCTTCATTGTCCATGGACTGTGATTTACAATCACATTTAAGGAGATTGCCAGAGAAATTTTATATACTTCATCTTTAGGTTCCTTTTCCTTTTTGAGTAAGGAAAAGTCAAATATATTTGATTTCATACCTCAACTAATAAACTAAAACATAATCATAAAACATATATCACAAACACTTATATTCAAAACCATACATTAAACTTACTCATAGAGATATTAAACGGAATCTCAGAGTTGCAAACATACCCGACATATTTTTCATTAAACAGCTATCCTCATGACACAAACATTCAACCCAAATAATATACTCATATTTCATATGGAATATCCCCATAACTGACTCTGGTACTTCCACATAATATTAACAGAATATTACACATTACAAACATAATACGGATACGTTTCGAGAGTACAAGGCACTCCGTATACCAGCTATCCATATCATGCATGCTTAGAGGATACAAAAACATCGATAAACAAAAGATCGGACCTTAAGAAGGATGCGTTTCGAGAGCATCAAGTACTCCGTATCCAGTCATCCCGGCATTAGGCTCAATGAATCTAAAAGATTGAACAACAACGTACCACAAGAAACACAGAATACAAGGCAAACGGTTATTCGTAACACACGAAATACGGACACACATGCCTACATGCCAAAGATAAAACAAAAAGATTACAGATGGAGATTCAAATCAATTGGCCGCTCCCGGCTTTCCCTTTCCCATTCAAGCTTGGATGTTGCAGTGTCGGATTCTGGATGTATGATTTGCATTTTATCTATCAATTCCTCAGCTGTTGAAGCAGTGACAAAGATTTGTCTCTCCGATTCTGTAGTGATGTTTTCTTCCACAGCGTAATCTAGAAATTTCAAAAGACCGTCATAAAAACCCTTTACGTTCAGCAGTCCCAAAGGTTTGGAATAAAAGCCCAACAATTGCCCACAAGCAACTATAAATATTTCCTCAAGAGTACCTAGACCACCAGGTAATGCTATAAAAGCATCAGAATTATAGATTATGTCTTTAAAATTTTTAGGGATACTCCTGACTCCTTCTCCCTTACCTATGGCTTCCTTACAAAGGTTTCCTTCAACTGGAATATGAGGCCAAATTCTTACATCAGTAGCGTCGCTAGACCTAGCTGCTAGTGCCATATTTACCATCATTTTTATACTACCACCCCCATAGATTATGTTAATCTTTTTGCGTGCTAGGACTTGCCCTAAGTGATTTGCAGCTTCTAAATAAGCTCTATCTTTTCCAAGGCTGGAACCACAAAAGACACAGACATTCTTTATTTTCTTCGTGGACTGGGAGGTAGACATATTTGGTTTATAGAAGTGGTTGCTTAATGTCTGCTCCACTTAGACTTCGGGTTCTACATGAGATTTTAAAGATGAGAAATATACAAAAAGGGCTAAAGAGATAGACGAGTAGGTAATGAAAAAGTAATCCAAAGATTTAAACAAAATCTTGTGCGGATAAGAAAGTAAGATAAGGTGATTGATAGTTTATAGAAAATCTGATTCACTTTTTGAAAAAGATTAGACTCTAATTGTATAACTTTTGACAATTGAGAACAATTCGACAAAAGACCCTCATGACACAACTGTAGACTTTTTGACAAATATACACCAAGTCTAGAAATTTAATATAAACGACAAATACTGTAGAACTTTTGAAATTTGAGACACAAATCTTGAAATATCTGGATAAGCTTTTCAAAATTCAAACATATTACTGTACCGTATGTGACGTGTCTGATAAGATAATATATTTTATTATATATATATTTAAGAAAATCATAAATTAAATAAGATATTAACACTTACTGTATCAATCTAATAATCACAATTATTTCAAACACAAAAGCAAATATTTTGAGTAAAAGAAAAACACAAACTGTTGAACATCAGCTAAAACTGCTTCAAATAAGTAAAGACTAAATAACCTTTATAGAGCGATGACTTATTCCCCATCCAGTTTTCTTATGGCTTGGCAAACAGGATCTAGAAATACCATATTCCTGAGGCGTTGTCTTTCTGTATAAAATTTAGGTCAGAGTTTAAAAATAGCTCCTTGAACATATCCACTAGGGTGACCGTGGAGAGGAGGATGGATGCTATCCAAGTTCTCCTTTGAAAGTCCATCCCTACAAAACCTTATTTTATCCTCTCTATTCGTAGACATATAACCAGGTGAAGTACATTTACCGTTACAATTTTGTCTTCCACATTTGTTACAAGCGACCACGATGGCACGAGCTCTTCTTTTCATTGCACTTCGACTGGTACCTGTTCCTGGTAAACCGACATCTTGACTAAAGTCACTCGGACGGATCTTCCCCTCTATCAACATTCTCACATCACAAGGGATACCAAAACGCATAAGAATCCACAACCGAGTAATTCTAGCCTTATATTTCTTTCTGAGAATCTTTTGGGAGAGTGATGGGAAATACTTTCTCATGTGTTGGTACTTTGGGTCCATGATGAGATGAAAGAAGAGTAAATAGAAAGGAAAAATTAAGATAGTAAATTGCAGAATCCTAGAATTCCTTCTTCTTTTAGAGAAAAAGAAGAATTTCTAATGAAAAAGAAGAGGATTTGCGATTTAGAGAGAAAATAACAAATTAAGAGAGAAAAAGTGAACTCGGAGAAATAAACTCTTATGCACAGTAAACGTATATGTAAACAATAATTAAACCACTGTATATGACACGTATAGAAACCACGTGGGAGAGACAGTGTGAATCAAACTGATTTAAGATTTGAACTAGGCCCAAATGTTCTTAGTTGAAAATGGTCAGGTTGTTTCGGGCCTTAACACATTTAGAACAAGTTAAATAACAAACATAAAATTGAAAACCAATTTGTATAAATCTTAAACCCAATTTAAAGCCCACTATAGATAAAGTTAATTATGAACAACAAATCTAATTTAACGACAACAAGGATCTTCCTGAATGATATTTAAAATCATTTCATAACAACATAATCTTCCAGCAACTCGAATAATTTTGTTTTAATCAAAACCTTATTGAACAATACATACACCCATATGTTATTCATAATACTTAACATCTATCAATGGATTCATCATCATTGCTACCAAGGGTTTAGAATGTGACTAACCTTGAAATCAATACGATTTACGTCTTTCAACGTAGACCATATCAACGAACAAAGACACTTGATGTTACTACTTAAGAACATCTACAATCCTCACAATTCTACTCATACAATATATAATTTTCTCATATAACAAAATCTTAGGTAACCAAAAGATTCACTGATACACTTAAATACAATGTACGTAACGAAATATTCCAATTTTGAGATTCATGCATTCTAGACTTTACACAGTCTCAACAGACCAAAAGTCTAACATTTATCTCTCTCAAGATTCAATACCATGATTCCCAACTTATATCATATTCCTCAAATAAATAGAACTTTTAAGAAAAGATATTGACACTTATGTGTTCCATCGAATCCACACATAATCATTACTTGGGTTTGAATCAATTACGAAAAAATTTGGCATATCTATGTCAAACTTTAAAATCAATAAATCAAGCCTTATATTTCTTATTGTTTTTCACGAGACAAAAGGCTCTTAAATCCTCGTATCTATATGAATTTCTCATCGTTTATACGAATTAAATATGCTTATAGATCCAAATATTATACGAATCTCTCATAAGCATTCTACTTATAAACTCATTTCATATAATTATCATTCCCTTATAACTATTAATACTTTCCTTCTATAAAATTATTGTACTCATATAACTATTGATATTTTCATTCTATGGCCTTTCCATGTTACATCCTTCTAGACTGTATAAATCAATGTGAAGGTTCATTTTGATGATGACACTGAAAATTCAACTTCAAAACCATCTCAAAAATATATTTTTTTAAAGTGGTGCTACACTCCCTAGGTTAACCGAACCTAGGCTCTGATACCAAAAATTCTGTAACGCCCCTATGTGGGGGTTAACAGTTTTTAATGAGATAAAATAAAAATAAATAATAAAAGTAAAACCTTAAAAATAAAATTTACCCGGGACTTAAATGAAAACTCTCAACTCAAAAATAAAAATATAAACGATAAATAAACCACAGTTTTAATGTAGCACCTTAAATTTAATAATATAAACTGTTGTCATCATCATTTTAACCCTCAACACATTGTAATACAGTCACAGAAAGTAACAATTGATGCTTACATTATCATGAAGAACATTCTCAACGATTGAAGCAGTCCCAATGTAATATAGCTACATCACTTCCTCAACTATATTTCTCGTAGCCACCTCACACTTAGTGAGTCCTGAAAAGATAAAAATATAAGGGAATGAGCGACACTATGCTCAGTAGAGAAAGCCATTACTCACCTTTAGGTTTTTATCATTACCACATTAAAATCTGCATGGTCAGTAAGTCACATCATATTCCAGATTATGAGGTTTATTATGATCACATCTTATGGATACCGTAGTTAATCATTACCAAGTGTCATAATTACACATTTATACAAATATTATCAATCATCATTGTTCCTAGGTATCCATGTTAAATTGAGTATCACTCAACTCATCGAAACCCAAATGAGCGCACTTGATCACCCTATAAACATTCCAAGGGTGTTCCGGTGAGGGGACATCAAGCCCCGAGTCCTCACCAAGTCGATTCCTGTACAGTGTGTTCTGGGACTTTCAACCCAAGGAAGCGTCATCGCCTTCCCCCTACTTTACCTTTTAGGGTATTCATGCCCAAGGACGTAACCGTCGCCCTTTTCATGTCTCACAATTTCTCTATATTAAATCATTATTAATAGAGTTAATTTTTCTAACCATGCTTCTCAATTTATAACATGTGTCAATTCATTATGTTCCTCGCCGTACAATACAAGACGAGTCCATGTCATAGTTTCATATGTGATACACATATAATATCAGTTCAACATAGATATATATATATTGCGGCAAAACAATCAATTTTAATTCTATAAAAACCTCACAAAAGATGAGTAATAGAATCCCTACCTTTTAAGCTTATCAACAGTCTCTTAATCCTGGAATCAATTAACGTTAGCTCCATACTCCCTTGATCCTAAGGCGTGCATAAGGACAATTAAAACTAAAGCACAACATACAACTACATTCATAAAATTTATTTTAATTTAATCTTAGAATTTCAAGAAATAACCACTGCCCATAGAGGTATTATAAAGTTTAACAATATAAATTTTCTGTCTAGGGCATATACACTTAGACTTCATACATATGCTCCAAAATAGCAACAAACATATACTTAGGTTTAAGAACGTAAATTTGAATAATCCTTTAGTATAAAAGAAAATTTATAAATGAAAGACTAAATTTGTTCATAAGATTCTAACCTCGGATTATGGTTAGTTGGAAGCTTGAAATGGCTTCAAAACAGGTTCCTTTACTTCGATATGACTGAAATTCTTGCTCAAATGGAGGTGATGGTAGCTGATTTTTATGGCTGCCTTGAAGAAGTTCTCTAAGTATTTTGCTTCAGCAAAGAAATAAGAAGAAGAGTGTGGGAACCGTGGAAGAGAAAGGAAGAAAATATGAAGTCTTTGAAGAGAAGTGATAGAAACAATTATAGAGGAGACATGTTGAAGCATGTCACGGAGGAAATAAAGAAAATGAGGGTCAAGAGTAGTTGGAAAAGATATCCTTATGTCTCATCTAAAGACTTTAACACATATAATGCCAATATGACATTTTTGAGATTTATTAGAAGTTCTAAGGCTTTTTAGTAATCATACTAAATAAATATAGGAGAATTTTAGAAAATTTAAAAATAGATAAAAATAAATATTATAAAATAAATTTAAATGAAGCAATTTTTTTTTATACATTAAAAATTAATTTAATTACCTCAATACCCGTTAGGAGAATAACGGGTGTCACAAAAGCAGACGGTAATAACCAGATCTACTATGGAATCTGAATTTGTTGCTTTGGATAAAAGCGGTGAAGAAGCTGAATGGCTAAGGAATTTCTTGGATGATATCCCTGAATGGCCTAAACCTATGCCTGCAATATGCATACATTGTGATAATCAGTCTGCTATTGGCAGGGCACAGAATGTGATGTACAATGGTAAGTCGAGGCATATACGTCGTCGACATAATACCGTTAGACAACTAATCTCAACTGGAGGCATGACAATAAACTATGTAAGGTTTAAAGAAAATATTGCGGATCCGTTAACCAAAGGACTGAATAGAGATCAAGTTGAGAAAACATCAAGAGGAATGGGACTTAAGCCCATAAAGAATAGGTCAAAACAGTGGAAACCCAACCTTGTTGACTGGAGATCCCAAGATCTAGGTTCAATGGGATAACTAAGCTGAATAGACTAAGTAAGATCACTGTGGGGGTTACCCCAACCCATTCCTATAATAAAACAGTGATACCCGTAGGGAAAGGTTAAGCAGTTTGCTTTTAATGATTCTTACGCGTCGAATACGTTGAGAATTCGAGCGGAGTAATACGGGTTACTCATAAGTAAGAAATCACCTATGTGAGAGAGAAGTGGGGCCGCTTCAAAGGAGAATTGCTAGGGCTCAATTCTTTAGAAGCTCTTGCAGAACCAGGGAGATGTTCATGGCCAAAATGAACACAACTATGAGAACTGAAACTGTGTTAGGAAAATATCTGTGTGAGGTATGTTATCGTTTACACAAATGGCAGAACAGTTCAAGGACATCGCGTCTACTAGTCAGCCAGTAAAGTAAACATACTTTCACAAGGGAAGGTTCAAGGGTTAACGCCTACCTATCCTATGTAGATATTAACCGTAGAACTCTATCATCGTGTAGTGTCATTGTTTTTCCTCTGTAGTTTGTCAATTTCATTCATGTGGGGGATTGTTAGAAAAATGGCAATTGGATGAATGAGAAATTGATGCTCATTGGTGGAGATTAATGGAGGTCATAAACCCCATGTTGTAACACCCAAAGGTATGGATTAATAGGTGATTATGAGCTTCATAATCATGGAAAATAGAGGGTTACAACCAATGGTTTAATGGGAGATAATGAGCACCATTATCATGGAAAATGGAGGGTTACAACCAATGGTTTAATGGGAGATAATGAGCACCATTATCATGGAAAATGGAAGGTTGCAACCAATGTCATTATGCACATAAATTCTGAATAATGCTCATTATAATGTGGATTGTAACATCTATTTTCTAAGCCTATATAATGAACTCTCCTCCACATGTTTGAGATACACACAATTGCATAAAATTTGCACTCACCAAGTCATAGAGTCTTTCCTTTGTTTTTCAAATTCCATCTATTTTTGTTGTAGTCATTTTTGGTGATAGAAGGAAAAAACAGTTTCAAGTTCGCCGGAAACGGTATCCGATAGTGCTGAAGATTCCGTTGTTAGTCGTTGTATCCTGGGAGACAGACGTCCATCAAATCCTCGTGCACAACAGGAGGGGACGAATCTGTTTTAAGGAAAGCGTGACCTAAACGTGCCTCGACCATTTTTCTATCTAATTTTCACGTTACGTTGCTTCAATTGAAGGTTTTGTTGTATCTGTTTTCCTTATTTTCTATTTTTTTTTTCTTTCAATTGTAACCTGTTCATATTATTCATTTTATTCAGATTACATGCTATATTTAATTACAAGAATCTCATATTATCTGTCAACTTTTTTTTTTCTTCTTCTTTTGGATGTAAAGAAATCTATTTACTGGTATTCATTTGTTACATTATTTGGTTTTTGAAAAAAAAAATTGCTAGATAGTTTATGATTTTAATCTTTTTACCCCCCTCTCCTATAGCAGTGGTGCCTGAAATTTTATGGCTGCAAGAATTTTTTTTTTCTCACCAAGCCATTAGATTCATTTTTTTTTTTTATCAACTTCCTTTTTCTTATAATTTATTTTCTTGCTGGTTGTTTTTGTTATTTTGTGACCCAAAATCTTTGGCAGTAAGGCAGCGCCGCGGCGCTTGAAAGCAGGGCCGCGGCGCTCCAATCCGGAAACCAGCGCCGCAGTGCTAGAAAAGCAGCGCCGCGGCGCTCCAATGCGGCCTGATAGTGTATTTTGCGTTTTTACGCATTTTTGGGTTATTTTGGGCTAGGGTTTGAGTCCCCATACATATAAATACATCATATTCTCCATAGTTCATAGTGAGTCACATTAGAGAGACACATTAGAGAGTCACAAATTTTCATAGAGATCATAGTATTGAGAGTAATACAAAGAGCTCAGTCTTGTGAGTTTGTGAGTGATTGAATAAGTGAATTTCTGTATTTGAGCGCTCTAAACACCGTTGTTATTTCCTTTTGTGATTAGTGAATTGCTTCTCCTCTGCCCGTGGTTTTTTCACCCTTCATTAGGGTTTTTCTACGTAAATCTTGTGTGCAATTTCTCTCTATTTCTTGTTGCTTATTGCTTTGATTTCTAACAAGTGGTATCAGAGCTTTGGCTTTGATTTGCAATGGCAACCATGAAATTCGATATTCCGCTGCTGGATCGTACAACGAGGTTTTCTCTATGGCAAGTGAAGATGCGGGCTGTTCTGGCGCAGATGGACCTTGATGATGCGCTATTGGGTTTCGATAAGATGCCCTCATCATGGTCGAAAGAGGAAAAGGAGCGTAAGGACCGAAAGGCTCTGTCCCAAATACACCTTCATCTGTCGAATCAGATTTTACAGGATGTACTGAAGGAGAAGACTGTTGCTGCTTTGTGGCTCAAGCTGGAGCAATTATGCATGACCAAGAGTCTTACTAGCAAACTTCATTTAAAGCAGCGTCTATACTCTCACCGAATGTCTGAAGGTACGTCTCTTGAGGATCACTTAACTGTGTTTAAGGAGATTGTGTCTGATTTGGAGGCTATGGAAGTTAAGTATGATGAAGAAGACCTTGGGTTAATTTTATTATGTTCACTGTCTTCATCATATGCCACATTTAGGGATACTATCTTGTATAGTCGGGACACTCGTACCCTAGATGAGGTTTATGAGGCTTTATTTTCTAAAGAAAAGATGAAGCAGTTAGTTACTGGATCTGAAACACAAGGAGAGGGTCTAGTTGTCAGAGGTAGAACCCAAGAGAGAAGTTCTGGGACTGAGATTAGAGGTAGGTCTAAATCCAGAAATAAGGAGAAGTACTGTAACTATTGCAAGAGGAAAGGGCACATTAAAACTGAGTGTTATAAGCTGTAGAATAAAAACAAGAGGGCTGAAAATCAGAAGGGGAAGAAACCAGATGCTGGTGAGGCTAGTGTCGTTGAAGAAGGCTCTGGTGGTGAGCTTTTGGTAATTTCTGATGGTGATTCTAAACCCTATGAGGATTAGGTTCTTGACTCTGCATGTACGTTTCATATGTGTCACAACCAGGACTGGTTTTCAACATATGAAATGGTTCCTACGGGCTCTATTTTGATGGGAAACAACGCCCCATGCAAAGTTGCTGGTATTGGTACTGTCAGAATTAAAATGCATGATGGCATAGTGAGGACACTAGGTGATGTGAGGCATGTCCCCGATCTTAAGAGGAATTTAATTTCCTTAGGTACACTTGATGCTAAAGGGTACAAGTACACCGGTGAAGGTGGAGTTTTGAAAGTCAGTAAAGGCACTCTTGTGATGATGAAAGCGCAAAAGAAGACTGCTAGTTTGTATGTTCTGCAGGGTACTACAGTAGTTGATGATGCAAAAGTTACTACTTCCACTATGTCTGATGATGATCTCACTAAGGTATGGCATATGCGACTGGGGCATATGAGTGAGCTTGGGATGGCAGAGCTGAGTAAGCGAGGGCTCCTTAATGGACAGTGCACAGGAAAGATGGAGTTTTGTGAGCACTGTGTTTTTGGAAAGCAGAAGAGAGTTCGATTTGGCAAAGGCATTCACAACACAAAAGATATTTTGGAGTATGTTCATTCTGACCTTTGGGGACCGTCTACTGTTTCTTCTTATGGTGGTGCTAGTTATATGCTTACCATTATTGATGACTATTCCAGAAAGTTGTGGACATTCTTTTTGAAGCAGAAGAATGATGTCTTTGCTACATTCAAAGATTGGAAGACCATGATAGAAAAGCAAACCGGTAAGCCAGTTAAACGTCTCCGCACTGATAATGGCTTGGAGTTTTGTTCGAATGAATTTAATTCCTTCTGTAAATCAGAGGAAATTCTGAGGGACTTAACAGTCCGACGTACTCCGCAGCAAAATGGTGTGGCCGAGAGAATGAACAAGACGTTGATAGAGAAAGTGCGCTGCATACTCTCTAATGATGGGCTACCTAAGTCATTTTGGGCTGAAGCCGCTTCTACAGTTTGCTATTTGGTCAATCGCTCTCCTTCCATCGCTATTAACAAGAAGACACCACAAGAGATGTGGTCAGGAGAACCTGCAAATTACTCAAATTTAAGAATTTTTGGCTGTCCTACTTATGCTCATGTTGACAATGGAAAATTGGAGCCTAGATCCATGAAGTGTATATTTCTTGGTTACAAGCCTGGTGTTAAAGGCTATAAGTTATGGTGCCCGGAAACCAAGAAAGTTATTATCAGTAGAGATGTTGTGTTTGATGAGACTTCCATGTTACGTGGGACATCTACTACAGGGTCTAGTGATGTTGATCGGGATAGATCTAGCAAACAGGTGGAGTTTCAAATAGAGACAAGTACATCATTCGATTCTACTTCCCAGTCAAGTTCAGAGAGTCAAGGCGATAGTGCTTCCCCATCGCCATCACTACCGCCACCACAATACTCTATTGCTAAGGATAGGCCGAGGAGAGATGTTAGGCCTCCACAGAGATATGCTGAGGCCGACTTGGTGGCTTATGCTTTATCAGTGGCAGAAGGTATTGAGTCTGGTGAAGAACCTTCTACCTATTCAGAGGCGGTTAATTCAGTTGACTCTGGCAAGTGGATGATTGCTATGCAGGAGGAGATGGAATCCCTACATAAGAGTGGCACATGAGATTTGGTGAAGTTACCCAAAGGGAAGAAAGTTGTTCGCTGTAAATGGGTATTTAAAAGAAAAGAAGGCACACCAGGAGTTGAAGATGCTAGGTACAAGGCTAGACTGGTTGCAAAAGGATACAGTCAGGTTCCAGGTGTTGACTTTACAGATGTATTTTCTCTTGTGGTTAAGCATAGCTCAATTCGAGCCTTGCTTTGTATTGTGGCCACTTATGATCTTGAGCTTGAGTAGTTAGATGTGAAGACTGCATTTTTGCATGGAGAGCTCGACGAAGACATTTACATGCAGCAACCCGAGGGTTTCATTGTTACAGGTAAAGAAGACTATGTTTGCTCGTTGAAAAAGTCTCTTTACGGTTTGAAACAGTCTTCTAGGCAGTGGTATAAGAGGTTCGACTCATTTATGATCGCTCATGAGTTTAAGAGGAGTAGCTATGACAGTTGTGTCTACTTCAAGAAGGGTGATGATGGGTCCTTTGTTTATTTACTCTTATATGTTGATGATATGTTGATTGTTGCTAAGGATAATGGAGAGATTATGAAGTTAAAGGCTCAACTCAATAGAGAGTTTGAGATGAAGGACTTGGGAGCTGCCAAGAAGATTCTCGGCATGGAGATTTTGAGAAATAGAAAGGCAGGTAAGCTTTATCTGAGTCAGAAAGGCTATATTGAAAAAGTTTTGCATAGATTCAACATGCAGAAAGCAAAACCAGTGAGCACTCCATTAGCAGCACATTTCAGACTTTCAGCTGCGTTAGCTCCACAGTCAGATGATGAGATTGAGTACATGTCACGTGTTCCATACTCTAGTGCAGTAGGTTCCCTCATGCATGCTATGGTATGTTCTCGCCCAGATTTATCATATGCAGTTAGTGCAGTGAGTAGGTACATGGCTAATCCAGGTAAAGAGCACTAGAAAGCGGTGCAATGGATCCTCAGATATTTGTGTGGTACTACTGACGTTTGTTTGCACTTTGGGAGGACTAGAGATGGTGTTTTGGGATATATTGATTCTGATTATGCTGGAGACTTAGATAAGAGGAGGTCACTTACTGGGTATGTGTTTACAGTTGGTGGTTGTGCTATCAGTTGGAAGGCTACCTTGCAGGCTACTGTTGCTTTGTCTACTACTGAGGCTGAATATATGGCTATTACAGAGGCTTTCAAAGAAGCTATTTGGTTGAAGGGCCTATTTGGAGAACTCAGTGAAGATTTGAAGACTTCTGTGGTGATGTGTGACAGTCAGAGTGCTATTTTTCTCACTAAAGATCAAATGTTTCATGAGAGGACGAAGCACATTGACGTTCATTATCACTTTGTTCATGATATTGTTGCTCGTGGTGATATTGTTGTGAGCAAAATCAGTACGCATGATAATCCTGCCGATATGATGACTAAGTCGTTACCTACAGCTAAGTTTGAGCATTGCTTGAACTTGGTTGGAGTTCATGCTCGTGCCGGTTAGTTGCCCGTTGGGGCTTTGTGGAAGAGGTGGAGAATTCGGTTAATCACATGTTGGAGTTCTTTATGGTGGATTTTGTGTCAAGGTGGAGATTGTTATTTTGTGACCCAAAATCTTTGGCAGTAAGGCAGCGCTGCGGCGCTTGAAAGCAGGGCCGCGGCGCTCCAATCCGGAAACCAACGCCGCGGTGCTCCAATGCGGCCTGATAGTGTATTTTGCATTTTTACGCGTTTTTGGGTTATTTTGGGCTAGGGTTTGAGTCCCCATACATATAAATACATCATATTCTCCATAGTTCATAGTGAGTCACATTAGAGAGACACATTAGAGAGTCACAAATTTTCATAGAGATCATAGTATTGAGAGTGATACAAAGAGCTCAGTCTTGTGAGTTTGTGAGTGATTGAGTAAGTGAATTTCTGTATTTGAGCACTCTAAACACCGTTGTAATTTCCTTTTGTGATTAGTGAATTGCTTCTCCTCTGCCCGTGGTTTTTTCACCCTTCATTAGGGTTTTTCCACGTAAATCTTGTGTGCAATTTTCTCTCTATTTCTTGTTGCTTATTGCTTTGATTTCTAACAGTTTTTGTCAAGATATGAAATATGTCAATAATTTTTGATATATAATCAGTAACTGGTCCTCAAATACAAATATTTGAGGAGAAACTCATGGATGTTATTAATGTACTTTTTCAGGTGAAACAAACAGAAAATCTCTTGAAGCCATGGTGGGTACTTCAATTCTAGTCTTTATCTCTCCTTTTCCATTTACCTCAAAACTAATGAGTGAACTGTGCTTAATTAAATATGTTAATACTTTTTTTTCCTTCTAATATTTTTGTAATTTCCAGGTGAAGAACACAGGGAAGGAGTCTTTGCAACGGGGTAATTAAAGTGTTTGTTACAAGTTTCTCTCTCTTATAGAAAAGATGAACTCTTTAATTCTTTCCACTTGCAGGGCTAGCTGCAGGAGTGTATTCAGGTCTCACTTATGGACTGAAGGAGGCTCGTGGGGCCCATGATTGGGCACTAAAATATATGCTTCCTTTCTTTCATTGTATATGAAGATGAACAATATGTATGATCATTATCAGACGGCTTATATCCTTTCTTTGATTCGTTATCTTGGATCTTTATATAAGAATTACCATTTCTTTGTTGCTTACAAAAAAGAATCACTAGTGGTCCTGTAATAATCTTTTTTTTTTCTTTTTCATTTACACATATTGAGAAATGATTATGTGACAATGAATTGTTAGACACATTATTATGAGACGTATATTATACCAAACACATTTTGCTACTGTGATGATATACTACTAATGATGATAAATAATAAGAGTTTTAATTTTAATTTTGTGGTTTATTATTTTGTTGCAGAAAAACAGTGCAGTTGCAGGAGCACTGACAGGCGCGGCATTGGCTCTGACATCAGAGGACACCACACATGAGCAAGTTGTGCATTGTGCCATAACTGGAGCTGCCATTTCCACTGCTGCTAATCTTCTCTCTGGCATATTCTAATTATCATAATATCATATATTTTCTGTCTATAAATTTTAACTTGTTTGTAATAGGAAAAATCTGTCTAGTAGTTTTGCTTAATTAACCAACTCTATTTTGATGGGATTTCTTTTGAGCTATTTAATTTGTTGTTATGTTGAAGTTGGATTTGTTTTGTTGTCTTGAATAGGATTCTTGGAATTCCCCTTGCATCGTCAGAAATACATAAAATGGCATGATTTTAACGGATTAAACGACATGAAACGTAAAAGAAGAGATCCAACCCCTTGCGTTGTCAAAAATACATAAAGTGGCATGATTTTAACAGATTAAACGACATGAAACGTAAGAGAAGAGAAACGACTTCGTTGAGGTTTGCACAACATGAAACATGAGAAACGACACGTCGTGAGGTCGTGGGAAAAGGGACAACCTCAAGCTCGAGAGGTAACACGTCGCTTGGTGGATGGGGAACGGGCAAGTTTGGAAACGACAGGTTGTTTGGTGGTTGAAAAGGGAGGAGGCATTCAACTCAACAAGTAATACGACACGTCGTTAGGTAGTGGAGATACAGGTGTTTTGGTGGTTGAAAATGAACAGCGACACGTCGTTAGGTCGTGGAAAGATGAAGAACAACGTCAAACCATAGGACTACACGTGGTTTGGTAATTGGAAAATCACAAGAACGCGAGCAGGGGAACTCAAGACGCGACACGTCGCATGGTGGTTAAAAAGAGAGGAACGACATTCAACTAAAAAACGACACGATAATAATCAACAAAGAAAATATAAACGACACACAATTAAAAAAAAGCACGTCGTTTGGTCGTTGAAGAATGACAGGACGACATCAAACTTCGCTCTTCCTTTGGTGGCTTTAAAGGGAGATAATTTTAGAATGCCATGGCTAACCAAAAAAAAAAAAAAAGAAAAAGCTTTGCAGTTTTCCAACGTGGCTTTTGGTCGTATGATCAACATGGTGTAACTGTTATATTTGTCAGCAAACGGTTTCACTTTTTAAACCAATTTAATTTTTATAACAGCGTTACATAAATTGTCTCACATTATGTTTTCATTAAACCATATTAATTTGGTAACTGAATATTCTTGTTATTTATTTCCTTGATGGGAGGAAATGAGTGGAGTAGAGAAAACCAAAAAAGTTTTTCACGTTCAGTTTTTTGTGAAACAAAAACTTGGGTCCCCAAGTCCGAAAATTCTCTAAAGTACCAACACCATCAATTGAGCTTTTTGGAGGACTTGGAAGCTCTCAAGTGTAGGTAATCACGGTACACCGTTGGAATTCTCAGGTGCAATGGCCGGAGGTAACAAAATGTTTTCACGCTTCTGTTTACGTTTTCGATTTTAATATGTATATAGTTTTACATGTTAGAATTGTTTTATGTTCTTTACACATGGAGAAAGGTTTCACGTAAAGTCTAGGTAGTTTTCCAATTGTGACAGTCACTCTCTCCCCAGGTCAACTTCAAAACTATTAAACAGGCAAAAAAAAAAAAAAAAAGATAACAGTGACAAACTTTACTAACTTAAATGCCAAAAAAGGGACTTTTTTTTAAAAAAAAAAAAAGGAGGGACAGACTCTAATAGGGTGCCATCCATTTTTGTCATTGTGAGTATTTGATCTCAATTAAAAAATAAAAATAGGGAGAATGCACTATCCAACTTTATCTTTGAGGGTAGAAATGAAAGAAAAAAAAAAAGAGAATCGGGGAAAAAAAAAAAAGAGAAATAAAAGAAAAGACCAATATTGGGAAAGTAAGTTCTTTACTTAGTTTGGCATTCTTCACTTTTTTGGGAGGTGATAATGCTCCAAAAAAAAAAGGTAACAATACTTATCTTCATATTTTTTTTTTGTTTCCTGTTTTGGGAAAAAACCTCATATTGATTTATTTATTTATTTGAAAATGCAATTCTAGAAATTTGAAAAATAAATTTTAAATAAAGATAGAGGGATAAAGTAACGAGTGGAATTAAACAACTGCAGACGTGCCTATTGGAGCTCTTTCAAATTTTGATATCAAAAGAAGATTTTGATTTCCGATTTGCCAAATTTGAAATACTTTTCTTATCTTTTTCATATAATCCTATTTCTATGTGAAGGGTTTAAATTTAAAACGGGAAGCTTATCCAACAACTTTTTTGCCTATAAATATGTTGCTAAGGATTCATACTTTTTCATTAACCCTCTCTTCTCTTCTCCTCTCCTGGTGTCTGGTTGAAGATGAAGATGCATTACAGTAAGTTCTTATCTACTTTTCCTTTTATTACTACAATTAATAACTATTTACAAATGTTTTATTAGAATGGCTTAGTTCTTTTATTATTTATTATTACGTTTTTATTGTAAGTTGTGTTTTATTTTCTTGGTTGATATCCTTGCTCATTATATTTATTATATGCTATATTATACACGAAGATTATGCTATTTTCTTCTTTGTATTTTGCTGTGTCATATTAGTTATTAGTTATCGTCGTACACTAATAATCATTATATGCTTTTAAAAAGCTACAAATTCTGCTATTAATTTTGTAATTGGACTGGTTTGGGATTCCGTTATTGCCAATTTGGCTAAATCAAATTCCACCTCCTTTTCTTAAAAAAAAAAATACTGAATTAATTTATTTTCTGTGGTATACTCATTGTATTCTGTTGTCCTACTTTATGGTTATTTATTTATTTATTTTATATGTTATGTTGTATACGAAGATTGTTCTTTCTTCTTCCTTCTTTTTGTTTTTGTGTCGTATTAGTTATATTTTTCATATAAGATGTTTTTTATTCGTTTTCTGTGTACAAAAATCATTATACGCTTTCCTTCAGGAAAAAAAAAATTACGCTTTAAAAAATTCTGCTTTTTAATTTGTAAATGGGACTGGTTTGGGATTCCTATTATTGCCAATTTAGCTTAATCAAGATCCAATCAAGATCCAATTTATTTATTCAAGATCCACGTTCTTTAAAAAAATAAAGAAAAGAAAAGAAAAGAAAAATATTCAATGTATTTTCTATGGTAAATACTTGTATCGCATTGTATTACTTTATGATTTTTTTTTCTGTGTATTCAATACGAATATGTACGCATTGTTATTGTTCTTTATCATATATATATGTATATATATATATATATGCTAATTGTGGTTTTTTGCTGGTTGCGTAATCTATTTTTACCAGCAAAAAGCCTTCATAATCAGCTTTGGAGAGGAGTGTATAGAGGGATTGCAGGTTGCTTCAGGGTTGTATTTAGCGCAACGTGAGAGTCTCCATCATCACTTGTCATTGGTAAGTTTATGTTTTTTCCCCTCACTGTAATAATATTTTTGTTATATTTTAATGATGTAATCTTTTGCAATGAATGTTGTCTAATTGTTGTTAGCTTATTTATGTTTTTCTACTATTATTAATGTTATTATTGTAATTGATATCATTAAATTGTTTTTATTCTTGTATTTATGCAATTTGCGTCTTCTTCTTTAGCCTTAAAAACTTTCCATTCTTTTGATAGCAAAGAAGATAATCAATACGATTTTTCAATTTTGAACATGCATTATGTCCATGTCCTCATTTTTCATTCTTCATTTAGAAGGAAAAGATGATAATTCTAATATTTTATGTGAAATTTAAATGATTATCCTACCCTTGACTAAAATGTCGGATAATCTTGCATTTTGAAAATAGTAATTCTATGTGAATTCTAATTTGATTATTTTTTATCCTTTAAAAAAATATGTACATATTTATTATAAAATACTGGATGTTCCATGTAACACTAAATATTAACAATCCATGCATGTAATTATTTAACTCTTGTAGATAATTATTAATGGAGTTCCTAATAAGATTGGGATATTTTTTTTTTTCCATGTCATAAATAGGTCGTTAAGCATTTATACACTCTCTCTTTTCTTCTCCACATGTTTGGTCATGGAATGAAGATGCATTACAGTAAGTTTTTTTTTTTTAATCTATTTTTTCGAATATGAAACTATATGTTTTATTATAATAGCTTATTTCTTTTTGTAATTTCTTATGTTGTTTTTATTGTAATAAGTCATTCCAGATTGTTTTTAGTTTTTTGTCATCCTATTAAGTTGTGTTTCATTTATATCCGTGTACATTAGACATTAGTTATATGCTATATCATATACAGTTATTTTTCTGTATATAGTCAAGTCATTTTTCTATAGTATACCAATTGAATTATACTGTACTATTTTATTTTATTTTATTTGTGTATTCAATACTAATTATGTCCTCACTGTTCTTGTATATATGCTATTTCCAGTTTTTTTGCGTATTCCGCTATTACTTAACTATATTTTCAAAATGAATTTGAACTACAACAGCAAAAAGCCTTCATTTGATCAGCTTTGAAGAGGGCACTATTAAGGAGTGTAGATTGCTTCAGACATGCTTGTGATTGATGAGATTCGGAGTTGATCAAGACTATAGACTGTTATGACTGATGACTTAGGCTTTCGAAGTTGATCATGCTTATGACAAAGGACCTTAGCTTTATGACAAATTGGACCTTAGCTTTGGAGTTGATTTGATCAAGGAGACAAGGACTATTACAACTGATGACCTTAGCTTTTGGAGTTGAACATGCTTGTGATCAAGGAAATTCAGTTTTAGAGTCTATTATGAAGATGACTTTATTGTAAGTTTTTTCCCCTTCTATATTATATATATCTGTATATATATGTTCTTTAATTCTTATACTAATGTAACATGTTGTAACATGTTGACTGCTTTATTATGATGTTTTTATTGTTTTGTCATTTTCTTATAATGCTTATGTTCTTATTGTTTTTGATATTTTGTTTCTAATGTCTTTATTGTAATAAGTATCATAACATGTTTCTCCAACTTTGCAGGTAGATGCTAACACATTTCTTCATCTTTTAAATACATGCACTGCATGCTAAGAATTAAAATTTTATTGTTACAGATTTAATTCTTTAATGTACTTTATTGATATGGTTTTTTAGAGGACATGAGAATATTTTCTATATAATTAGGCCGCTTAGCATTCATCCACTTTCTTTTCTCTTCTCTACATGTCAGGTCCTGGAACGAAGATGCATTACTGTAAGTTTTTCTGTCTATGAAAAATAAATGTTTTATTACAATAGCTTACTTCTTTTTATCATTCATCATAATGTTTTTATTGTAACAAGTCATTCCAGATTACTTTTTACTCATTGCATAACTTGTGTTTTATTTCTTGATTGATATCTGTGTATTATTATACATTAGCTATATGCAATATTATATATAGTCGAGTTATTATTTTGTGATACACTAATTGTATTCTCTAGTACCACTTCATGCTCTTTTTTGTATTCAACACTAATCATGTTTTCATCGTTGTTGTATTTATAGTATATATGTTAATTCTAGTTTTCTGTGCATTTCATTATTACTTGACTATGTTTTAACAACGAATTTGTACGACAACAGCAAAAAGCTTTCGTAGTTGATCAGCTTGGAGAGGAGAGACTATAACAGAGTGCTGATTGCTTTGGACATGCTTGTGACTGATGAGTTTTAGTATACACGGCTTCGGAGTCCACCATGCTTGTGGTGGAAGAGTTTTAGTTTTTGATTCGGAGTTGATCCCGCTTATGATTAAGGAAGAGCAGCTTTGGAGTTGATGATATTTGTGATCAAGGATATGCAACCAACTTCTGAGTCCATCACTTATTATTGTAAGTTTATTTTTTTTTTTTTCTCTTCACTGTAACAATATTATTACATTTTAGTGATGGAATCTGGTGTTATAATGTTGTTGTATTGTCACGTATTATTTTATTAAGCTTTTAGAGCGTCTTTTTATTTTTTATGTTTTCACTGTTCTTAATGTTTGTAATGTAATTGACATATTAACATGTTTTATTTTATATAAATTTAATTTAAATAACAGATGTTATTCGTTTTCCATATACATTAAGTTTTTTTTTTTAATTTCTTCTAACACATATATATATATATATATATATTTTCTTCATCTTTAATTTATATTGTACTTAAGAATTCTTACTAATCTAAATTCTTTAATGTAGTGATATTGTTTGTACCATGTATATATGTTTTTGTTGCTATTTCACTTTTGTCTTTTTCTAATAAAAACAAATGCTATTGTATGGATCAGTGCGACACGACATGATAGCATCACATCTACAAAGGAGTGCCACACACGGTTAGCTTCAGAATTGCTTCCGAGTTTATCATATGAATTATATATGATTGAGAAGCACAGCCTTCGAGCATTGATCATGCTTATGATCGATTTTATCACACTTCTGATCGAGGACTGTTAGCATCATAGCTTTGAAGATGATCAATGATCTATCCTAGCAATCCAGCAAGTTTTAGTCTGCACATTTCTTCACAGAACCAGGGATTATCTTCTTCTTCTTTGCCTTCTCCTCATTTTTTTTTTAAATTTGGGGGGTGGGGAGTTAAAAACATGACTTGGTCCCTGGGTGAGGGGTGAAGAAAGACAATCAGAAGAGAAGAACAAAGGAGTTTGAGCCAACAATGCCTTCGAACAACCTTAACTTTCTGGACCTTAGCATTTGGAGTTGATCATGCTCATGATCAAGGACTATTATGAAAAATTGGACCTTAGCTTTTGGAGTTGATCATGCTTATGACCAAGAAGACAAAGACTGTTATGAAGATGGCTTTATTGTAAGATTGTTCCCCTTCTATATTGTTATATATATGTTCTTTAATTCTTGTACTAATGTAACATGTTGACTGCTATATTATAACGCTTTTATTGTTTTTGTCATTTTCTTATAATGCTTATATTCTTATTGTTTTTGCTATTTTGTTTCTAATGTCTTTATTGTAACAAGTATCATAACATGTTTCTCTAACTTTGCATGTAGATGTAACACATTTCTTCATCTTTTAAATATTTGCACTGCATG
Organism: Artocarpus heterophyllus; assembly: GCA_025403435.1. Lineage (NCBI taxonomy): Eukaryota > Viridiplantae > Streptophyta > Magnoliopsida > Rosales > Moraceae > Artocarpus > Artocarpus heterophyllus. Next base: position 1,517,742 of record CM046341.1, on the reverse strand, counting down.
CTAAGAATTAACATTTTATTGCTAATAGGGTACATGAGAGCGTTTTCATTGTTATTACCTTTCCTTTTTCAAATGAAAACAATTGTTGTTGTATTTAGTGATGTTATCTTTTTGCCATAACGTTTTTTATGGTTTTTTTTTTTTTCATTTATATGTTTTTACTGCCTTCTTTATTTTGTTATATTCAACGTTTTTGTAATTAATAGCATGGAATATCTTTTTCCCTAAAAAATTAAAAGAGCATAACCAACTGTAATTCTGGTATAAATTCAATTCTTATAAAGGATGCGTTCTTCATTTCTTAGGGATGTTATTTGTTTTTAGTGTACATTAATATGTGGTCATTTTTCTTCTCTTTTATCCTGATTTATGATGTTTTATTTATCTTTAGTTGTTTTTTCTATCCATAAGACTTGTATTCCCATGATACTGATCTAAATTCTTTGATATTGTTCTCCCGCGTATTACATGTTTTCATTGATATTTTAAGTCTTCCTCTCTTTTGTCTTTTTTTGTTTTTAACTAAATAAACAATTGCTATTGTATTTGTGGAAGACGCCATGGATATCATCAAATGTACAAACAAGTGTTTACATATATACCAGCAACATGAAAACGTGCTTCCCAAAACAAACACGCTCTACGAACAGATCGAGGATTTCTTGAAGATGCCTTGTGATTGAGAATTTCTTGCAGCCAGCTTTGGAGTTGATCATGTTTGTATTAGAGGACTCACAGATTTGCTGAGGGATTGTCAATCGATCATGCTTGTGATTAGCTTTTGGAGTTGATCATGCTTAGGACCAAGACAAACCTTGGCTTTCGGAGTTGATCATCCTTGTGATCAAGGACTACTATGACAAAGGATGACAAAGGACCTAGCTTTATGATAAATTGTACCTTAGCTTTCGGAGTTGATCATGCTTATGACCAAGGAGACAAGGACTGTTACGAACTGTGATCAAGGACTCTTATGAGTAAGGACCTTAGCTTTTGAAGTTGATCATGGTTATGATCAAGAAAATTCAGTTTTAGAGTCTATCATGAAGATAGCTTGATTGTAAGTCTTTTCCCCTTCTATGTTTTTTATATAGCTATACATACATGTCGACTGCTATATTATGACGTTTTTATTGTTTTTGTCATTTTCTTATAATGCTTATGTTGTTATTGTTTTTGCTACTTTGTTTCTAATGTCTTTATTGTAATAAGTATTATAACATGTTTTTGCTATTTTGCTTCAGAATCTCATACTTGGGATTATGTCACATGTACAAAGAAGTGCTACACACCAAAGACATGCCAACACGAGACCCGAAAATATGCTTCACAAGATTGCTTGCAGCAATCGATTATGCTTATGATCGATTTTACCACACTTCCGATCGAGGACTGTTAGCATCATAGATGATCAAGGAATGCACAACAGCTTTGAAGAAGATCAAAGATCTATCCTAGCAATCCAGCAAGTTTTAGTCTGCACATTTCTTCACAGAACCATGGAGTATCTTCTTCAACTACTTCTTCTTCTTCTTTTTTTATTTATTTGGGGGATGGGGTGTTCAAAATGCGACTTGGCCCTCTAGGCGAGGGGTGAAGAAAGACAATCAGAAGAGAAAAGAGTTCTAAGCAACAATTTGTCAGAACAACCTTAATTTCGGAGTTGATCATGTTTATGATTAAGGACTATTATGACAAATTGAAGGAGTTGATCATGCTTATGATCAAGGACTATTATGACAAATTGAACCTTATATTTTGGAGTTGATCATGCTTATAACCAAGAAGACAAAGACTGTTATGATTGATCGGAGTTGATTTCGGAGTTGATCATGCTTATGACCAACGACTATTATGACAAAGGACCTTAGCTTTATGTGCATGACAAAGGGCCTTAGCTTTATGACACGTTGGACCTTAGCTTTCAGAGTTGATCTGACCAAGGAGACAAGGACTGTTATGACTGATGACCTTAGCTTGCTTTTGGAGTTGATCAAGGATTGTTACGACCAAGGAGGAAATTCAGTTTTGAGTCTATCATTGAAAATTGCTTTATTGTAAGTGTTTTCCCCTTCTATGTTGTTATATATATATGTTATTTAATTATTATACTAATGTAACATGTTGACTGCTATATTATGACCTTTTTATTGTTTTTGTCATTTTCTTATAATGTTTATGTTCTTATTGTTTTTGCTATTTTGTTTCTAATGTCTTTATTGTAATAAGTATCATAACATGTTTTTCCATTTACCAGTAACACATTTCTTCATCTTTTAAATATTTGCACTGCACGATCTAATTCTTCTGTGTACTTTTTATGTGTACGTGAGAATGTTTTCAATGTTTTTACCTTTCCTTTTTCGAATGAAAACAATTGTTATTGTCTTTATGTAATCTTTTTGCCATAATTTTTTTTATTTATATGTTTTTACTTCCTTCTTTATTTTGTTATATTCAATCTTTTTTGTAATTAATAGCATAGCATATTTTTTTACTAAAAAAAATATTCTTGTATTAAATCAATTCTCATAAAGGATGCGTTCTCCTTCGTTTTGAAGGAGTGTTATTTGTTTTCAGTGTACATTACTATGTGGTCGTTTTTCTTTCCTTTTTATCCTTAGTTATGAAGTTTTCTTTTATCTTAAGTTGTTTTTCTATCCATAAGACTTGTACTTTCTTGTTACTGATCTAAATTCTTTGATATTGTTCTCCCGTGTATTACATGTTTTCATTGATATTTTAATTCTTCCCCTTTTTTTCCTAAATAAACAATTGTTGGTGTATTAGTGGAAGACGCCATGGATATCATCAAGTGCTTACAGATATACCAGCAACATGCTCAAACCAGATCAGAAAACGTGCTTCCCAGAACAAACACGCTCTTGGAACCGAATGAGGATTTCTTGCAGCCAGCTTTCGAGTTGATCATGCCTTGTGATCAAGGAGTTTTAGCTTCAGGAGTTTTATCACGCTTGTGACTTTTGGTGCAGAACAACTTCGGAGTCGATTATGCTTGTGGTCAAGACCTGCAGATTGCTTAGGAATATTCAATCGAACATGCTTGCAATCGAGTGCAGCTTCACAGTGCCAACTACTTGTAATTGAAGAGTCTGCCTTATATTTAATTTCAGAGTGCCTTTAAAGCATCTATTACTTGTGATCAAGGAGATTTAGCTTCAGAATCTCATACTCGGGATTACATCACATGTGCAAAGAAGTGCTACACACCAAAGACATGCCAACTCCAGACACGAAAACATCTTCACAAAACGAACTAGATTGCTTGCAGCAATCGATCATGCTTATGATCGATTTTACAAGGCTATCAACTAATGCACAAATTTGAAGGTGATCAACGATCGATTGTAGCAATCCCACAAGTCTTAGCCTGCAGATTTCATTACAGAACCAGGGAGTATCTTCTTCTTCCTCTTCACTTCTTCTTCTTCTCCTTCTCTTTTTTTTTTTTTTTTTTTTTTTTTTGGGAGTTCAACAAGCAAATTGGTCCCCTAGGCAAGGGGCAAAGACAATCAGAGAAGTTATGAGAAGGTCCTTTCTCAGTCAGTCAACAAAGCCTCAGCCTTAATCAGGGAAGTATCGAATCCGGTAAGTTTTTCACGCACACACACCAAAGGGGTGATTTTGCACCTGGGAAGTATACATTGTAGGTGTGGACTGGTGGTGTTTCCTCTAAGTCTTGCCAAACTTGGCTCTTGACAGCATGCCACGGAAAGAACTATGGAAGAGCTCATGAGTGGCAAAATGGAATTTCGCTACTCGATGCACTTTTCACACTTTCATTTAGGCACTTAATTACAGTAAGCTATTAACCTATATGTTTAGTCACTTCAAAATAATGAACCAGACAATATTAAATAATGTTCAACTCACTTTTTTCTCACAATAACTATGATTAATCACATAACTTATCATTCATTTCCCAAACTAACCAATATCACCATGTACACCACTGGAATCAAAAGAATAGATAGCGATTATTTACTTTCTCACTCAAGAGCAAAGTTCTAAGCTTTGCTCTTTTCACTTCCACAATTAGAAGAACAGAAGAGCCATTCCCCACCCCTATAGTTTTTTCCATTAAGGCGTGCTGTCAAGAACTTAGAGCTTTCCAACAGCCCACACCACTATACTTTCTTTTCTTGTTGTTCTGAAAAAAGATGCACAGTTAAAGTTAAGAGTAAGCTTTGAGAAGCAGAAAAAGGAAGTAGAAACTTTAACCTCTCTCTGTCACTCTCTCTTTTCAGTATTTTGTCTTTGCTTTTGCCGATTTGTACTTGATGCCATTCAAATAATGACCTTGAATTTGTTTATTTCCAACTTCATTAATTTTAATACAAACTTGGAATCTTTTTGTTAATTTGGGAAAAAAGAAACTGTACTGAATGGAGTACTGGATCACCATTTAGATGTTATCAAGGATTAGTTAGTTGGTTGCAGGGAAATCTAGTCTTTTTCAGAATGATGTTTCAATAAGTCATTAAAACAGTTAAATAGATTAGAGTTCTCTTTTTTTGGGGTTGGTTCAAGAATAATCTTCCTAGTCCATAATCTGTGAGAGAGATACATGTCTGGGGAAAATCACCAGAAATGACCTGAGATAGTGTGTTAAATCAAAGTTCTTGGAGGTTTTTGGAGGTTCTTTCATGCTAGAATTTGAACTTGTTTTCACATGTTAGTCAACAAATCTAAGGGAGCACGTTTGGCACAACATAACGTAGCAACTTTTGGCTGCCAAAGTATGCTTATTTTGTAAAACATTAGAGGATTACGTAACCCAACATTCTACTACTACAGCTTGGATTTTCTTTCTTTTTTTGCTGCAACAATTACAAATTCCTGCATCATGTTGAACTCCTCCTGTTTGGCCTTTCCAATGTGCAATGGGCATGAACCCTCTACTGCAGAGTGGAGGTTTGAAATGTTCTCTATTAACTTCCATGAAGATTATGCTCTGTTGCCCATCTATGGAGGTTTGAAATGTTCTCTTTTAACTTCCATGAAGATTATGCTCTGTTGCCCATCTATTTGGTCATCTGTGATTCTCTATGCGGGGCAGTTGCATACTAAGTCAATACCATTATCCTCTCTGGTGCTCTGTTGGACTATGGTGCTCATGTTCAGGTCTGAGCTTAGTTTTTACTACTATCTCCATCCTCTGTGGTTTTGTTTGGCATGTTCTAAATGAGCTTTTTGCCTAGGGAATTGTGTTCGACATCAATAGAGTGCTCTCCCTCAAGACTCTCGGGAGGTGATCAAGTCCTTTTGGGTGGTAGAAGATCAGCTGTGATCATGTGGCTTTTCCGTGATGATATGCTTGGTGGTGGTGGTGGCTGTTGCAAGGAACTATTTAGGTGCTGCTGAGTGGATCATTTCTGCACAAGGTTTCTTTGCAAATGCTGAAGTGGGAGAGACGGCCACTTTGAGGCTGGCCATTAATCATGTGAAAGAGATTGGTCTGAATGCGGCAATCTTTGATGGTGATTGTGCTGGTTTGGCAGTGTGTTTTCTTTTTTCAATGAAGAATCCTTTCAACAAAAAAGAGAGAGAGAGCCCTCTCCTGTAAACAATGGGAAGTGACATACACAAAGATAGGTTAGAAACGGAAATTGGTTACAATTTATAAGATTAATTTGTTACAAGGTAACTAATTTTCTTCAGCTTAATCATGAGCTGAATTATAACTCTTTTCTAATATGTTTTAATATTCCCCCAAAGTTTGCGCCATAATAGGATGGGATGGAATGTTAGGTAAAACTAGTTGATTACATGAGGTACAATGATTGTAATGGAAGCAAAATTTAAGGGTACCTTTAGCCTTTCTTGTAAGTAACGTTTAAGCAGGTAAAGTTTATACTGCTAGTATTCATTAACATAGTTGACAGGAAATTTTATTACTTGACTAATCTTGAAATTTTTTTTTTCAAATATTGTGACACGCCAATCATAGTATGAACCAATATCGATCAAAGTTTAATCGCGTATCGATTTTTGACTGCATTAAGTCTTGAAATTTATTTTAGCTTTAATAAAAATGTAGACTTGATTTTTTTTTTTTCAGTATCTAGACTCAATAATTATATAATTTTTAATAATGTCAATATTCGTGCTTGCATGGTAGTTTCTGTCAATACGGCTACTCATGTAACTCCATTTTTGATTAACTTAGCAATTAAGGATCTAATTCGCGTTAGAGTGTCGCTTAGTAAACTAACAACTTAATATTGCACCCTGAAATTCTTATAAATAAATTTCTTAGGTTCTTTACAGATAAATTTCTTCCGCCTCAGTTGCGGTGGAATTTATATATATTTTTATTAAATCATAATAGTTAATTAATTAACTATAGAATCTTTTATAGAATTTTTGGAACAGTCATATGTTAATTCTACGAATTCTTTAATCATACATTTCATACACAGTATTTTCAAGAAAATCCTTGATTTAAATAGGTAAATTATGCTATTAATGTAACACCCGCCTATTTTATGTAACGGACCACGTTAAGTTAGTAACGCTATTAAGGAATGTATTTAATAAATAACGTTATATGATATGATATGTGATGTGCATGTTACTAACTTTTTATGTCAAGATTTGTGACAGGTGACGACCGCATGGAATCGTTGTGCTCTAGTGTTCATGAGAAATTATAAATATATGATTATTTAATTTATGATGCAATGATGTGTGAATGTTTTATGTTATGGCATTTAATGACAGATCGGCAGGCCGAAGAAGGAAAATCGGCAGGCCGAAGAGGGAAAATCGGCAGGCCGAAGAGGGAAAATCGGCAGGCCGAACAAAGTTGACAAACAATCAGCAGAAATCTCTCCAGAGTTATGACTGAGTTAATTACGTTAATTGGGTGAATTAATGTGATTAATTGGCATAATAATGGAATGTTTTTATCAGTTAAGGAAATTAAAGGATTAGATTTGTATTATATTAAGAGGTTTCCTATTTTTAGAAGGTAAGTTAAGGTAAGATTGATGATGTTTGACCTTCCTTTTCTATTCTTCTCCTTTTCCCACGCCAATCACCTTCTTCATAGTCAGAATATTTCTGACTTAATGAAGAGTAATGACTCTTTATTATACACATTACGTTAAAAATTTTTATTACGCTCTTTCCTCAAATAATTTGTCTCGATTCTGAGACGTTCCTTCATTATTTCTCTTCCTCCTCTCACGCCCCAAGTCACGCCCCCTACAGTCAGAATTTTTCTGACTTAATGAAGGGAATTGAATTCCCATCAATGGTTTTTATTGCGTTAAAATTTTAACGTTTCCTTTTTCATTATTTTCTCTCCTTCACACGTTTTGCTTCTCAAAAATTTCTGAGACATTCTTTCACTTCTCTTCCTCTTCCCTTCCTCACAAAATTTCTTTTTCTCTTCCACGAAAATTTTCTGAAAAAAAAAAAGAGAGAGAAGTCTTGTTTCGTTGATCGAATTCAAGAATTTCGAGAAGAAACTTCAAGGTATGAATTCAGTTTTTTTGGTAAATGTAAAAAGATGTTCTCCTCTTCAAATTTTGTCTACAATGTCTTCTTTAGGTATTGTATTTTGTTATGTGTGATGTCTCCTCACGTTTTATGTCATTTTAATGTTTTATGAAAAATGAATATTTCTGTCTTCTACCCCTCACAGTAAAATGATACTGTTTAATTTTGAAGGTATGAAAAATGTAATGATTATTCTATAGGTAAAGAATGATGTTTTCGTGAAAAGTTGTTAATTATGCTTATGTATGAGTATGTAAGATGAATGTATTTTATGATTATGAAATGTTTTAATAAACGTTATTTTTTTTGGATTGTTTGATCATAAAATGTTATGTATGTTTAAAAGATTTTATGATAATAAAAATAATATTTAAAATATGAGATGAGTGTATGGATATTTTATGATAAGTATTGATTTTTTTTATTGCACCTTAAAATGGATATATGGCATGGACACTTAAGGAAGCAAGCACAACGAGACCGCGGTGTCGTCACCAAGTGCAATATTAAGGTTAAGTAAGCTATCGATCAAGTAAGTACATTCTCACCTGCAACATGACACGTTTTACAAGGATTTAATGATATGTTTACAAGGATTTTCATGATGATTTTTCTTAAAGGATTTCTTATAAAAAGTTTTTCATGATTCAAAGTTACGCATGTATGATGATTATGGTATGTTTCAAAGTATGAACATTATGTATTTATGTATCACCTAATAAGTGTTGCACACCCAATGTTATGAAATGATATATTATGATGTCATGTATGGTTAGGGATTAGCTACCCTTCTCCTCTCATGACGGCGCGCCAATGATGATGTTTATGGTGCAACACTTGGGCCCTTAAGAATAATAATAAAAAAATATATAGATATATAAATTTTAAAATGGTCAATATTATGAAAGATATGTTTCCATGAAATTGTGCTTAAGGCACTTTTATGATGATGATGATGATGATGATGTTTATGAAATGTTTTAAATTGTGAGAATTTTATGTACTTACTAAGCATTAGCTTATTCATGTTTTATATGTCATGTTGCAGATAAGGGTAAGAGAGTCTTGGAATAGGTGGAGGACATGGAACGGCGTGTGAGCAACATGAACGATGAATTGTAACCGGAAGCACGCCAAGAAGAAATGAATTTATGATTCAATAAAATTATATATTTTGAACATATTTTATGTTGGGTTTTTAAGAACACTTATATTATGGTTTTATAAGTTATTTTATCATTTTTTTTATGAATATGAACTTTCGCTATATTTTACGTAAAGTTAGAACGTTTTAAATTTTTTTACCAAAGTAGATTTGGTCTCGGACGGCCTGCCGAACTCCGTGTCCGGCCTGCCGAAGACCAGAAGATCGGCCGACCGATCCATTTTTTTCGGCCTGCCGAACCTGGATGAATTTTTGGTCCGAATTACAAAGCTTCTGCCGGCCTGCCGGTGGAAGACGCTCCGGCTTGCCGATGTTGTTCGGCTTGCCGAAGTCCCAAGTTCGGCCTGCCGAACTGTGGGAATAGGAGGAATTCAAAGATATGTTGATCAAAGTGATTTAATGTGAGATTTTAATAAATCTTGATTTTACTATTTGATTATCAATTATTATTAAATAAGTTCTTGAATAAATTAAGTATAAACGAATAAATTATGTTATGAAATAACATTAAACTATGTTTTTCGAAACAATGTAAGTTTTAAAAAAAAAAAAAAAAAAATTTATATGAATGGATCCTGGTAATGTAAGTTTAAGTACTTTTAAAATCTATAGTACGATTGAGTTGATATTATCTATGTGTTTAATTATTTAAGCATGTATGAATATAAGTATGTAACGATATCTGTGACGTCCGAATAAAGGGGCGTTTCAGGCTTTGGTATCAGAGAGAATCTTTCGATTACAATTCATATCGCCACACGTCAATCCAAGTCCTCCAAGTAAGTTTGTTAGATGTACTGATGCAAGTATGATAATAAGATTAAGGTTTGAATGTTTAATGATTAAAAGACATAGTAATGAAAACCTGTCTCATAAATAGAAGATGAATTTTAAGTCCTTATTATTTTAGGAAATTTACGATGGACGGCTATAGAAGAATGCAGACCCGCACCCAGTCTAACGAGAGACTTATGACAATGATCGCTGAACTACAAAGGCAGTTGGAGGATCAACGACGGGAAATAGCTGCATTAAGGGCCAATAGCCAGAATGGTGAACAACCAGGCAATGATGTGCCTCCTCCTCCTCCGCAGCCACAAGTACAAGTAAATGAAGTCCCAGCTCCTGCTGCTGAACCAAGAGCAGCCTATCAAGAACCTCTTTTGGTCAGATGGAAGAGAGTTAAGCCAGCTGACTTTGAGGGTTCTAAGGACCCGCTAGTCGCTCAAGGATGGTTAAAGACAATTGAGGCTACCTTACGACTCATGGATTTCACGGATAATGAAAAGGTCCTCTGTGCCTCGTACTGCCTTACTATGGAGGCCAGGATATGGTGGGATGGCATCGAACAGAGCAGAAGTGTTGAAGAAATGTCATGGGCTGACTTTGTTCACGAGTTCAACATGAAGTTCTTCCACATGAATGTTACGAGGAAACATTATGAGGAGTTCGAAAGCTTACGTCAGGGGGATATGACAGTCACTGATGTGGTGACAAAGTTTGATCAACTTGCTCGTCTGTGTCCAGGGATGGTTATGAATGAAGATGAAAGGGTCAGAAGGTTGATAAGAGCCCTTAGACCAGACATTGCTGCAATTGTTGATGGGGCAAGTCCGCCAAGGACCCAAGAGCAGGTTGTTATGAGGGCCCAACGTGCTGAGTTCCATTTGTCAAAGTTAAGAAGGAATCAGCCTCAGCCCAACCAGCAAGCCAACAATGCTAATAGCCAGAACCGTCCTTCCCACAGGAACAACAACAACAGCAACAACAACAGTCAAAACTGGAGAAACAATAAGAGGAAGGGCAATCCTCAACAACAGCAGGGCCAAGACAACAAAAGGCACAATGATGGTCAGCGCAACAACAATGACAGGCGATTCCAACCATGTGCCAAATGTGGAAAGAAGCATCCGGGGGAATGTCGACTGGGAACGAACCAATGTTTCATATGTGGGCGTGAAGATCATTTCGTAAAGAATTGCCCCAAATTGATAAATGCCAATGCCCCACAGAGACCTACTCCTCAGGCCCAGCTGCATCAGATGCAAGCCTCCCTTGATGGGCCACTAATCAGTCAAGGGAGACTTGAAGCCCCACCAACGAATGCCCGAATCTATACCATGACAAAGGAACAAGTGGCTGCAGAAACCTCCAACGTGGTCACAGGTCAGATAACAAGCTTATGTAATGATGTTTATGTTCTTTTTGATACGGGTGCCACGCATTCTTTTGTGTCTATGTCACATGCTAGGAAGTTAGGGGTTCGTTTAGAGCCAATGAGACAGGGATTCACTACGACACTACCCTCCGGGGAAGTGATATTATCCACGCATTGTTTGCGTGCAGTACCCCTATGGATTTCTGATAGGGAACTTTTTGTCGACCTCATTGTGATCGATATGCATGACTATGACATGATTCTTGGGATGGATTTCCTAAGCAAGTATAATGCCGCGATCGAATGCCGGAAACGAAAGGTGATCTTCCATCCTGAAGGTAATCAGAAATTTGTTTATGTTGGCGAGACCAGGAAGAAACCCCACATGTTTTTATCGGCAATGAAAGCAAGGAAGCTGTTAGCAAGTGGCTGTATGGGCTATCTGGCAAATGTTGTAGACAAAAGCCAAGAAGGAAAGATAAGAATTAAAGATGTGCATGTTGTTCATAAATATGAAGATGTGTTTCCTGATGATCTAAAGAGTCTACCGCCAGAAAGAGAAGTTGAATTCGAGATTGAGCTCGCTCCAGGCACCGAACCAATCTCTAAAGCTCCTTACAGAATGGCCCCGGCAGAATTAAAGGAGCTTCACACGCAATTAAAGGAGCTGCTTGACAAAGGATTTATCAGGCCAAGTCACTCACCGTGGGGTGCACCAGTCTTATTTGTGAAAAAGAAGGATGGCACTATGAGACTCTGCATCGACTACAGAGAACTGAACAAGGTGACAATCAAGAACAAGTATCCGTTGCCTCGAATAGATGATTTGTTTGATCAGCTCAAGGGTGCATCGGTGTTCTCAAAAATTGATCTACGATCAGGATATCACCAGTTGAAGATTAAAGAAGGAGATATCCCCAAGACTGCGTTCAGGTCGAGGTATGGTCACCATGAATTTGTGGTTATGCCTTTCGGTTTGACGAATGCACCTGCTGCCTTTATGGATTTAATGAACAGGGTATTCAAGGATTTTCTCGATAAATTTGTTGTTGTATTTATCGACGATATTCTTGTCTACTCGAAGAGTCAGGAAGAGCATGAGGAGCACTTAAGGATCGTGCTGGAGACCTTGAGAAGACACCAGCTTTATGCTAAGTTCTCTAAATGCGAGTTTTGGCTTGATAAAGTGTCATTCCTAGGGCATGTCATTTCAAAGGATGGGATAATGGTAGACCCTACTAAAGTAGAAGCTGTACTCAGTTGGAAGCAACCGATGAATGCAAGTGAAATAAGGAGCTTCTTGGGTCTAGCAGGTTACTATCGGAGATTTGTAGAAGATTTCTCCAAGATAGCAGCTCCACTCACGAACCTAACTCGCAAAGGAAGGAAGTATGAATGGACGGATACATGTGAAAAGAGTTTTCAAGAGTTGAAGAAAAGATTAACGACGGCTCCAGTGTTGGCAATTCCTGAGGGAAATGATGGGTTCGTAATCTATAGTGATGCATCCAAGATGGGCCTAGGAGCTGTATTGATGCAAAATGAAAAGGTGATTGCTTATGCTTCAAGGCAACTAAAGGATTATGAAAAGAACTATCCTACTCATGACCTAGAGTTAGCAGCAGTCGTCTTTGCATTAAAGATATGGAGACACTATTTATATGGGGTCCAATGCAAGATATTCACTGATCATCAAAGTCTGAAGTATTTCTTCACGCAAAAAGACCTGAACATGAGACAACGAAGATGGCTAGAGTTGGTGAAGGATTATGACTGTGAAATCCTTTATCATCCTGGTAAAGCAAACCGAGTAGCTGATGCTTTAAGTAGGAAGTCAGTTGCCACATTGATGTCTATGCAAGCAATGTCTCCACCTTTAAGGAAGGAAATTTTAGACTTCGGTTTAGAACTTATAGCAGGTCAACTATCAGCACTCTCTCTTGCTCCGACAATGTATGATGAAATTCGGAGTAAGCAAGATGACGACGTGAGCCTTGTAAGGATTAAGCATGAAATAAAAGAGGGAAAATGTCAAGAGTTTCGTACTGCTGATGATGAAACTCTGTACCTTAAGGATCGTTTATGTGTTCCCAATGTTGATAATTTAAGGGAGAGGATCTTGGCAGAAATTCATGACACTCCTTACTCTATTCATCCAGGTGCAACGAAGATGTATAATGATCTAAAGGGTAATTTTTGGTGGTTTGGAATGAAACGTGATGTTGCAAAGTATGTGAAGAAATGTATGACATGTCAGCAAGTAAAAGCTGAACACCAGAAACCTGGTGGTGAACTACAGTCTATTCAAATACCGGAATGGAAGTGGGAGGAAATAGCAATGGATTTCATTACCGGCTTACCCAGAACTACGAACGGCTATGATGCAATTTGGGTAATTGTGGATCGGCTGACGAAGACGGCGCATTTCATTCCTATCAAGATCACTTATTCCATGGAACGATTAGCGGAACTCTATGTTAAGGAGATTGTACGACTACATGGGATTCCCAAGTCAATTATCTCAGATCGTGATGGTAGGTTCACATCTAAATTTTGGAAAAGTGTCCAGAATGCAATGGGAACCAGGCTTCATTTCAGTACAGCTTTTCATCCTCAGACTGACGGCCAAACAGAGAGGACGAACTTGATTTTAGAAGATATGCTACGGGCATGTTCTCTCGATTTTAAGACCAGCTGGTGTAAAATGTTACCATTAGCAGAGTTTGCTTACAACAACAGCTTTCAGGCGACAATTGGAATGGCACCATATGAAGCATTGTATGGACGGAAATGCAGGTCACCTATATGTTGGCACGAAGCTGGTGAAAAGAAGTTGATGGAAAGTGTTGATGCTGAAAGAACCGACTTTGTAAATGAAACTTCTGAGATGATAAAGTTGATAAGAAGAAGAATAGAGACTGCTCAAAGCCGTCAAAAGAGTTATGCTGATAAAAGAAGAAGACCTTTAGAGTTCGCTGTAGGCGAATATGTGTTCTTAAAAGTTGCACCAATGAAAGGGGTTATGAGGTTTGGGAAGAAAAGCAAGTTAAGCCCAAGATTCATCGGTCCTTATGAAATTGTTAAACAAATAGGCAAAGTAGCTTATCAGCTGAAGTTGCCATCTGAAATGTCCGCAATACACAATGTATTTCATGTCTCCATGCTAAAGAAGTATGTTCCGGACCCTACGCATGTGATTGAGCCACAAGTGATCGAGATACGAGAAGACCTAAGTTACGAAGAAAAGCCAATGAAGATACTCGATCGAAAAACTAGGACTTTGAGGAATAAAGAAATTCCATTAGTGAAGGTGTTATGGCGAAATCAGCAAGTTGAAGAAGCTACATGGGAACGTGAAGATGACATGAAAGTTTTGTATCCACATTTGTTCTAAGTTTCGAGGACGAAACTTTTATAAGGTGAGGAGAATTGTAACACCCGCCTATTTTATGTAACGGACCACGTTAAGTTAGTAACGCTATTAAGGAATGTATTTAATAAATAACGTTATATGATATGATATGTGATGTGCATGTTACTAACTTTTTATGTCAAGATTTGTGACAGGTGACGACCGCATGGAATCGTTGTGCTCTAGTGTTCATGAGAAATTATAAATATATGATTATTTAATTTATGATGCAATGATGTGTGAATGTTTTATGTTATGGCATTTAATGACAGATCGGCAGGCCGAAGAAGGAAAATCGGCAGGCCGAAGAGGGAAAATCGGCAGGCCGAAGAGGGAAAATCGGCAGGCCGAACAAAGTTGACAAACAGTCAGCAGAAATCTCTCCAGAGTTATGACTGAGTTAATTACGTTAATTGGGTGAATTAATGTGATTAATTGGCATAATAATGGAATGTTTTTATCAGTTAAGGAAATTAAAGGATTAGATTTGTATTATATTAAGAGGTTTCCTATTTTTAGAAGGTAAGTTAAGGTAAGATTGATGATGTTTGACCTTCCTTTTCTATTCTTCTCCTTTTCCCACGCCAATCACCTTCTTCATAGTCAGAATATTTCTGACTTAATGAAGAGTAATGACTCTTTATTATACACATTACGTTAAAAATTTTTATTACGCTCTTTCCTCAAATAATTTGTCTCGATTCTGAGACGTTCCTTCATTATTTCTCTTCCTCCTCTCACGCCCCAAGTCACGCCCCCTACAGTCAGAATTTTTCTGACTTAATGAAGGGAATTGAATTCCCATCAATGGTTTTTATTGCGTTAAAATTTTAACGTTTCCTTTTTCATTATTTTCTCTCCTTCACACGTTTTGCTTCTCAAAAATTTCTGAGACATTCTTTCACTTCTCTTCCTCTTCCCTTCCTCACAAAATTTCTTTTTCTCTTCCACGAAAATTTTCTGAAAAAAAAAAAGAGAGAGAAGTCTTGTTTCGTTGATCGAATTCAAGAATTTCGAGAAGAAACTTCAAGGTATGAATTCAGTTTTTTTGGTAAATGTAAAAAGATGTTCTCCTCTTCAAATTTTGTCTACAATGTCTTCTTTAGGTATTGTATTTTGTTATGTGTGATGTCTCCTCACGTTTTATGTCATTTTAATGTTTTATGAAAAATGAATATTTCTGTCTTCTACCCCTCACAGTAAAATGATACTGTTTAATTTTGAAGGTATGAAAAATGTAATGATTATTCTATAGGTAAAGAATGATGTTTTCGTGAAAAGTTGTTAATTATGCTTATGTATGAGTATGTAAGATGAATGTATTTTATGATTATGAAATGTTTTAATAAACGTTATTTTTTTTGGATTGTTTGATCATAAAATGTTATGTATGTTTAAAAGATTTTATGATAATAAAAATAATATTTAAAATATGAGATGAGTGTATGGATATTTTATGATAAGTATTGATTTTTTTTATTGCACCTTAAAATGGATATATGGCATGGACACTTAAGGAAGCAAGCACAACGAGACCGCGGTGTCGTCACCAAGTGCAATATTAAGGTTAAGTAAGCTATCGATCAAGTAAGTACATTCTCACCTGCAACATGACACGTTTTACAAGGATTTAATGATATGTTTACAAGGATTTTCATGATGATTTTTCTTAAAGGATTTCTTATAAAAAGTTTTTCATGATTCAAAGTTACGCATGTATGATGATTATGGTATGTTTCAAAGTATGAACATTATGTATTTATGTATCACCTAATAAGTGTTGCACACCCAATGTTATGAAATGATATATTATGATGTCATGTATGGTTAGGGATTAGCTACCCTTCTCCTCTCATGACGGCGCGCCAATGATGATGTTTATGGTGCAACACTTGGGCCCTTAAGAATAATAATAAAAAAATATATAGATATATAAATTTTAAAATGGTCAATATTATGAAAGATATGTTTCCATGAAATTGTGCTTAAGGCACTTTTATGATGATGATGATGATGATGATGTTTATGAAATGTTTTAAATTGTGAGAATTTTATGTACTTACTAAGCATTAGCTTATTCATGTTTTATATGTCATGTTGCAGATAAGGGTAAGAGAGTCTTGGAATAGGTGGAGGACATGGAACGGCGTGTGAGCAACATGAACGATGAATTGTAACCGGAAGCACGCCAAGAAGAAATGAATTTATGATTCAATAAAATTATATATTTTGAACATATTTTATGTTGGGTTTTTAAGAACACTTATATTATGGTTTTATAAGTTATTTTATCATTTTTTTTATGAATATGAACTTTCGCTATATTTTACGTAAAGTTAGAACGTTTTAAATTTTTTTACCAAAGTAGATTTGGTCTCGGACGGCCTGCCGAACTCCGTGTCCGGCCTGCCGAAGACCAGAAGATCGGCCGACCGATCCATTTTTTTCGGCCTGCCGAACCTGGATGAATTTTTGGTCCGAATTACAAAGCTTCTGCCGGCCTGCCGGTGGAAGACGCTCCGGCTTGCCGATGTTGTTCGGCTTGCCGAAGTCCCAAGTTCGGCCTGCCGAACTGTGGGAATAGGAGGAATTCAAAGATATGTTGATCAAAGTGATTTAATGTGAGATTTTAATAAATCTTGATTTTACTATTTGATTATCAATTATTATTAAATAAGTTCTTGAATAAATTAAGTATAAACGAATAAATTATGTTATGAAATAACATTAAACTATGTTTTTCGAAACAATGTAAGTTTAAAAAAAAAAAAAAAAAATAAATTTATATGAATGGATCCTGGTAATGTAAGTTTAAGTACTTTTAAAATCTATAGTACGATTGAGTTGATATTATCTATGTGTTTAATTATTTAAGCATGTATGAATATAAGTATGTAACGATATCTGTGACGTCCGAATAAAGGGGCGTTTCAATTAACTTTTAGGATTTTCTTGGTCATTACAATCATTGTGCGGATGGATTAATTTATTCGCGTCTTCCTTCGTAAAGGTGATCAGCAAGTCTTGCTAGCGGCAAATTTTATTGGCGTGCTCGGACATGTTAATGAGCTCGCCCCTCTCGATCAGCCGAGCTTCTCGGACATAAGCCCGCCGTCCACTCGATGTATCCTCGGTGATAGGCCCACCAAAAATAGTGTGAACAATGTTTGGGGGTTCCAGGGCATTCCCACCATCGTTACGTGTGCGGTTCGACGCATCTCGGCTTGGTTGGTTATCTCTGTTGACTGCAAAGCCCCAAGCTAAAACTCGCTTTACAAACTCCCGCAAATGTCCGTCTCAGACCAGTCTCTCGATCTGGTGCTAAATGTAGTCACAGGTGTTGTGTCCCATGTCCTTGTGAAAATTGCAGTACTTGCTTTGGTCCCGCTTTGCTTTGCTGCTCTTGAGCTTGGGCGAATCAACCAGTAGATTCTTTCTGCTCACCTGGGCAAGTACCTCCTCTATGCTTGCTACCAAGGGCGTGTAGCTTTGGAACTTCTCGGTCGACACTTTCGGCTTCTTGGTCTTCTTGTCCTTTTTCTGCTTCTTGTTCTACTCAACGTCGGACTGTTCGGGTGCTTTCTTCTGCTTTTTCTCCTTCTTCTTTGTGCCGCTATTGCTAGCTTCTTCTCTGTGGCTCTTCATATATTCAGTCGCATCGGCATATCTCTGCATGTAGCCAAGCATATGAGAAAATGTGCTCGGCTGCTTGAATGCCAACGACCAAGTTAGCTTCTCGTCTCGGAGACCCTCTACAAAGGCGTATTTCAAGGTCTCGTCTTCAACGCTTAACTTCGAACGCAGCTCAGGTAAACCGGTTTATATAATCTCGGACATTGTCATCTCCTTGCTTAACGGTATATAAATAGGTTATTTCCTTTCTCGTTGTTTTTGTTGTGGAAAAGGCTATTGAGAAGGTGTCAGAGAGCTGCCGAAAAGAAGTAATCGAAGTTGGTTCAAGTCGCCAGAACCATTGCCGAGCTGGTCCAGTCAGGGTCAAAGAAAAGGCCTTACACATTTTTGCGTCGCTGGCGTTTTATAAGAGCATGTGTCCTCGGTACAATTCAACATTCGTCAGCATCTACGATCCTGTCATAGGCCTTGATTTGAGGGACTTTAAATTTGGGTGGCATCGGGGCTCGCATGATGGCGTCGGTAAACAGTGGATCTAAGGCTCCGCGTCCTCCAAACCGAAATGGTTGTTACGGATTTCATCAATTTGGCGTTGCAACTCCTGGAACTGGCTACTATTAGTATCTTCTAGCAGTTCAACCCTATAGGGTGCTCCGCCCTTAACCCTATCACCTGCTCCGGGGTGGCGACCCTGCTGTGCTTCCCCCTGGCGCCTGCGCCGATTAAAAATAGGTACTCGGGAGCCCTGCGGTGACGGAGCTTGTGCCTCCTGTGTAGACCCCCTCCCCCCCGCCCCCGGGGAGGAAAGAGAGGAGAGGAGCACCATGCATTGTTCGTTCGTGCATGTGAAGATGGGCCAGTTTGGCAATCCAATCAGAGACACTATAGGAAAAATAATCAAACCTTAACTCAACCTTAATGCATAAATTATCATATCATTAGCAGCGAAAATATTAAGATTACAACACTTATACAAAAGCTAGAAAATCTCCTAAATGTCCTCAATAACAATTCTTAGTTTCTAATAACATCAAAGAAATACTTAGAAATAAATATTGCATCTTAGACTCGTCATGGGACCTTGAACCATTCTTGCTCAGTCATCTACATCCTTACTTGGAAGCTCACCTGCATCACGAGAACTATATAAGCATAATGCTTAGTAAGTGACCACGATAGTTCCACATAAAAACATTCTTTCATAAACATACGTTACTTTTAGGTTTTTGGGCCCGTAGCATAACGTTAATCTCAAGTAGTCAGAACCCTTAACATTCATTCATAGATGGTCCCTATCTTGGAACATGCTTCTTCAAGGATTTGGCCATGAAAACATACATAACATTGGTTGGTTCATGACAACAAGAGAATTCACATCATACTCATGAAAAATCATCAAAAACATCTTTAAACATATTCATCATAACAACATACATAACTTTAAAACATACTATTGTTCAAGTGATGCAGTGGAGGGTATACTTACACAAACCGTTTAGTCATGATCATCTTAGGTTCTATACATCATCATTCATTGATTCTTTACATCACATAATATATCCCTTCATATTCCGATGAAAGCCATAGAACACCTTCATGATTCTCTATCCTCTCTTCATGCATTCATATGTCTCCTTAAATATTGTGTTTCCTTATTCTTTTCTCTCTTTTCTCTTCTTGGTTTCTTCCCTATTCCCTCACGGTTCATCCCCTCATTTCTTAAGTCTCACATAGACATGTCTCTGTAATATCTTTCTTTCTTTAACTCTTTCATTCTTTGATCTTCTCTCATTCTCACTCTTGGCAGCAAATAAAGAAAGAGAAGAAAAGGAAGATGTGAAATAAGGTGAGTGGAGAGAATAATATGAAGGATGGGAATAATATGTAAAAGAATTGATAATTTTCTATACGTAAAAGAATTGATAACTTTATAAATGGGTTTGAGAGGATTTGTGAGAGCAATTCGGGTGGGAAAATAAGGAAATGCTGGGATAAGAAAAGAATAATTAATATATTACAAATGTTATGCCAAGATGCAGTGTATCCGTGAAACGTAGAGAGAAATTAGAGGAAAGTCAATGATTCAATTGGGAAACATAATGATATTACTTGACCTACCATGTATAGGATTCCAAATAAGTCAACAAATCAATTATAAAAGAAACAAAAAGATTGAAGATAATTTAGGATTCCAAAAACTGCTTCACTTGCCAAAGTTTAATTGTAAAAAAAAGAAGGAAATCTTATCATAAAATCCAATCACAATAAAAAGTCAACTATTCCCCCATATGGAATAAGGAAAGAGAAGATAATATGCCAATAAGTCAAAATTATACCACAACAAACACACACACATACACATAAATTACGTTAGTCGTTAACCACTTTCTCAAAGTCATACACGGCCACCAAACATTGCAACTTACACATATAGTGCACATTACATTAAAAAATATAACATCAATAATGTACCACTTCCTACTTGCTATTCATACTCACACGACAACTATATCAATTACACACACTCATATATATGATTTACATTCACACATAAACATATATACATTATAAAATATTAATAGTCATTTTCCACTACAATTATACAATAGTACAAAATATTGTGCACAAACCTCTATAAAATAAAATATGGCAACTACTAGTAATTTGTCTACCACACACAAATTTAACATAATGACTACCAATCTTCATTTCTTCATATGGAAGCCAACTACTACATAAAACATACATATATAATTATATGATAACAAACTCACAAGATACAATATACAACTTATTTGTGTATCATATAATTAGATAACACATAAAGATATTATAGTATATTAATAATTCATGCATACGTGTGTATTGTATATTATACAAACTTATGTATAATTCTTTCATTCATGCAACACACAGGGCAACAATAGTTTTAGTACATATATATATTACCTTTGCATGAAGTTCTATCATCCCCATAAACACATGGCAATTTCATAAGTAAAAAAAAAAAATCAATACATAAGTGATAAAAATAAAACATATTCATATAATCTCAACTAGACCCCTAGCTTAAAATTTAAGGTGTTACATCCTGAGGGCTAAGGCGTCCCTCTCGGACGAGCCTGTTGTTTGCCGAGACGCCATGTGTAGATCTTATGGAGCACTCAGAGTCAGCTTCACTAGGGTCGGTGGCATCCCGTCCTGCCTGTAACACCCGCCTATTTTTATGTAACGAACCACGTTAAGTTAGTAACGATGTTAAGGAATTTTATCAATAAATTATGTTATATGTTATGAAATATGCTTTAAATGTTACTAAATTTTATGTCAAGTTTTATGACAGGTGACGACCGCATGGAATCGTTGTGCTTTAGTGTTCATGTGAATTTTTAAATGTATGATTAATTATGATGTATGATGAATTGAAAATTTTAATGTATGGCATTTAAGGACAGTTCGGCACATCAGACTTTTAAGTTCGGCAGGCTGAACAGTCTGCTAAAGATCGATAGGCCGAAGGGGAAGATCGGCAGGCCGAACACGGCTAACAAGCAGTCAGCAGAAATCTCTCCAAATTTATGGCTGAGATAATTACGTCAAATGGGTGATTTATTGTGATTAATTGGCACAATAATGGAATGTTTTTATCAGTTAAGGAAATTAAAGGGTTTGACTTTGCATTGATTTGTGGCAATTTAAATGGTTTCTTATTTAAATAGGGCAAAGCATGGTAAGTGATGAGTGAGAGTTTTGACTTTCCTTTTTCTTCTTTCTCTCTGTCACGCCAATTGCCACCTAACGATTAGAAATTCTGACTTAATGGAGGGACTTAATGAAGGGAAATGAATGTTTATTATACTTGTTACGTTAAAATTTTTAACGACTCTTTTCCTCACACGTTATTTTCTCCTCTCACTCACTATCTGAGACATTCTTTTTCTGATTTTCTCTCATTCTCACGTTTTTCTCTCTCAGTTCTGAGACGTTCTCTCATTCTCATTCTTCCTCTTCTCTTCTCCACGAATTTCTCTCTCTATCCCGAAAATTCTCTGCAAGAAAATCGTAAGAATAGTTGTATTTTCCTCGTTTAAAATCAAGGATTTTGAGAAGAAATTTCAAGGTAAGAATTTAGTTTTTCCAGTGTTTTTGAAAAGAATTCTTCTCCTCCGAATCGTCTACAATAGTTTTCTCTAGGTATTGTAGTTGTTCTGAATTTTTAATATGATATGCATGAATGTGTTATGTAATGTTTCTTCAAGTTTCACGTTATTTTCGGTGTTTTTATGATGAAATATGAACTTTCTGTCTTCTACCCCTCACAGTAAATATTACTGTTTAATCTTGATGTATGAAAAATGTAATGTTATTCAAGGGGTAAATATGATGTTTTTCATAAAATGTTATGTATGTTTAAACGATTTTATAATAATGAAATAATTGTATGCATGTTAATATGGTGTGTGTATGAATTTTAAAATGTATGTATTTTAAATTGTTCGAAAACGTTTTATTTAAAAGATATTTATATTTAAAATGTATGGTTTGTATTTATATGCTTAAGATAATTTTTATAATTTAAGAAAAATCATAATAACATGTTTATGTGATGACAATTTTTACGATTATGAATTATGTTTGTAATATGAGATGAATGTATGTATATGTGAATGTTATATGAATGAATGAAATATGAATGAACGTTATATGAATGGATGATTTACGCTATGATGATAAGTATTAATTTTGTTATGTTTTTAAATGGATAATGGCATGAACACTCAAAGAAGCGAGCACATCGAGACCGCGGCGTCGTCACCAAAAGCATTTTAAGGTTAAGTAAGCTAGCGTTAAGGTAAGTACATTCTCACCTGCAACATGACACGTTTTACAAGGATTTGATGATATATTCATAATGATGTTCATGATGATTTTATGGTTATTTTCCTTAAAGGATTTTTATGAAAGATTATCATGATTTAAAGTTATGCATGTATGATGATGACATGTTTCAAAGTATGAAAATTATATATATGTATCACCTAATAAGTGTTGCACACCTAATGTTATGAAATGATATGTTATGATGTCATGTTTGGTTTGGGATTAGCTACCCTTCTTCTCTCATGACGGCGCGCCTACAATGATGTTCATGGTGCAACACTTGGGCCCTTAAGATAAAAATGAAATAAGTTTTAAAATGGTCAACGTAATGAAAGATATGTTTCTATGAAATTGTGCTTAAGGCACTTTTATGATATGATGACAATGATGATGATGATGTTTATGTAACGTTTTAAATTGTGAGAATTATATAAACTTACTAAGCATTAGCTTAATCAAGTTTTATGTCATGTTGCAAATAAGGGTAAGAAAGTCATGGATTAGACGGAGGACATGGAAAGGCGTGTGAGCACTAAGCACGATGAATTGTAACCGGAAGCACGCCAAGAAGAACGTTCTTATGTTTTTTTAATCAAGTTATATATTTTGGAACATATTTTTATGTTAAGTTTTAAGAATACTTATATTATGGTTTTATAAGTTATTATATCATTTTTAATGAATTATGAACTTCCGCAATATTTTATGAAAAGTTGGTTGTTTTAAAAATTAAGTTTTTCTCAAAGATTTTGGCTCGGTCGGCCTGCCGAAGTCTGAAGGTTCGGCCTGCCGAACGAAGTTGAGATTTTTAAGCCAGTTTGCAAAGCCTCTGCCGGCCTACCGGTTGAGGAAACTCCGGCCTGCCGATCATGTTTGGCCTGCCGAAGTCCCAAGTTCGGCCTGCCGAACTGTGGGAGTAAGTAAATTTTTAAAGATGTGATGATTAAAGAGGTATGATGTGATGATTAAAGAGGTATGCTGTGATGTTTTTATGATATATGATTTTACAACTTGGTTTGTTTATTTTAATAAAGTTCATGATCTATTTAAAATATAATTAAATAAATTACTCTATGGAATGTGTTAAGCAATATGATTTAACAATGTTATGTTATTTTAAAAAAAAAAACGTATGAATGGATCCTGGTTAAGTATGTTTAATTATTTTTTTAATTAAAAGTACCGTATAAGTTTTGTAATTATGTTTGTGTTTAAGTTTAAACAAGTATGTATGTATGTATGTAACGACATCTGTGACGTTCGAAATAAGGGGCGTTTCACTGCCTGACCCCCAGCCTGGTCAGTTGGGGCTAGAGGTAGGAGGCCAAGAGCCACTTGGCGCTGAGCCTGCTCTGCGAGCTATTGAGTAAGTATATGAACAACATTGGTCAGTTCTTGGATAGGGTCTTGGACAACGGATCTTGCATCTGTTTGACCCTCGTCACGCTTCCCTGACCCCTAAAATGGGATCTCGTGGCTCAAGGACGGCCCCTGAGTCTGACCGGATTCTGGTTTCGATTTCGGGCTTCTCCCGACCACTCCTGTCAGGCACCCTCGTCCTGGGTGTTGCCTCGAGTTACCATCTCGATTCACGGGCCTGTTGTGGCTGGTAATTTCAAGTGAAGGTGTAGGCGCCCGCCTTCTAGGGCCAAAATGTTGATGCTTACTGGAGTTTGGCGACAGATTAACACCACGTGCAGCTGTGCATGGTGGACTGCTCTTCCGTGTTCAGCTCTGTCTGATCAGGTGGACCTGCAACAAGAGGAGGGACGCTTTGGAGATAAGAAAAAGACAGGTCATTCAATAGACAAGGGCTCTCCGACGCTCAAGGCAGGGGTTGCTCGGTAGAGAACAGGAACTTGTTAGGCGGGAAGGAGCATGCATGCTGGATGCAATAAACGCGCCCTATTTATAGGTTGCCACTTGGACCGGGTGTTTGGTGGGTTTTACCCACAATCGGTGTGTCACATCAAGGCGTGTCAGAAGGCAGAAGACAAGTGTTGTGCCCTCCGTCGGTGGATTGTTTCCCATCCAACGGCGAGTTGTCCGCCATCTATCGGCTAGTGATGGCGAGTTGCAGCCCACTTACAAGTGAAAAGAATCTGTCCCGAGCTGGTGTATGAGCCAAGGAGGCAACCAGTTGCGGTGCGGCCCGAGGGACCCTGAAAAGCACCTCGGACTAACAATCCAAGCTCATCGGGATCAGTTGTTAGTTCCCCGTAGCTTTGCCTAGCTTCTTGGCTGACCACCTGGAGTGCGCCCACCCTCAACACAGAGAGTTCATTTTGCTTGATGTGTAAATTAACAGGAATCTAATTCCATCTAGAACCTGATATGTTGGATTTTCTTTTATTTTAGAATACAGCCTTTTTTTTTTCTTTTTTCACTTTGTATCACGGAAGAGGATATTTTTAAGTGGGAACAGGACTTCCCACTCACTCTTTTGGGACCCATTTAGAAAGATTTGATTGCAATTTTCAGCCACAAATCAAAGTGTCGTTATTTGAGTTGAATGTCGTTCAGCTTCCATTGTGCATAGAGTGTATTAAATAGGATTTTTGACTAGATTTTTATAAATGTATGATCAGTAATCTTTCAGGAAGTAAAAACAGATATTAAAGAGTGTCAGTAATATTTTTTTTGTGGGGTCTCAACCAATTTTTTCTTTGTGAAAGTAACATAAGAACACTTATAGTTTCCCAAAAATCCACGTTTTAAGTACCTAATCAAGTGTACTAATATACATTCACGGTAAGAAATTCATATTTTCTAGCCTAAAGTGCATGTTATGCATGTGAAGTTGTTGCTGTTGTTGTCTGTGAATATTATACATTTCCTAAAAATCCATCATTGAATTGCTTGTTTTCCTTCTTAATTATTTCCCGCCCTCGAGGGGTTTTCTAATGCCCTTTGAAAATCTATGTATCAGCTCTCTCATTTGCCCTTTGAATGTTTTGTTACTGAATTTGGCATTTTGCTTGAGTTCTCTAAAGTTTCCTCTTTCAGATTTGGGATATTTCATAGTTAGCTGAGAGATTTGGCTTCGTGAACCGTGCTCTTATCACGAACAATTGTGATTTGTTGCGGAGGCAATTGTAACAAAATAATCAAGATATGCTGTCGAAATACAACGGAATCATAAATGATGGCACTTAAGCAGTCGTGCTTTCTCTTTGGAAAAAGGTGCCTTTTTTTCTTTTCATTGTTTTTGTTTGTAAGCCTTTAACTGTCCAATGCCTTACAGGAAGAAAAGCTATAGGGTTATTAATTACAGCAAGCAATTTTATCTGTCCCCATCTCTATTCATTTCAGAATCTTCTCTATAATATCACGTAAAATACACAGAATTTGTTTTACAGATGATCCATATTATAAATGGTCCTTATACTCAATTATGGCCTCAGCTTATCAGCCATAAGTTTTATGCCATATAGATGCAGAATAAAGAAAAGGAGAAATCTTTTGAAGAGTGATAATTCAGCTCATGATTAAGCTGAAGAAAACTAGTTACCTTTTAACAAATTAATCTTGTAAATTGTAACCAATTTCCCTTTCTAACCGATCTTTTTGTATGTCAATTCCCATCGTTTACAGGAGAGGGCTCTCTCTCTTTTTGTTGAAAGGATTCTTCATTGAAAAAAGAAAACACCCTGCCAAACCAGCACAATCGCCATCAAAGATTGCCGCATTCAGACCAATCTCTTTCACGTGATTAATGGCCAGCCTCAGAGCGGCGGCCTTTCCCACTTCAGCATTCGCAAAGAAGCCTTGTGCAGAAATGATCCACTCAGCAGCACCTAAATAGTTCCTTGCAACAGCCGCCACCAACAAACATATCTTCACGGAAAAGCCACATGAACACAGTTGATCTTCTACCGCCCAAAAGGACTTGATCACCTCCCGAGAGTCTTGAGGGAGACCACTCTATTGATGTCGAACACAATTCCCTAGGCAAAAAGCTCATTTAGAACATGCCAAACAAGACCACAGAGGATGGAGATAGTAGTAAAAACTAACCTCCGACCTGAACATGAGCACCATACTCCAACAGAGCACCAGAGAGGATAATGGTATTGACTCGGTATGCAACCACCCCGCATAGAGAATCATAGATGACCGAATAGATGGGCAACGGAGCATAATCTTCACGGAAGTTAAAAGAGAACATTTCAAACCTCCACTCTGCAGTAGAGGGTTCATGCCTATTGCACGTTGGAAAGGCCAAACAGTAGGAGTTCAAGATGATGCAGGAATTTGTAATTGTTGCAGCTCAAAAAAAAAAAATCCAAGCTGTAGTAGTAGAATGTTGGGTTACGTAATCCTCTAATGTTTTACAAAATAATCATACTTTGGCAGCCAAAAGTTGCTACATTATGTTGTGCCAAACGTGCTTGTTATGAGGTGGTTCATTAAATAATTAGACCTGTAATTGATGGTTAGTTTATATCAGACGGTTGATATTAGCCATACTAAAAAACTCCTATTAGTTGTTATACACGTGGAAGTCGGTTGTACATATAGGAATTGCCTTGAGCAGAATATATATATATGTAGAGTGACTTAAGCGGTAGAAAGAGGAACTAAGAGAGAGAAAAAGGAAAACACAAGAGAGAGTGTTTGTTGGGTGTAAAAGGGGTTTTTGGGATATAGACAAACAGAGAGAAAGTCTGTGGTTGTGTTCTAAGCGAGAGAAGGAAAAGTGTGCTTAGTGTAGGATACTTTACTGCAATTTAGAGTGCAAAGACTGTTGTAATCAATTCTTGTTTTAGTGAATCTTGGTGACTGCAGAGGTCCCCGTGGATGTAGGATCGATTGAATCCGAACCACGCTAAAAATCTTGTGGGTTTCGTTTGCTTATTATTCTGTTCTTGCTGTCTAACTCTTGAATGAGATTGCAGGTGATTGATTCCATTATCAAGGAAAGATTGTAGTCATAAGTTGAATCAAGAAATTCGATTCAACATCTGGTATCAGAGCCGTACATCAAGAATTACGAGACAAAGACAATGGCAAATCAGAAGTATGACATAGAGAAGCTCATAGACAAAAGCGACTTCGGCTTGTGGAAGATGAAGATGGAGGCAGTCTTGATTTCCCAAGGCCTAGATAAAGCTTTGCATCCAGATATTGAAATACCTCAAGATCTTTCCGACAAACAAAGAGAAGATTTTCTCAAAAGGCAGAAAGAACTTTCAAGAAAAGCTCACAGCGCTATTGTACTAAGCCTCTCAGATCAAGTATTGAGGAAGGTGTCCCATGAGAAGACTGTTGCTGCTATATGGAAGAAGCTTGAAGAGATTTTTCGTATTCGGTCTCTTCCAAATCGTATCTACTTGAAAGAAAGTTTTTATGGGTTCAGGATGGATGAATCCAAACCCATAGAAGACAGCCTTGATGACTTCAACAAACTGATTCTTGATCTGGAAAATCTGGAAGTAAAAATAGAAGATGAAGACAAAGCGGTAATTCTCTTGAATTCCTTACTTAAATCTCTGAAAACATTCAAGGAAACCCTAAAATATGGCAGAACCTCCATATCTGTAGAAGAGGTTCAAAATGCTCTATACTCGAAGATACTTGATTTAAAAAGCTCTGACAAGTCACTTGATAAGGGAAACTCAGGGGAAATCTTGAATGTACGAGGGAGAACACAGAAAAGAAATCCTTTTGACAAGAAAGGGAGAACTTTTTCTAGATCAAAATCAAGGGGCAAGAAAGACTACAAGAATGTGAAGTGCTTTCGTTGCCACAATTTGGGTCACATTAGAAGGCTCTGTCCTGAACAAAAATTCAATGATACTGGGAAGCTTGTTGGCGATGCAGCACTAATTGATGAAGGTTATGACAGTGCCTGTGGCGTACGGCACCGTCCCACCTCTTTATGTGGCGGCCGCCCACTCATCCGTATTGTCCCCTCTGGGGCCCTCTGGTCTCAATTGGTACTCAGGAAGGAAATAAGAACCTCTTAAGGGAGGTTTGAGGTTCAAACCATGAGGGACGCGAAAGAAATCCCTGAGGGACCAAACCCGCCCGCCTATATATTTTTTTAAAAAAACTTATCATTTATTTGATTTTGTTCTTATTTTAGAGATGATTGAACAATCTAACACTTCAAGCATGGGCTTGGCTACCTCTTGACATATTAGAAACTGAAAATTCTCCTATTATTTTGTGAAGTGATCAAAATTCAAATCAAGTAAGTTAGTAAAGAAAGCCCTAAAAGAAAAATAACACTTGACTTTGTTCATCATTTTATTTGTAGCATTCTATTATTTTTGAACCCAGTAAATAGGCTTTAATTTTTATGGACTCTTGACTTTGTTTATCACTTTATATGTAGTTGATGTTTCTTGTTGCAGTGAATGATTATGTTTCTTAATTTGTACTTTTGAATATGGTCACTGTCTTTAAGCATCAAACTTGTTGGGAATGCCTTATGTATTATCATCTTATATTCTCTACAAATTTTCTTCACTTTCTAAAAAAAAGGTCCAAACAATTACATTAGGCAATAGCATAGGTCTAAACCGCCTTAACCCACCCACACCTGCCCACAACCACCTAAAACCAAACCAAAACCGCCCGCCATGTGGTGGGCGGTTTGCGGGTTGGTTAATTGCCAACCCGCCATCCAAAAAAACCGCACCGCACCCGTCCAAAAACTATCAAACCGCCCGCCGTTCACCCCTATTTAGAACAGATAATGAGCTGGAGTTTTGTAATGACAAGATTGTCTTAATGTGTAAAGAGGCTGGTATACTTAAACACCATACAGTTTGAAAAACCCCACAACAAAATGGCTTGGCAGAACGTATGAATAGGACCATTCTTGATAGAGTAAGGTGCATGTTATTTAGCTCAGGATTGTCCAAATATTTTGGGGTAAGGCTGCAATGACAGCCAGTTACTTGATAAACAGAATACCTTCTAGTGCAATAGGTTTTAAAACACCTGAGGAATTGTGGTATGGAAAACCAGCAAATTATAGTTTCTTAAAGGTTTTTGGCTGTATTGCTTATGCTCACCAGAATGAAGGAAAATTAGAACCAAGGTCTATAAAATGTATATTCTTAGGTTATCCTGATGGTGTGAAGGGCTATAGGCTTTGGGTTAAGGATTCACCAGGAATTAAAATAATAACAAGTAGAGATGTAATATTTAATGAAAATGAATTTTTCTATCTAGACACTAACCTTACAGGTACAGACCAAGACCTTAAACTCAAATTTCAGCATGGCCACAAAAGCTATGAGAAGGAGTATTTTGAGTTTGAGGTGGAGCCTCCAATGACTAAAGACTGTGCAGTTTTTGATAATCATGAGGAGCTAAATGGTGCACAAGATGATTCAAGGAACGAGTCTACTGAATATGAAGAACAAGGACCTGATCAAGTTGAAAAGGTAGCAGCAAATCCTGATTGTGAGTCGGACTACTAGCTAACAAGGGACAGAATTAAGAGAAATGTAAAACCACCTGAACGATATGGTTATGCAAAACTCATTGCTTATGCTCTACCTACAGTTGTTGAATATGAAGAAAGTGAGCCAGTATCCTATACTGAAGCTATAAATAGCAAACATTTTGATAAGTGGCTCACAGCCATGAAAGAAGAATATGAATCCCTTCAAAAGAACAATACATGGATATTAGTGGATATGCAGCCAAAACAAAAGGTTGTGTCCTGCAAGTGGATCTTTAAACTTAAAGAAGGAATCACTGAAAGTGAACCTATTAGGTTCAAGGCCAGATTGGTTGCCCGAGGTTATACACAGAGGGAAGGAATAGACTATAATGAGGTTTTCTCACCAGTAGTAAAGCATACCTCTATAAGAGTTTTAATGGCTCTTGTGGTTTACTATGATTGGGAATTAGAGCAACTTGACGTAAAAACAACATTCTTACATGGAGACTTAGAGGAGGCGATTCTAATGTCACAGCCAGAAGGTTTTGTGAAACCAGGAAATGAAAATAAAGTCTGTCTGCTGAAGAAATCTCTTTATGGGTTGAAACAGTCTCCACGTCAGTGGTATAAAAAATTTGACAGCTTCATACTGAGGATAGGTTTTAAAAGGAGTAGTTATGATGGTTGCTTCTATTTTAAAAATGGGTATGATGGGTCTTTGATGTTTCTTCTGATTTATGTTGATGATATGCTCATTGCTAGTAAGAGCATAAAGCACATTGAAAGACTCAAGCAGATGTTGGGTGCTGAATTTGATATGAAGAATATGGGACCAGCCAAGAAAATCCTTGGAATGGAGATAATACGAAACAGAGGAGGAAATACGCTCTTCTTGTCGCAGGAAGGGTACTTGATAAAAGTTTTAAAAAGGTTTTCCATGAATAATGCAAAATTGGTTGGTGTACCATTGGCAGCTCATTTTAAGTTGTCATCTATACAATCCCCAAGAAGAGAAGAACAGCTCGTTGAAATGAAGTCTGTCCCATATGCTAGTGCAATTGGTTCCCTAATGTATGCCATGGTTTGCTCAAGGCCTGATATAGCATATGTTGTGAGTGTGTTAAGCCGATTCATGTCCAACCCAGGAAGAGAGCATTGGAAGGGAGTTAAGTGGCTTCTGAGATATGAAAAAGGGTCATTGAAAATGGGTCTAAAGTATGTGAAGTCAAAAGATGTCCTGGATTTAGTTGGTTTTGTTGACTCAGACTATGCAGGCGATCTAGACAAAAGAAGGTCAACGACGGGATACATGTTTACTCTATGTGGAGCACCTATTAGCTGGGAATCTTAGCTACAACCAGTTGTAGCTCTGTCAACAACTGAAGCAGAATATATAGCTACTATAGAGGCTATTAAAGAGGGCTTATGGTTTAAAGGCTTACTAGAAGAACTTGAAGTGCTGAAGGGTGACATTATTCTTTATTCAGACAGCCAAAGTGGTATAAAACTGAGCAAGAATCTGGTTTTTCATGAGAGAACAAAACATGTTGAGATTAAGTATCATTTTATTCGAGAGGTGATAAGTTCAGGAAAAATTAAGCTGGAGAAAATTTCGACTGAAGATAATCCAGCTGATATGGCTACAAAAGTGTTACCTTTAGCCAAGTTCAAGTATTGTTTGGACTTGGTTAATGTGATTGTGGAATAGCCATAGAAGTGGACCTGAAAGCTGTTGCCAGATTCACTGAACTATTTATTGAACCAAGGTGAAGGATGTTATGAGGTGGTTCATTAAATAATTAGACCTGTAATTGATGGTTAGTTTATATCAGACGGTTGATATTAGCCATACTAAAAAACTCCTATTAGTTGTTATACACGTGGAAGTCGGTTGTACATATAGGAATTGCCTTGAGCAGAATATATATATATGTAGAGTGACTTAAGCGGTAGAAAGAGGAACTAAGAGAGAGAAAAAGGAAAACACGAGAGAGTGTTTGTTGGGTGTAAAAGGGGTTTTTGGGATATAGACAAACAGAGAGAAAGTCTGTGGTTGTGTTCTAAGCGAGAGAAGGAAAAGTGTGCTTAGTGCAGGATACTTTACTGCAATTTAGAGTGCAAAGACTGTTGTAGTCAGTTCTTGTTTTTGTGAATCTTGGTGACTGCAGAGGTCCCCGTGGATGTAGGATCGATTGAATCCGAACCACGCTAAAAATTTTGTGGGTTTCGTTTGCTTATTATTCTGTTCTTGTTGTCTAACTCTTGAATTAGATTGTAGGTGATTGATTCCATTATCAAGGAAAGATTGCAGTCATAAGTTGAATCAAGAAATTCGATTCAACAGTGCTCCTTTAGATTTGTTGACTAACATGTGAAAACAAGTTCAAATTCTAGCATGAAAGAGACCACAAGAGCCAATATATCCACTACACAAAAGAAAGAACAGGAATTAATTAACACAATATCTGAAAAAACCTCCAAGAACTTTGATTTAACAAGTGGAACTTTTATTTAACACACTATCTCAGATCCTTTCTGGTGATTTTCCCCAGAGATGTTCTCTCTCACAGATTGCTCTAATTCTTATGGACTAGGAAGATTATTCTAGAACCAACCCCAAAAAAAGAGAACTCTAATCTATTTAACTGTTTAATGACTTATTGAAACCTCATTCTGAAAACGACTAGATTTCCCTGCAACCAACTAACTAATCTGTGATAACATCTAATTGGTGATCTATAGTGCGAACCAACTAAATAACAAACAAATCATAAAACACCAACCAAGTCAGTCCTAAAGCCAAAACTACGGGACACTGCTGTTTTCGGAAATTTTAATGACAAAAAAAAAGAAGAAGCAACAAGACAGACTTGAAAGACACGTGCCAAATAAGATCCAAATAATCTTCCACGAAGTTGAAGCTGTTGTTATAATCAAAAGACACGTATGCATGGTGAAGTGGACACGTGGCGCACTGACTTTCTCAAACTCCGTCTTCTTGTTCTTTCCTGATCTGTCATTTATTAACTGAAATCAATTTCAAGTTTGGGATTGAAAAGAGCGAGAGAGTTAAAAGGCAAGGGAGCTTTCAAGAGAGAACAAGAGCATATATAAAAGAGGAAATTAAGTATATAATAATATTATTTTATTAGGAGCACAAGAAAAGAAGAAGAAATGAGCAGCACTACTAGTAGTAAGTTGGAGAACAAGTCGTTTATGGATGAGCTTCGGAGCTTTGACAAAGGTGGCTTCTTTGATTTGGGCCATCCTCTTCTCAATCGTGCTGCTGAAAGCTTCATCAAGGCTGCTGGGGTACTATATTACTACTTCTATCTCTTTCTCTATCTATATATATACACACAGAGAGATATATATAAACACAATATTCATGTTTAATGCATGAAAGTGAATGATAATATACTCTTTTTTTTTAAAGAAAAAAAACTCAGATTGGAGCTATTCAGGCTGTATGTCCGGAGGCCTATTTCACTGCCTTTGAAGGTACCCTCTTCTTCTCTCATGCATGTCCATAAATTATACATATATGCATACACGAATATATATACATATGTGTGAGCTTGCGTCTGTGTTTGAGCTTATTTTTGTTTTTTGTTGTCAATTTTTCCATGTGTTATATATCGTGTAGTAAAAAAAATGAGGGAATATTGCAGGAGATGATTTATCAAATAGTGTTGGTACACCAGAAATCTCAGGTGCCAAGAAGCGGCCCTTCCCTGACCTAAGAGGACTTTCCTGTTGTTCATACAACTATTCTTTTTTACTTCTAATTTGGTTTTTTTGTCTTCCAGTGATAGGAATCTCATATTATCTGTCAACTTTTTTTTTCTTCTTCTTTTGGATGTAAAGAAATCTATTTACTGGTATTCATTTGTTACATTATTTGGTTTTTGAAAAAAAAAATTGCTAGATAGTTTATGATTTTAATCTTTTTACCCCCCTCTCCTATGGCAGTGGTGCCTGAAATTTTATAGCTGCAAGAATTTTTTTTTTTCCCACCAGGCCATTAGATTCATTTTTTTATCAACTTCCTTTTTCTTATAATTTATTATTTTGTTGGTTGTTTTTGTCAAGATACGAAATATGTCAATAATTTTTGAAATATTATCAGTAACTGGTCCTCAAATACAAATATTTGAGGAGAAACTCATGGATGTTATTAATGTCCTTTTTCAGGTGAAACAAACAGAAAATCTCTTGAAGCCATGGTGGGTACTTCAATTCGAGTCTTTATCTCTCCTTTTCCATTTTCCTCAAAACTAATGAGTGAACTGTGCTTAATTAAATATGTTAATACTTTTTTTCCTTCTAATATTTTTGTAATTTCCAGGTGAAGAACACAGGGAAGGAGTCTTTGCAACGGGGTAATTAAAGTGTTTGTTACAAGTTTCTCTCTCTTATAGAAAAGATGAACTCTTTAATTCTTTCTACTTGCAGGGCTAGCTGCAGGAGTGTATTCAGGTCTCACTTATGGACTGAAGGAGGCTCGTGGGGCCCATGATTGGGCACTAAAATATATGCTTCCTTTCTTTCATTGTATATGAAGATGAACAATATGTATGATCATTATCAGACGGCTTATATGCTTTCTTTGATTCGTTATCTTGGATCTTTATATAAGAATTACCATTTCTTTGTTGCTTACAAAAAAGAATCACTAGTGGTCCTGTAATAATCTTTTTTTTTCTTTTTCATTTACACATATTGAGAAATGATTATGTGACAATGAATTGTTAGACACATTATTATGAGACGTATATTATACCAAACACATTTTGCTACTGTGATGAT
Organism: Artocarpus heterophyllus; assembly: GCA_025403435.1. Lineage (NCBI taxonomy): Eukaryota > Viridiplantae > Streptophyta > Magnoliopsida > Rosales > Moraceae > Artocarpus > Artocarpus heterophyllus. The sequence continues at coordinate 1,482,755 of CM046341.1, read as the reverse complement.
ATACTACTAATGATGATAAATAAAGAGAGTTTTAATTTTAATTTTGTGGTTTATTATTTTTGTTGCAGAAAAACAGTGCACTTGCAGGACCACTGACAGGCAAGGCATTGGCTCTGACATCAGAGGATACCACACATGAGCAAGTTGTGCATTGTGCCATGACTGGAGCTGCCATTTCCACTGCTGCTAATCTTCTCTCTGGCATATTCTAATTATCATAATATCATATATTTTCTGTCTATAAATTTTAACTTGTTTGTAATAGGAAAAATCTGTCTAGTAGTTTTGCTTAATTAACCAACTCTATTTTGATGAGATTTCTTTTGAGCTATTTAATTTGTTGTTATGTTGAAGTTGGATTTGTTTTGTTGTCTTGATTAGGATTCTTGGAATTCCCCTTGCATTGTTAGAAATACATAAAATGGCATGATTTTAACGGATTAAACGACATGAAACGTAAAAGAAGAGATCCAATCCCTTGCATTGTCAAAAATACATAAAGTGGCATGATTTTAACAGATTAAACGACATGAAACGTAAGAGAAGAGAAACGACCTCGTTGAGGTTTGCACAACATGAAACATGAGAAACGACACGTCGTTAGGTCGTGGGAAGAGGGACAACCTCAAACTCGAGAGGTAACACGTCGCTTGGTGGATGGGGAACGGGCAAGTTTGGAAACGACAGGTTGTTTGGTGGCTGAAAAAGGAGGAGGCATTCAACTCAACAATTAAAACGACACGTCGTTAGGTAGCGGAGATACAGGTCGTTTGGTGGTTGAAAATGAACAGCGACACGTCGTTAGGTAGTTGAAAGATGAAGACCAACGTCAAACCATAGGACGACACGTCGTTTGGTAATTGGAAATCCTAAGAACGCGAGCAGGGGAACTCAAGAGGCGACACGTCGCATGGTGGTTAAAAAGAGAAGAACGACATTCAACTAAAAAACGACACGAAAATAATCAACAAAGTAAATATAAACGATACACAAATTAAAAAAAGCACGTCGTTTGGTGGTTGAAGAATGACAGGACGACATCAAACTTCGCTCTTCCTCTAGTGGCTTTAAAGGGAGATAATTTTAGAATGCCATGGCTAACCAAATATATATATATAAAAAAAGGAAGCTTTGTAGTTTTCCAACCTGGCTTTTGGTCGTATGATCAACATGGAGGAAGGTTTCACGTAAAGTCCAGGTAGTTTTCCAATTATGACAGTCACCCTCTCCCTAGGTCAACTTCAAAACTATTAAAAAGCCCAAAAAAAAAATAAAGATAATAGTGACAAACTTTACTAATTTATGTGGTGTTAGGCAGTTATGGTCTGGTCTGCTAAAGTTACGATCTAGATTATTTTTTCAGTTATAAATAGTATAAATTTTTTATATGTTATAGTAAAAACAATTTTAACCTTAAATTACAAAAAGGGACTTTTTTTTTTTTTAAGAAGGGACAGAGTCTAAGAGGGTGCCATCCATTTTTGTCATTGTGCGTATTTAATGTCAATTAAAAAAATAAAAATAGGGAGAATGCATTATCCAACTTTATCTTTGAGGGTAGAAAAGAAAAAAAAAATTAGAGAGAGAAATAAAAGAAAAGACCAATATTGGAAAAGTAAGTTCTTGACTTAGTTTGGCAAACTTCACTTGTTTTGGGAGGTGATAATACTCCAAAACAAAAAAGTAATAATACTTATCTTCATTTTTTTTTTTTGTTTCCCGTTTTGGCAAAAAACCTCAGATTTATTTATTTATTTGAAAATGCAATCCGAGATATTTGAAAAATAAATTTTAAATAAAGATATAGGGATAAAGTAACGAGAGAAATTAAACAACTGGAGACGTGCCTATTAGAGCTCTTTCAAATTTTGATATCAAAAGAAGATTTTGATTTCCGATTTGCCAAATTTGAATAACTTTCCTTATCTTTTTCATATTATCCTATTTCTATTTGAAGGATTTAAATTTAAAACGGTAAGCTTATCCAACAACTCTTTTGCCTATAAATATGTTGCTAAGGATTCATACTTTTTCATTCACCCTCTCTGCTCTTCTCCTCTCCTCATGTCTGGTTGAAGATGAAGATGCATTACAGTAAGTTCTTATCTACTTTTCCTTTTATTACTACAAATAATAACTATTTACAAATGTTTTATTAGAATGGCTTAGTTCTTTTATTATTTATTATTACGTTTTTATTGTAAGTTGTGTTTTATTTTCTCGGTTGATATCCTTGTTCATTATATTTATTATATACTATATTATACACGAAGATTATGCTATTTTCTTCTTTTTATTCTGCTGTGTCATATTAGTTATTAGTTATCGTCGTACACTAATAATCATTATATGCTTTCAAAAAGTTACAAATTCTGCAATTAATTTTGTAATTGGACTGGTTTGGGATTCCGTTATTGCCAATTTGGCTAAATCAAATTCCACCCCTTTTTCTTTTAAAAAAAAAATATACTGAATTAATTTATTTTCTGTGGTATACTCATTGTATTCTGTTGTACTACTTTATGGTTATTTATTTATTTATTTTATATGTTATGTTGTATACGAAGATTGTTCTTTCTTCCTCCTTCTTTTTGTTTTTGTGTCGTATTAGTTATATTTTTCATATAAGATGTTTTTTATTCGTTTTCTGTGAACAAAAATCATTACAAGCTTTCCTTCAGGAAAAAAAAAAAAATTACGCTTTAAAAAATTCTGCTTTTGAATTTGTTAATGGGGCTGGTTTGGGATTCCTATTATTGCCAATTTAGCTTAATCAAGATCCAATTGATCAAGATCCAATCGAGATACAATTTATTTATTCAAGATCCACGTTCTTTAAAAAAATAAAGAAAAGAAAAGAAAAGAAAAATATTCAATGTATTTTCTATGGTAAATACTTGTATTGCATTGTACTACTTTATGATTATTATTTTTTTCTGTGTATTCAATACGAATATGTACGCATTGTTATTGTTCTTTATCATATATATATATGTATATATATATATATATATGCTAATTGTGGTTTTTTGCGTAATCTATTTTTACCAGCAAAAAGCCTTCATAACCAGCGTTGGAGAGGGGTGTACAGAGGGATTGCAGGTTGCTTCAGAGTTGTATTTAGTGCAACTTGAGAGTCTCTATCATCACTTGTCATTGGTAAGTTTATGTTTTTTTTCCCTTACTGTAATAATATTTTTGTTATATTTTAATGATGTAATCTTTTGCAATGAATGTTGTCTAATTGTTGTTAGCTTATTTATGTTTTTCTACTATTATTAATGTTATTATTGCAATTGATATCATGAAATGTTTTTATTCTTGTATTTATGCAATTTGCGTCCTTCTTCTTTAGCCTTAAAAACTTTCCATTGTTTTGATAGCAAAGAAGATAATCGATGACGAGTTTTCAATTTTGAACATGCATTATGTCCATGTCCTCATTTTTTTCATTCTTCATTTAGAAAGAAAAGATGATAATTCTAATATTTTATGTGAAATTTAAATGATTATCCTACCCTGGACTAAAATCTCGGATAATCTTGCATTTTGAAAATACTAATTCTATGTGAATTCTAATTTGATCATTTTTTATCCTTTAAAAAAATATGTACATATTTATTATTATAAAATACTGGATATTCCATGTAACACTAAATATTAAAAATTCATGCATGTAATTATTTAACTCCCGTAGATAATTATTAATGGAGCCTAGTCCTAATAAGATTGGGATATCTTCTTTTTTTTTTTCCATGTTATAAATAGGTCGTTAAGCATTTATACACTCTCTCTTCTCTTCTCCACATGTTTGGTCATGGAATGAAGATGCATTACAGTAAGTTTTTTTTTTAATCTATTTTTTCAAATATGAAACTATATGTTTCATTACAATAGCTTATTTCTTTTTGTAATTTCTTATGTTGTTTTTATTGTAATAAGTCATTCCAGATTGTTTGTAGTTTTTTGTCATCCTAAGTTGTGTTTCATTTATATCCGTGTACATTAGACATTAGTTATATGCTATATCATATACAGTTATTTTTCTGTATATAGTCAAGTCATTTTTCTACGGTATACCAATTGAATTACACTGTACTATTTTATTTTATTTTATTTTATTTTGTGTATTCAATACTAATTATGTCTTCATTGTTCTTGTATGTATGCTATTTCTTGTTTTTTTCGTATTCCGCTATTACTTAACTATATTTTCAAAATGAATTTGTACTACAACAGCAAAAAGCCTTCATTTGATCAGCTTTGAAGAGGGCACTATTAAGGAGTGTAGATTGCTTCAGACATGCTTGTGACTGATGAGATTCGGAGTTGATCAAAGACTATAGACTGTTATGACTGATGACCTTAGCTTTCGAAGTTGATCATGCTTATGACAAAGGACCCTAGCTTTATGACACATTGGACCTTAGCTTTGGAGTTGATTTGACCAAGGAGACAAGGACTATTAGAACTGATGACCTTAGCTTTTGGAGTTGATCATGCTTGTGATCAAGGACTCTTTTGACTAAAGACCTTAGCTTTTGGAGTTGATCATGCTTGTGATCAAGGAAATTCAGTTTTAGAGTCTATTATGAAGATGACTTTATTGTAAGTTTTTTCCCTTCTATATTGTTATATATATATATATATGTGTGTATATATGTTCTTTAATTCTTATACTGATGTAACATGTTGACTGCTATATTATGACGTTTTTATTGTTTTGTCATTTTCTTATAATGCTTATGTTCTTATTGTTTTTGCTATTTTGTTTCTAACACATTTCTTCATCTTTTAAATACATGCACTGCATGCTAAGAATTAACATTTTATTGTTGCAGATTTAATTCTTTAATGTACTTTATTGATATGGTTTTTTAGGGGACATGAGTATATTTTCTATATAAATACATGCACTGCATGTAGATGTAGATGCATGTAGATGCTAATACATTTCTTCATCTTTTAAATACATGCGCTGCATGCTAAGAATTAACATTTTATTGTTACAGATTTAATTCTTAATGTACTTTATTGATATGGTTTTTTAGGGGACATGAGAATATTTTCTATATAAATAGGCCGCTTAGCATTCATCCACTTTCTTTTCTCTTCTCTACATGTCTGGTCCTGGAACGAAGATGCATTACTGTAAGTTTTTCTGTCTATGAAAAATAATTGTTTTATTACAATAGCTTACTTCTTTTTATCATTTATCATAATGTTTTTATTGTAACAAGTCATTCCAGATTACTTTTTACTCATTGCATAACTTGTGTTTTATTTCTTGATTGATATCTGTGTATTATTATACCTTAGCAATATGCAATATTATATATAGTCGAGTTATTATTTTGTGATACACTAATTGTATTCTCTAGTACCACTTCATGCTCTTTTTTGTATTCAACACTATCATGTTTTCATAGTTGTTGTATTTATAGTATATATGTTAATTCTAGTTTTCTGTGCATTCCATTATTACTTGACTATGTTTTAACAACGAATTTGTACGACAACAGCAAAAAGCTTTCGTAGTTGATCAGCTTGGAGAGGAGAGACTATAACAGAGTGCTGATTGCTTTGGACATGCTTGTGACTGATGAGTTTTAGTATACACGGCTTCGGAGTCCACCATGCTTGTGGTGGAAGAGTTTTAGTTTTTGATTCGGAGTTGATCCCGCTTCTGATCAAGGAAGAGCAGCTTTGGAGTTGATCATACTTGTGATCAAGGATATGCAACCAACTTCTGAGTCCATCACTTATTATTGTAAGTTTATTTTTTTTCTCTTCACTGTAACAATATTATTACATTTTAGTGATGGAATCTGGTGTTATAATGTTGTTGTATTGTAACGTATTATTTTATTCAGCTTTTAGAGCGTCTTTTTATTTCTTATGTTTTCACTGTTCTTAATGTTTGTAATGTAATTGACATATTAACATGTTTTATTTTATATAAATTTAATTTACATAACAGATGTTATTCGTTTTCCATATACATTAAGTTTTTTTTTAAAAAAAAATTTCTTCTAACACACACACACACACACATATATATATATATATATATATTTTCTTCATCTTTAATTTATATTGTACGTAAGAATTGTTACTAATCTAAATTCTTTAATGTGGTGATTTGTTTGTGCCATGTATATATGTTTTTGTTGCTATTTCACTTTTGTTTTTTTCTAATAAAAACAAATGCTATTGTATGAATCAGTGCGACACGACATGATAGCATCACATCTACAAAGAAGTGCCACACACGGTTTGCTTCAGAATTGCTTCCGAGTTTATCATATGAATTATATATGATTGAGAAGCACAGCCTTCGAGCATTGATCAGGCTTATGATCGATTTTATCACACTTCTGATCGAGGACTGTTAGCATCATAGCTTTGAAGATGATCAATGATCTATCCTAGCAATCCAGCAAGTTTTAGTCTGCACATTTCTTCACAGAACCAGGGATTATCTTCTTCTTCTTTGCCTTCTCCTCATTTTTTTTTTTTAATTTGGGTGGTGGGGAGTTAAAAACATGACTTGGTCCCCTAGGCGAGGGGTGAAGAAAGACAATCAGAAGAGAAGAACAAAAGAGTTTGAGCCAACAATGCCTTCGAACAACCTTAACTTTCTGGACCTTAGCATTTGGAGTTGATCATGCTTATGATCAAGGACTATTATGACAAATTGGACCTTAGCTTTTGGAGTTGATCATGCTTATGACCAAGAAGACAAAGACTGTTATGAAGATGGCTTTATTGTAAGATTTTTACCCTTCTATATTGTTATATATATGTTCTTTGATTCTTGTACTAATGTAACATGTTGATTGCTATATTATAACGCTTTTATTGTTTTTGTCATTTTCTTATAATGCTTATATTCTTATTGTTTTTGCTATTTTGTTTCTAATGTCTTTATTGTAACAAGTATCATAACATGTTTCTCCAACTTTACACGTAGATGTTAACACATTTCTTCATCTTTTAAATATTTGCACTGCATGCTAAGAATTAACATTTTATTGTTACAGATCTAATTCTTTAATGTACTTTATTGATATGGTTTTTTAGGGTACATGAGAGTGTTTTCATTGTTGTTACCTTTCCTTTTTCAAATGAAAACAATTGTTGTTGTATTTAGTGATGTTATCTTTTTGCCATAACGTCTTTTATGGTTTTTTTTTTTTTTCATTTATATGTTTTTACTGCCTTCTTTATTTTGTTATATTCAATGTTTTTGTAATTAATAGCATGGAATATCTTTTTCCCTAAAAAATTAAAAGAGCATAACCAATTGTAATTCTTGTATAAATTCAATTCTCATAAAGGATGCGTTCTTCATTTCTTAGGGGTGTTATTTGTTTTTAGTGTACATTAATATGTGGTCATTTTTCTTCTCTTTTATCCTGATTTATGATGTTTTATTTATCTTTAGTTGTTTTTCTATCCATAAGACTTGTACTCTCTTGTTACTGTTCTAAATTCTTTGATATTGTTCTCCCGTGTATTACATGTTTTCATTGATATTTTAATTCTTCCCCTTTTTTCCTAAATAAACAATTGTTGGTGTATTAGTGGAAGACGCCATGGATATCATCAAGTGCTTACAGATATACCAGCAACATGCTCAAACCAGATCAGAAAACGTGCTTCCCAGAACAAACACGCTCTTGGAACCGAATGAGGATTTCTTGCAGCCAGCTTTCGAGTTGATCATGCCTTGTGATCAAGGAGTTTTAGCTTCAGGAGTTTTATCACGCTTTTGACTTTTGGTGCAGAACAACTTCGGAGTCGATCATGCTTTTGGTCAAGACCTGCAGATTGCTTAGGAATATTCAATCGAACATGCTTGCAATCGAGTGCAGCTTCATAGTGTCAACTACTTGTAATTGAAGAGTCTGCCTTATATTTAATTTCAGAGTGCCTTTAAAGCATCTATTACTTGTGATCAAGGAGATTTAGCTTCAGAATCTCATACTCGGGATTACATCACATGTGCAAAGAAGTGCTACACACCAAAGACATGCCAACTCCAGACACGAAAACATCTTCACAAAACGAACTAGATTGCTTGCAGCAATCGATCATGCTTATGATCGATTTTACAAGGCTATCAACTAATGCACAAATTTGAAGGTGATCAACGATCGATTGTAGCAATCCCACAAGTCTTAGCCTGCAGATTTCATTACAGAACCAGGGAGTATCTTCTTCTTCCTCTTCACTTCTTCTTCTTCTCCTTCTCTTTTTTTTTTTTTTTGGGAGTTCAACAAGCAACTTGGTCCCCTAGGCAAGGGGCAAAGACAATCAGAGAAGTTATGAGAAGGTCCTTCCTCAGTCAGTCAACAAAGCCTCAGCCTTAATCAGGGAAGTATCGAATCCGGTAAGTTTTTCACGTACACACACCAAAGGGGTGGTTTTGCACCTGGGAAGTATACATTGTAGGTGTGGACTGGTTGTGTTTCCTCTAAGTATTGCCAACTTGGCTCTTGACAGCATGCCACGGAAAGAACTATGGAAGAGCTCATGAGTAGCAAAATGGAATTTCGCTACTCGATGCACTTTTCACACTTTCATTTAGGCACTTAATTACAGTAAGCTATTAACCTATATGTTTAGTCACTTCAAAATAATGAACCAGACAATATTAAATAATGTTCAACTCACTTTTTTCTCACAATAACTATGATTAATCACATAAGTTATCATTCATTTCCCAAACTAACCAATATCACCATATACACCACTGGAATCAAAAGAATAGATAGCGATTATTTACTTTCTCACTCAAGAGCAAAGTTCTAAGCTTTTCTCTTTTCACTTCCACAATTAGAAGAACAGAAGAGCCATCCCACCCCTATAGTTTTTTCCATTAAGGCGTGCTGTCAAGAACTTAGAGCTTTCCAACAGCCCACACCACTATACTTTCTTTTCTTGTTGTTCTGAAAAAAGATGCACAGTTAAAGTTAAGAGTAAGCTTTGAGAGCAGAAAAAGGAAGTAGAAACTTTAACCTCTCTCTGTCACTCTCTCTTTTCAGTATTTTGTCTTTGCTTTTGCCGATTTGTACTTGATGCCATTCAAATAATGATCTTGAATTTGTTTATTTCCAACTTCATTAATTTTAATACAACTTGGAATCTTTTTGTTAATTTGGGAAAAAAGAAACTGTACTAAAAGGAGTACTAGATCACCATTTAGATGTTATCACGGATTAGTTAGTTGGTTGCAGGGAAATCTAGTCTTTTTCAGAATGATGTTTCAATAAGTCATTAAAACAGTTAAATAGATTAGAGTTCTCTTTTTTTGGGGTTGGTTCGAGAATAATCTTCCTAGTCCATAAGAATTAGAGTAATCTGTGAGATATCTCTGGGGAAAATCACCAGAAATGATCTGAGATAGTGCGTTAAATCAAAGTTCTTGGAGGTTCTTTCATGCTAGAATTTGAACTTGTTTTCACATGTTAGTCAACAAATCTAAAGGAGCACGTTTGGCACAACATAACGTAGCAACTTTTGGCTGCCAAAGTATGCTTATTTTGTAAAACATTAGAGGATTACGTAACCCAACATTCTACTACTACAGCTTGGATTTTCTTTTTTTTTTTTTTGCTGCAACAATTACAAATTCCTGCATCATCTTGAACTCCTCCTGTTTGGCCTTTCCAATGTGCAATGGGCATGAACCCTCTACTGCAGAGTGGAGGTTTGAAATGTTCTCTATTAACTTCCCTGAAGATTATGCTCTGTTGCCCATCTATGGAGGTTTGAAATGTTCTCTTTTAACTTCCATGAAGATTATGCTCTGTTGCCCATCTATTTGGTCATCTGTGATTCTCTATGCGGGGCAGTTGCATACTAAGTCAATACCATTATCCTCTCTGGTGCTCTGTTGGGACTATGGTGCTCATGTTCAGGTCTGAGCTTAGTTTTTACTACTATCTCCATCCTCTGTGGTTTTGTTTGGCATGTTCTAAATGAGCTTTTTGCCTAGGGAATTGTGTTCGACATCAATAGAGTGCTCTCCCTCAAGACTCTCGGGAGGTGATCAAGTCCTTTTGGGTGGTAGAAGATCAGCTGTGATCATGTGGCTTTTCCGTGATGATATGCTTGGTGGTGGTGGCTGTTGCAAGGAACTATTTAGGTGCTGCTGAGTGGATCATTTCTGCACAAGGTTTCTTTGCGAATGCTGAAGTGGGAGAGACCGCCACTTTGAGGCTGGCCATTAATCATGTGAAAGAGATTGGTCTGAATGCGGCAATCTTTGATGGTGATTGTGCTGGTTTGGCAGTGTGTTTTCTTTTTTCAATGAAGAATCCTTTCAACAAAAAAGAGAGAGAGAGCCCTCTCCTGTAAACAATGGGAAGTGACATACACAAAGATAGGTTAGAAACGGAAATTGGTTACAATTTATAAGATTAATTTGTTACAAGGTAACTAATTTTCTTCAGCTTAATCATGAGCTGAATTATAACTCTTTTCTAATATGTTTTAATATTCCCCCAAAGTTGGTGCCATAATAGGATGGGATGGAATGTTAGGTAAAAACTAGTTGATTACATGAGGTACAATGATTGTAATGGAAGCAAAATTTAAGGGTACCTTTAGCCTTTCTTGTAAGCAACGTTTAAGCAGGTAAAGTTTATACTGCTAGTATTAATTAGCATAGTTGACAGAAAATTTTATTACTTGACTAATCTTGAAAAAAAAATTTTCAAATATTGTGACAACGCCGATCATAGTATGAACCAATATCGATCAAAGTTTAATCGCGTATCGATTTTTGACTGCTAAGTCTTGAAATTTATTTTAGCTTTAATAAAAATGTAGACTTGATTTTTTTTTTTTTTCAGTATCTAGACTCAATAATTACATAATTTTTAATAATTTCAATATTCGTGCTTGCATGATAGTTTCTGTCAATACGGCTACTCATGTAACTCTATTTTTTATTAACTTAGCAATTAAGGATCTAATTCGCATTAGAGTGTCGCTTAGTATACTACTAACTTAATATTGCACCCTGAAATTCTTATAAATAAATTTCTTAGGTTCTTTACAGATAAATTTCTTCCGCCTCAGTTGCGGTGGAATTTATAAATATTTTTATTAAATCATAATAGTTAATTAATTAACTATAGAATCTTTTATAGAATTTTTGGAACAGTCATATGTTAATTATACAAATTCTTTAAATCATACATTTCATACACAGTATTTTCAAGAAAATCCTTGATTTAAATAGGTAAATTATGCTATTAACTTTTAGGATTTTCTTGGTCATTACAATCATTGTGCGGATGGATTAATTTATCCGCCTCTTCCTTCGTAAAGGTGATCAACAAGTCTTGCTAGCGGCAAATTTTATTGGCGTGCTCGGACATGTTAATGAGCTCGCCCCTCTCGATCAGCCGAGCTTCTCGGACATAAGCCCGCCGTCCACTCGATGTATCCCCGGTGATAGGCCCACCAAAAATAGTGTGAACAATATTTGGGGGTTCCAGGGCGTTCCCACCATCGTTACGTGTGCGGTTCGGCGCATCTCGGCTCGGTTGGTTATCTCTCTTGGCTGCAAAGCCCAGAGCTAAAACTCGCTTTACAAACTCCCGCAAATGTCTGTCTCAGACCAGTCTCTCGATCTGGTGCTAAATGCAGTCACAGGTGTTATGTCCCATGTCCTTGTGAAAATTGCAGTACTTGCTTCGGTCCCGCTTTGCTTTGCTGCTCTTGAGCTTGGGCGGATCAACCAGTAGGTTCTTTCTACTCACCTGGGCAAGTACCTCCTCTATGCTTGCTACCAAGGGCGTGTAGCTTTGGAACTTCCCCAGTCGACACTTTCAGCTTCTTGTCTTCTTGTCCTTTTTCTGCTTCTTGTTCTACTCAACGTCAGACTGTTCAGGTGCTTTCTTCTGCTTTTTCTCCTTCTTCTTCGTGCCGCTATTGCTAGCTTCTTCTCTGCGGCTCTTCATATATTCAGTCGCATCGGCATATCTCTGCATGTAGCCAAGCATATGAGAAAATGTGCTCGGCTGCTTGAATGCCAACGACCAGGTTAGCTTCTCGTCTCGGAGACCCTCTACAAAGGCGTAATTCAAGGTCTCGTCTTCAACGCTTAACTTCAAACGCGGCTCGGGTACACCGGTTTATATAATCTCAGACATTGTCATCTCCTTGTTTAACGGTATATAAATAGGTTATTTCCTTTCTCCTTGTTTTTGTTGTGGAGAAGGCTATTGAGAAGGTGTCAGAGAGCTGCCAAAAAGAAGTAATCGAAGTTGGTTCAAGTCGCTAGAACCATTGCCGAGCTGGTCCAGTCAGGGTCAAAGAAAAGGCCTTACACATTTCTGCATCGCTGGCATTTTACAAGAGCATGTGTCCTCGGTGCAATTCAACATTCGTCAGCATCTACGATCCCGTCATAGGCCTTGATTTGAGGGACTTTAATTTGGGTGGCATCGGGGGCTCGCATGATGGCATCGGTAAACGGTGGATCTAAGGCTCCGCGTCCTCCAAAATGAAATGGTTGTTACGGGATTTCATCAATTTGGCGTTGCGACTCCTGGAACTGGCTACTATTAGTATCTTCTAGCAGTTCAACCCTATAGGGTGCTCCGCCCTTAACCTTATCACCATGCTCCGGGGTGGCGACCCTGCTGTGCTTCCCCCTGGCGCCCGCGCCGATTAAAATAGGTACTCGGGAGCCCTGCGGTGACGGAGCCTGTGCCTCCTGTGTAGACCCCCTCCCCCCCGCCCCCGGGGAGAAAGAGAGGAGAGGAGCACCATGCATTGTTCGTTCGTGCATGTGAAGATGGGCCAGTTTGGCAATCCAATCAGAGACACTATAGGAAAAATAATCAAACCTTAACTCAACCTTAATGCATAAATTATCATATCATTAGCAGCGAAAATATTAAGATTACAACACTTATACAAAAGCTAGAAAATCCCCTAAATGTCCTCAATAACAATTCTTAGTTTCTAATAACATCAAAGAAATACTTAGAAATAAATATTGCATCTTAGACTCGTCATGGGACCTTGAACCATTCTTGCTCAGTCATCTACATCCTTACTTGGAAGCTCACCTGCATCACGAGAACTATATAAGCATAATGCTTAGTAAGTGACCACGGTAGTTCCACATAAAAACATTCTTTCATAAACATACGTTACTTTTAGGTTTTTGGGCCTGTAGCATAACGTTAATCTCAAGCAGTCAGAACCCTTAACATTCATTCATAGATGGTCCCTATCTTGGAACATGCTTCCTCAAGGATTTGGCCATGAAAACATACATAACATTGGTTGGTTCATGACAACAAGAGAGTTCACATCATACTTATGAAAAATCATCAAAAACATCTTTAAACCATATTCATCATAACAACATACATACCTTTAAAACATGCTTTAAAACATACTATTGTTCAAGTGATGCAGTGGAGCGTATACTTACACAAACCGTTTAGTCTTGATCATCTTAGGTTCTATACATCATCGTTCATTGATTCTTTACATCACATAATATATCCCTTCATATTCCGATGAAAGCCATAGAACACCTTCATGATTCTCTATCCTCTCTTCATGCATTCATATGTCTCCTTAAATATTGTGTTTCCTTATTCTTTTCTCTCTTTTCTCTTCTTGGTTTCTTCCCTATTCCCTCACGGTTCATCCCCTCATTTCTTAAGTCTCACATAGACATGTCTCTGTAATATCTTTCTTTCTTTAACTCTTTCATTCTTTGATCTTCTCTCATTCTCACTCTTGGCAGCAAATAAAGAAAGAGAAGAAAAGGAAGATGTGAAATAAGGTGAGTGGAGAGAATAATATGAAGGATGGAATAATATGTAAAAGAATTGATAATTTTCTATACGTAAAAGAATTGATAACTTTATAAATGGGATTGAGAGGATTTGAGAGAGCAATTCGGGTGGGAAAATAAGGAAATGCTGGGATAAGAAAAGAATAATTAATATATTACAAATGTTATGCCAAGATGTAGTGTATCCATGAAACGTAGAGAGAAATTAGAGGAAATTCAATGATTCAATTGGGAAACATAATGATATTACTTGACCTACCATGTACAGGATTCCAAATAAGTCAACAAATCAATTATAAAAGAAACAAAAAGATTGAAGATAATTTAGGATTCCAAAAACTGCTTCACTTGCCAAAGTTTAATTGTGAAAAAAAAGGAAATCTTACCATAAAATCCATTCACAATAAAAAGTCAACTATTCCCCCATATGGAATAAGGAAAGAGAAGATAATATGCCAATAAGTCAAAATTATACCACAACAAACACACACACATATACATAAATTACGTTAGTCATTAACCACTTTCTCAAAGTCATACACGGCCACCAAACATTGCAACTTACACATATAGTGCACATTACATTAACAAATATAACATCAATAATGTACCACTTCCCACTTGCTATTCATACTCACACGACAACTATATCAATTGCACACACTCATATATATAATTTACATTCACACATAAACATATATACATAATAAAATATTAATAGTCATTTTCCACTACAATTATACAATAGTACAAAATATTGTGCACAAACCTCTATAAAATAAAATATGGCAACTACTAGTAATTTGTCTACCACACACAAATTTAACATAATGATTACCAATCTTCATTTCTTCATATGGAAGCCAACTACTACATAAAACATACATATATAATTATATGATAACAAACTCACAATATACAATATACAGCTTATTTGTGTATCATATAATTAGATAACACATAAAGATATTATAGTATATTAATAATTCATGCATACGTGTGTATTGCATATTATATAAACTTATGTATAATTCTTTCATTCATGCAACACACAGGGCAACAATAGTTTTAGTATATATATATAATACCTTTTCATGAAGTTCTATCATCCCCATAAACACATGGCAATTTCATAAGTAAAAAAAAAAATCAATACATAAGTGATAAAAATAAAACATATTCATATAATCTCAACTAGACCCCTAGCTTAAAATTTAGGGTGTTACATCCTGAGGGCTAAGGCATCCCTCTCGGACGAGCCTGTTGTTTGCCGAGACGCCATGTGTAGATCTTCTGGAGCACTCGGAGTCAGCTTCACTAGGGTCGGCGGGATCCCGTCTTGCTTGTAACACCCGCCTATTTTTATATAACGAACCACGTTAAGTTAGTAACGATGTTAAGGAAATTTATCAATAAATTATGTTATATGTTATGAAATATGCTTTAAATGTTACTAACTTTTATGTCAAGTTTTATGACAAGTGACGACCGCATGGAATCGTTGTGCTCTAGTGTTCATGTGAATTTTTAAATGTATGATTAATTATGATGTATGACGAATTGAATATTTTAATGTATGGCATTTAAGGACAGTTCGGCAGGCCGGACTTTTAAGTTCGGCAGGCCGAACAGTTTGCTAAAGATCGACAGGCCGAAGGGGAAGATCGGCAGGCCGAACACGGTTGACAAGCAGTCAGCAGAAATCTCTCCAAATTTATGGTTGAGATAATTACATTAAATGGGTGATTTATTGTGATTAATTGGCACAATAATGGAATATTTTTATCAGTTAAGGAAATTAAAGGGTTTGACTTTGCATTGATTTGTGGCAATTTAAATGGTTTCCCATTTAAATAGGGCAAAACATGGTAAGTGATGAGTGAGAGTTTTGACTTTTCTTTTTTTTCTCTCTCTCCTTCACGCCAATTGCCACCTAACGGTCATAAATTCTGACTTAATGGAGGGACTTAATGGAGGGCAATGAATGTTCATTATACTTGTTACGTTAAAATTTTTAACGACTCTTTTCCTCACACGTTATTTTCTCCTCTCACTCACTATGTGAGACATTCTTTTTCTGATTTTCTCTAATTCTCACGTTTTTCTCTCTCAGTTCTGAGACGTTCTCTCATTCTCATTCTTCCTCTTCTCTTCTCCACGAATTTCTCTCTCTATCCCGAAAATTCTCTGCAAGAAAATTGTAAGAATAGTTGTATTTTCCTCGTTTAAAATCAAGGATTTTGGGAAGAAATTTCAAGGTAAGGAATTCTAGTTTTTCCAGTGTTTTTGAAAAGAATTCTTCTCCTCCAAATCGTCTACAATAGTTTCTCTAGATATTGTAGTTGTTCTGAATTTTTAATATGATATGCATGAATGTGTTATGTAATGTTTCTTCAAGTTTCATGTTATTTTCGGTGTTTTTATGATGAAATATGAACTTTCTGTCTTCTACCCCT
The DNA here is from genome assembly GCA_025403435.1 of Artocarpus heterophyllus. NCBI lineage: Eukaryota > Viridiplantae > Streptophyta > Magnoliopsida > Rosales > Moraceae > Artocarpus > Artocarpus heterophyllus. The sequence continues at coordinate 1,466,462 of CM046341.1, read as the reverse complement.
CACAGTAACTATTACTGTTATAATCTTGTTGTATGAAAAATGTAATGTTTATTCAAGGGGTAAATATGAGTGTTTTTCATAAAATGTTGTGTATGTTAAACGATTTTATAATAATGAAGTAATTGTATGCATGTTAATATGGCGTGGTGTATGAATTTTAAAATGTATGTATTTTAAATTGTTCAAAAACGTTTTATTTAAAAGATATTTATATTTAAAATGTATGGTTTGTATTTATATGCTTAAGGTAATTTTTATAATTTAAGAAAAATCATAATAACATGTTTATGTGACGACAATTTTTACGATTATGAATTATGTTTGTAATATGAGATGAATGTATGTATATGTGAATGTTATATGAATGAATGAAATATGAATGAACGTTATATGAATGGATGATTTACGCTATGATGATAAGTATTAATTTTGTTATGTTTTTAGATGGATAATGGCATGAACACTCAAAGAAGCGAGCACATCGAAACCGCAATGTCGTCACCAAAAGCATTTTAAGGTTAAGTAAGCTAGTGTTAAGGTAAGTACATTCTCACCTGCAACATGACACGTTTTACAAGGATTTGATGATATATTCACAATGATGATTTTATGGTTATTTTCCTTAAAGGATTTTTATGAAAGATTATCATGATTTAAAGTTATGCATGTATGATGATGACATGTTTCAAAATATGAAAATTATATATATGTATCACCTAATAAGTGTTGCACACCCAATGTTATGAAATGATATGTTATGATGTCATGTTTAGTTTGGGATTAGCTACCCTTCTTCTCTCATGACGGCGCGCCTACAATGATGTTCATGGTGCAACACTTAGGCCCTTAAGATAAAAATGAAATAAGTTTTAAAATGGTCAACGTAATGAAAGATATGTTTCTATGAAATTGTGCTTAAGGCACTTTTATGATATGATGACAATGATGATGATGATGTTTATGTAACGTTTTAAATTATGAGAATTATATGTACTTAGTAAGCATTAGCTTAATCAAGTTTTATGTCATGTTGCAGATAAGGGTAAGAAAGTCATGGATTAGACGGAGGACATGGAAAGGCGTGTGAGCACCAAGCACGATGAATTGTAACCGGAAGCACGCCAAGAAGAACGTTCTTATGTTTTTTTAATCAAGTTATATATTTTGGAACATATTTTTATGTTAAGTTTTAAGAATACTTATATTATGGTTTTATAAGTTATTATATCATTTTTAATGAATTATGAACTTCTGCAATATTTTATGAAAAGTTGGTTGTTTTAAATTCTTAAAGATTTTGGCTCGGTCAGCCTGCCGAACATCCTTGGTCGGCCTGCCAAAGTCTGAAGGTTTGGCCTGTCGAACGAAGTTGAGATTTTTACACCAGTTTGCAAAGCCTCTGCCGGTTGAGGAAACTCCGGCCTGCCGATCATGTTCGGCCTGCCGAAGTCCTAAGTTTGGCCTACCGAACTGTGGGAGTAAGTAAATTTTTAAAGATGTGATGATTAAAGAGGTATGATGTGATGATAAAGAGGTATGATGTGATGTTTTTATGATATATGATTTTACAACTTGGTTTGTTTATTTTAATAAAGTTCATGATCTATTTAAAGTATAGTTAAATAAATTACTCTATGGAATGTGTTAAGCAATATGATTTAACAATGTTATGTTATTTTAAAAAAAAAAACGTATGAATGGATCCTAGTTAAGTATGTTTAATTATTTTTTTAATTAAAAGTACCGTATAAGTTTTGTAATTATGTTTGTGTTTAAGTTTAAACAAGTATGTATGTATGTATGTAACGACATCTGTGACGTCCGAAATAAGGGGCGTTTCACTGCCTGACCCCTAGCCTGGTCAGTTGGGGCTAGAGGTAGGAGGCCAAGAGCCACTTGGCGCTGAGCCTGCTCTGCGAGCTATTGAGTAAGTATATGAACAACATTGGTCAGTTCTTGGATAGGTCTTGGACAACGGATCTTGCATCTGTTTGACCCTCGTCACGCTTCCCTGACCCCTAAAATGGGATCTCGTGGCTCAAGGACGGCCCTGAGTCTGACCAGATTCTGGTTTTGATTTTGGGCTTCTCCTAACCACTCCTATCGGGCACCCTCGTCCTGGGTGTTGCCTCGAGTTACCATCTCGGTTCACGGGCCTGTTGTGGTTGGTAATTTCGAGTGAAGGTGCAGGCGCCCGCCTTCTAGGGCCAAAATGTTGATGCTTACCAGAGTTTGGCTGCAGATTAACACCGCGTGCAGCTGTGCATGGTGGACTGCTCTTCCGTGTTCAGCTCTGTCTAATCAGGTGGACCTGCAACAAGAGGAGGGACGCTTTGGAGATAAGAAAAAGACAAGTCAGTCAATAGACAAGAGCTCTCCGATGCTCAAGGCAGGGGTTGCTCGGTAGAGAACATGAACTTGTTAGGCGGGAAGGAGCATGCATGCTGGATGCAATAAATGCGCCCTATTTATAGGTTGCCACTTGGACCGGGTGTTTGGTGGGTTTTACCCACAATCGGTGTGTCACATCAAGGCGTGTCAGAAGGCAGAAGACAGTGTTGTGCCCTCCGTCGATGGATTGTTTCCCATCCAACGGCGAGTTGTCCGCCATCTATCGGCTAGTGATGGCGAGTTGCAGCCCACTTACAAGTGAAAAGAATCTGTCCCGAGCTGGTGTCTGAGCGAGGAGGTGACCAGTTGCGGTGCGGCCCGAGGGACCCTGAAAAGCACCTCGGACTAAAATCCAAGCTCATCGGGATCAGTTGTTAGTTCCCCGTAGCTTTGCCTAGCTTCTTGGCTGACCACCTGGAGTAAGGCTCCTCGATGGTGGCGCCGAGCTCACCCTCAACACAGAGAGTTCATTTTGCTTGATGTGTAAATTAACAGGAATCTAATTCCATCTAGAACCTGATATGTTGATTTTCTTTTATTTAGAATACAACCTTTTTTTTTTCTTTTTTCACTTTGTATCACGGAAGAGGATATTTTTAAGTGGGAACAGGACTTCCCACTCACTCTTTTGGGACCCATTTAGAAAGATTTGATTGCAATTTTCAGCCACAAATCAAAGTGTCGTTATTTGAGTTGAATGTCGTTCAGCTTTCATTGTGCATAGAGTGTATTAAATAGGATTTTTGACTAGATTTTTATAAATGTATGATCAGTAATCTTTCAGGAAGTAAAAACAGATATTAAAGAGTGTCAGTAATATTTTTTTTGTGGGGTCTCAACCAATTTTTTCTTTGTGAAAGTAACATAAGAACACTTATAGTTTCCCAAAAATCCACGTTTTAAGTACCTAATCAAGTGTACTAATATACATTCACGGTAAGAAATTCATATTTTCTAGCCTAAAGTGCATGTTATGCATGTGAAGTTGTTGCTGTTGTTGTCTGTGAATATTATACATTTCCTAAAAATCCATCATTGAATTGCTTGTTTTCCTTCTTAATTATTTCCCGCCCTCGAGGGGTTTTCTAATGCCCTTTGAAAATCTATGTATCAGCTCTCTCATTTGCCCTTTGAATTTTTTTTTTTTTTTTT